>VWZF01004335.1:8882-28339 GCA_013396755.1 Sclerurus mexicanus
TTAAGCTGCACCAGGGGAGGTTTAGGTTAGACATTAAGAAGTTCTTTACAGAGTGATTGGGCATTGGAATGGGCTGCCCAGGGAGGTGGTGGAGTCACCTTCCCTGGAGGTATTTAAGAAGAGACTGGATGTAGCACTTAGTGCCATGGTCTAGTAGACAAGGTGGTGTTAGGTCAAAGGTTGGACTCGATGATCTCAGAGGTCTTTTCCAACCTAGTTGATTCTGTGATTCTTTGATTTGCGAAATGGCCTATAGCCATCCATCGCAATCCTTCAGTCATGGGAGTTGTCCCACCATGTTTCAGTTATTCCTGTGTGTACTGGTTTTAAAAACTCAGTGGGGAAATATTAAGACTTCTTAAGCCACCCTCTAACAAAAGTGGAGGGGGAAATCAAAGAAAACAAGACTGCGAGAGGTTAAAGATGTGAGAGTCACAATTTTACTGAGGTAACTCGCCAATAACACAATACAGAGAAAAATTGTTTACCTGCAAAACCAACAAAGGCAAAATGTTACTTGGCCCCCCGCCCCTAGGGCAAAACAAAAAATGGCTCCCGTTCCCGCACTGTGTGCCACATGGCCTGGGAGAACAAAGTACTGTGGCAAACAATTTTCTGCAGTTTAACGCCCTCCCTGGCCGGACAAAAACAATGTGGAACAGGGGCAAAAGAAAACCTGTAAGGCTAATTTGTCCAAAAGGATTTATTCTACCAGGATGCTGGTGTGGGTCCCAGTGTAGCAGTGGCTAGCAACAGCTTTGGCCATGGTCCTAGACAGCGTCTACAGTCTCAGGTGGCGGCTGGCAAAAGTGGCAAACGAAAAAAAAAGCAGCAAGCTGCGGCAGCAAGGTAAAAGTGGCAAGCTATGGTGGCAGCTTTGCCAGCAGCAGTTGCGGTGGCTCTCTCCTGGTGCTGACTGGCCATGGTGGCTCTCTCCTGGTGCTGACTGGCCATGCGGTCCTGACTCCTGGTCCTGCTCACCCTCTCCTGCCTGCATGGCATTTCCGGCTGTGGGTCTTAAAGAGACAGTCCACCAAACATGACATAGAGGGTTTAGAATACAGTTTTGTCAACCCCACATAGTGCTAAACTCCGCCTCCTATCCCTGTAACTAGGACACTATGAGACCATAACTTTCTGACTGGGCACTGAGCTCTAATTCCTTGTGTTTGTTCCCCAGGCTGCGTGCATTAGTATATATATACTTGAGGTGGTTGGCCTTCTGGTTCTCATCTTGGGAGGCAGCTAAGAAACATTTGTTGCTGCTCTGGTTGGTCTCGCTTATTCCCCAGTTGGTTGCAATGGCATCAGCATTTCCACCTTGGACTCCACCCTGAGTCCTTCAGTTCAAAGTCTGTCTCACCAAGCTGTCCAGCTTGCTGCCAAAGATTCTCTTGCCTCTTCTAGCTAGGTGGATACCATCCCTCCCTAATAGGCTATACTCATCAAAGAATGTCCTGTTGTCATAAAAGCCAAAGCCCTCGCAATGGCACCAGCCACAAAGCCAGATGTTAATTTGCAGTATATGTGTATTTCTGGCTCTCCCCTTTCCTCTAACTGGTAAAATGGAGGAAAAGATAACTTAGGCATCAATACTTTTTGCTTGCATCCCTGGGGCTCTGTATTCTGCCCAGGTTCTGGCTTGCAGTGTCATTCACGCCCACATGAAAGAGTAGCTATGAAGATTGATATGCACACAAGTAACCCCAGGCACCAGACTACCGCTAAGTGTTTAAGGAAAGGTTTCTTTTTGTAGTCAGAGACCCTAATGCACTGCAATACATTGCTGAATGATCATGCAGCAGGCAGAAAAAGCAAAGCAGGAAACAAGTTTTGGTGCTTTTATATCAACACCTTTTACATGCTTTAAGGCTGTTTTCTCCCCTGTGCTTTATGGCCTGCCTGACTCCCAGCAGAGGCCCCTAGGCATGTCTGTGAGAATCTTATCTCTTCTTGTAGCAGGGGAGTTACTTCTCTACAGACAGAGAGAACATACACAGCACCATGTATGAGAAAGAACTCTTTCCTATGCTAGGTCTTCCCTGGCAGCCAAGGTTTCCTTGAGTGAATGCTAACTTTTCCCTCCTCACAACTTTTCCAAAAACCTTTGCTCCTGACAAGTTGTGGCACCCTCTTGGCAACATCTCAGACCTTAGCTCCTGGAACACTGCATACCTCTCATGACTCTGTCAGGCTGGCAAATGGGTTCCTCAGTGCCCCTTAACAGAGGGTCACCCACTGTTAAAGTTTCTCCATCCTGGGTATCTCATAGCAGAGTTTCAGGCTTTCAGTCCAATAAGATAATTTATTTGAGTGATACAGTGGTAGAAACAGCTTGAGCTGAGTGCCTCCACAGAGAAACCCTGAACAAAGAAAACCCTGGGCAATTATATCTTTATAATCTAAATTCCTCACCCCTCCCATGACAGTTCTGACCAGTAGTAATATTAAGGTCTGGGGTCTTCCCATTCCTCGCTGGGTCCCTTCATTGTCTCTAGGCAGGCTGTTTCTTTTCTTATCTCTAAGGCTGCAGCTTTGGCTGAGGAGTGTAGTGGGCTTTTTTATCTTCCAACTAGAACAGGCTCTGGGACCTCCTTTTATTTAACTAGGTAAAAGTTCAGCATATCTAGGTGTAAATTCACAGCTTGCAGCCTAAGGCTTCAACACACCTAGGTACTAATTCTGAGTAAATTATGCTAGGCAACTAATATCCTTTCTTTTACCCCTGCTATGAGTACTTGTCTTTTTTTTTTTCCAGTATCCATTGTGTGTTGCTGGTACAGTTTCTCCTTGCAGACTTTGCTTGGGGGTGTCTACAGCTGTTAGAGCTTCATATTTGGTTTTGCTTGTAATGCTGGAGGATGGGGACTGAAGCAGAGTCCTGCTTTTGTGGGTCACTGTTAAGGAAACTTCCTTTCCGACCATCCAAGAGCCACTCTGGCAGTCACTTTGCACTGGGCAGCTCCAGTGAGCCAACAGGTGCCCTGCTTGACTCCCTACACACACCACACTCACACAGTCAAACCAGGTTTCCCATAGCACAGTCTCAGACGTCCAGATCTTTCAAATAGTTTAATCTTGGCACAATAAGTAAATAGCAAAGTAACAGCTTGAGCTGGGTGCCTCTGAGGAGAAACTTCGAACAGAGAACCCCCCCTGGACTTTTCTACCCTCACAGGAAAATCTGGGGTCCTTGGCTCCTGCTGTGTCTCTCAGTGTCNACACACCTAGGTACTAATTCTGAGTAAATTATGCTAGGCAACTAATATCCTTTCTTTTACACCTGCTATGAGTACTTGTCTTTTTTTTTTTCCAGTATCCATTGTGTGTTGCTGGTACAGTTTCTCCTTGCAGACTTTGCTTGGGGGTGTCTACAGCTGTTAGAGCTTCATATTTGGTTTTGCTTGTAATGCTGGAGGATGGGGACTGAAGCAGAGTCCTGCTTTTGTGGGTCACTGTTAAGGAAACTTCCTTTCCGACCATCCAAGAGCCACTCTGGCAGTCACTTTGCACTGGGCAGCTCCAGTGAGCCAACAGGTGCCCTGCTTGACTCCCTACACACACCACACTCACACAGTCAAACCAGGTTTCCCATAGCACAGTCTCAGACGTCCAGATCTTTCAAATAGTTTAATCTTGGCACAATAAGTAAATAGCAAAGTAACAGCTTGAGCTGGGTGCCTCTGAGGAGAAACTTCGAACAGAGAACCCCCCCTGGACTTTTCTACCCTCACAGGAAAATCTGGGGTCCTTGGCTCCTGCTGTGTCTCTCAGTGTCCAGTCACCTGGCTTCACCCCAGGTCCCTGTGCCCTTTGTTGTGCAAAGGGTTGGTGTCAGTTCATGAAGGGCCTCTTGCCTCAGGCTCCAGCCACCCAGACCTCAACCTGCAGCTCAAACTGCAGCTGCACCTTGAGCTACCTGCACTAAATATATTCCTCAACAGTCACCAAGGTCCAAGGTGTCTCATTTTCTGTGGTGTCCACCACAGGAGCAAGTTTCTGAAACCACTTATCTATCTCTGTCTTGGCTCATTCAATACTGCTCAACCTTTTAACTGTTTCCTGCAACCTGATGCAAGAGATTGTCAACCTGTGCCCATCTTTTGCAGGTTCTTACCTTTTCTCTAGGATAAGGGTCTGGGCACTTGTTGCAACCTACCATCTGTACTGATGTCTCCTTCCTTACCAGTTGTCTGGGTGGAAGTGTTAGACATCTTGGGGGCTTTCTCTGTAGAAACACTGGTTTTAACTCTGGGGCGAGTGCTCAACATTATGGCAGAGACCTACAACATTTCCCTGGGCTGTGGGCCTACAAGCAGGGTGCACAAGCCTTTCTCACACACACTCTTCTGAGCAAACTGCTGTGCCTTCTCAATCCCTGTTTGCATGCCCTGTTCATATTTTTCCATTTCATTTTTATGCATGTGTATCTATGTGTGTATATAAATATATTTTTTCCCCTAAGTTTAAGAAAAAAAAATATTTCTATGAGAGAGCAGGGGCAGTGAGTTTGATAGAGGGAGTGGCTAAATTGAATTCCTTGTTCATAACACCTATGTTAGTGTAAAACTGAATTTGAAAGATGCCAGTATTAAGTACTTATTTAAAAAATAAAAGTCAGTTGAACGACCTAGTTTAAAACAATGACATATTGGTTTTACACTTTGTGAAAGAAGAAATGTTTTAAAAATAAAATAAATATTATTTTTTGTAAGGTTTGTCCCAAGTACAGGAAAAACAGAGTCATAGTCTGCACCTGGAAATATGTGACAGCTTGTGATTTGCCTTGGAATAAACTTGTTCTCTTCTGGCTCTTAGACTATAGTGATCTCAGTGGTAGAAATAAATATATCAATTTTCTCTCTGATGTTTGGAAAATTTGAGTTTTGGAGGTGTTTTTTGGGATGGCTTTTGCTTATTTATTTAAGTGTAGGATTTTGGTATTTTTGGTGGCATTTTGTCACAGGGACTTGGCTGGTAGGTATTTTCTGGTGTCTCAAGGTTTCTTCTTGCTGAATTTTTTTCTCTTCATGTACCATCTTCCACAGTTCCTGTGACATTTACTTATGGCACTGTGCTATGCTGAGAAATGCTAATGTTTAATAACGCTCTAATTTACCCAACACTAAAGGTAAGGTGAGAGTTGTGTATGATAATACTATTGTATTTAAAATATCTTTGGTGAAACATGGTGGAACTTGCCTTTAATTTTTAGTAAATGGTTTAAACTCCAGTCATATTCTATAGTGGGTGCCTTGCTTTTATTTTTCAAGTCAAGTTAATATGTTAGCATTATAGCATCATGCCTGAAGTAGGCCCTTGATGATAGGAATGGGAAGCAGCTTTGTTGCTCTCCAACAAGTATAAGTAAACACAGCAGTCCTATTTATTCATATCTTCCCACTTCAAAATAAGGAAGCTTTATCATGGTTTGTTTCTTTCTTTCAAAGGCAACAGATGCAAATGGTTGAGGTGCTGTCTACAGGAATCAGTTTGTGAATAGCTTAATTTTTTTTTCCCTCACTAGTACAATTTAATTGGTGTTAGTAATAGGGAGAGTAATGGTTCTGTTTTGTGGCTTTAAATGCTGTCAATTAAGTGTGTTTTAGTGCAGATGATCAACCTACCCTCTCCCCCACACACACCCTCTTGCTGGTTGACAGCCAGATGAATTGTGCTGGAAGTGATAGGCTTAGACTTTGATATTAGCTTTTGGGTTTTTATTGTTTTGGATTTTGTTATCATCTTTAATAAGATGTTGTTTCTTTTTAAATGCTTGCAACCCAAGTGTACATAATTTAAAATAATTTTGTTTATATGGTGTTGTAATTCCAATGTTTTCCCCCATGATATCTTAAAAGTATGGTAGTATTTAACCTAATGAGGAATTTGATTAAAGTTTTAACTTGGTTCCTTTGTAAAATTATTTTAAAAGACCAAATGTTTATGTTTTTGAATAGTCATGAAATAAATGTTTAAATATTTTATTTGAATATGTTAAATCTAGTGTGAAATGGATGTACAGGTGGAATAATCCAGTGGCTCAAGAGTATGCTCAGGTCACTGATTATATGACTTGGTACAATTCATAATCAGTGACAAATTCAGAGTTTGTCTGTGTGGGGAATTTTACTGCTGTTATTTTAACAGTATAAGATGGTCTGCATGGATTTATATTATGTGTGGCAACACACCTCTGATTTTCCACTTACTTTTAAAATGTTCTTCCTTCTTTCTTCTCTCTCCCTCCTCTCCCTTTCCTGCTGCTTCCTCTTTCCGCCCCCACACCCCCTGCTTCTTTTAAGGTTTAGTGAAAAGTATCTGATTAAACTCTGAATTTTCATTCCTGATTTATTTAATCCAGTGCATTCATTTGTATGCTATCCATGTGTCTGGGCTAAGCTAACAACTGATTTATAGGTGAAGCTAAAGTTTTTTTCAATGTGACTTTTTTTTTAATCCTACTTAATTAGCTATTGTGTGATATCCTGTTAACTTCTAATTGCAGCCAGTCAGATGATGATTCTGGGTCAGCGTCAACTTCTGGATCTGGTTCAAGTTCTGGAAGCAGTAGTGATGGAAGTAGCAGTCAATCAGGTAGCAGTGACTCTGAGTCTGGTTCAGAGTCTGACACATCTAGAGTGAAGAAACAAGTTCAAGCTAAACCACCACCAAAAGTTGATGGATCTGAGGTAAAACAAAACATAAGTTAATCCTTTGTGGGGAAAAACCACTCTGTACAAAGTAGTTACAAGAGCAATTTTGATTTAAACAAACAAAAACCCCATATATTTTACTTAGAATGTTGAATTGATTGGGTTAATGAAGTCACATGCTTAGCTCTCATAACAAACAGGACTGCTAAGTTCTCATTTCTCTAAATACCTACAGTTAGATAATTACCTAAATTTTATCATGCAGAAGCACCTATTAACTTATTGCATATTTTTGAAGACAAAACCACACAATGTTGCTCTTTCGAAATTTTTTTCAAGTTATCTCTCTAATGTTTAGTTTCTTCAATAAATGATTGTACAACAATTTCAGGCTTAGGTACGTCTTGTCTTCTGTATGGGAAAGAAGTCTGCCAAATTTAGGAAAAAAAAAAGTGATGTCTAGAAATCTCTTCAATGCAATGGATGAAAGTTACCTGAGCTCTCCTCTGTTTCTCTATGTAATATGGCCTTAATTTGGATGATATATGATATATATGAGGGTAATAAAATATTTCCTACTGTAAGATTCAAAGGCTGTGAAGGATATTTTTGGTGCATTTTTTCAGTTTTTTTGGGGGTTATTTTTGTTGTTGTTCATGTTCATGCTTTTGATACTGTCTCACAGTATCCTTCTGGACAAAATGTTCAGCATACAGCTAGACAAGGCCATAAAATGATGAGTGAATAATTGGCTGATGGGTCAGACTCAAAGAGTTGTAGTAAATGGGGTTACATCTGGCTGGTGACCAGTCATTAGTCAAGTTCTCCAGGGCTCAATATTAGGTCCATTTCTCTTCAATGTTTTTATAAATGATCTGGGCACAGGAATTGAATGTACATTAAGTTTGCCAACAATACTAAACAAGGAGGAGCTGTTGACTTCCTCGAGGGTAGAGACCTTACAGAGAAATCTGGATAGACTAGAAAACTGGGCAATCACCAACTCTATGAAATTTAACAAGACCAAATGCCAGATTCTGCACCTGGGATAGAGTAATCCTGGGTATACGTACAAATTGGGGGACAAGCAGCTGGAGAACAGCGCTGCACAAAGAGATCTGGAGGTTTGGGTTGATGGCAAGTTGAATATGAGTCAACAGTGTACCCTGGCAGCCTAAAGGGCCAACTGTATCCTGGGCTGCATCAAGCATAGCATTGTCAGCCAGTCAAGGGAGGTGATTGCCCCACTCTACACTGCACTGGTGCAACCCCACCTCAAGTACTATGTGCAGTTTTGGGTGCCCCAATATATGAAGGATATCAAACTATTAGAATCACAGAATATTCCAAGTTAAAAGGGACCCACAAGGATCAAGTCCAACTCTTAAGTGAATGGCCCATATGGGGATTGAATCTGCAACCTTGATGTTATTAGCACCATGCTCCAACCAAGTGTCCAAAGGACTGTGAACAAGATGGTGAAAGGTCTCAAGGGCAAGACTTTACAAAGTGGCTGAGGTCACTTGGCTTGTTCGGCTTGGAGAAATGAAGGCTGAGGGGTAACCTCATGGCAGTCTACAACTTCCTCAAGAGGGGTAATGGAGGGGGAGGTGCTGATCTCTCTCTGGTCAAGAAAATGGAATGAAGCTGCATCAGGGGAACTTCAGACTGGACATTAGTAAAAGGTTCTTCACTGAGAGGGTGGCCAGTCACTGGAACAGGCTCTCCAGGGAAGTGGTCACGGCACCAAACCTGTCAGAGTTCAAGGAGTATCTGGATGATACTCTTAGTCATATATTTAGTTTTAGGTAGTCCTGCAAGGAGCAGGGAGTTCAACTCGATGATCCTTATGGGTCCCTTCCAACTCGAGATATTCTATGACTGTGTGTACTTCAGTATTCCCATATGAAGCAAAAATATATCAGCAAAGTGGCCTGGAAGGACTTATCTAGATCAGTTTAAAAATTTAAAAAAAAAAGTTATCTTAATAATAGAGACCTGCACAACTATTGTTATACTTACTGTAAAAATTGTACTGACAATTTCTTTTTACGGAAGTCTCACTATAAAATGCTATCCAATATTATTAATGCATGTGGTATTTTGTAGTGTGTTTTTTATTAATAATAAATTTGAGATTCATCTTAGTAGCGATGCTGTTCAGCTTAAGAAAGGTATGTGGTAAACTTTAAACTTTCAATAGGTTTAAATGACTCTTGTATCTGAATTCCAATTCAGTTTTGGAAGTCCAGTCCAAGTATCCTTTCTGTGCAGAGATCAACAGTGCTCAAGAAGCAACAACAGCAGAAGGCAGCCTCATCAGACAGTGGTTCAGAAGAGGTGAATAACATATAAGTTAGTTAATTAAATTGTAAAAATGCATTTCTCATTACCCCATATGTTAGAATAAAATTATGTAGAGCTAAGTTCTTTCTGTGTTTAACAAGTCTGGTTCAATTTATTATTTTTTGTTTAGAAGTGGAGAGAGAAGAAACATACATGCTATTCTAAAAATTTTCTTAGTGATCTTTAAATGTGAGAGAATATGAAAGGTGAGACAGCTCTCAAAGGGCAAGAGGTTTTATTAAACTTTTGATAGAACCTTCATCTTGATTTATTAACTCACAGCAGTCTAAACTATGACTATACATAGGCACAATGGTTATATTTTAAGACAGTTTTTTTGTAGTGTTTTCTAGAGTTCTGCTGACATGGTGTGTTTGTAGATGGAGAAATATGAAATCAATAGCAATCCTGATCTTATTCAGTATCAGTGGGTACACTGATGGGAGTGAAGAGGATAAGACATGAAGAATATGATTTCAGTTTGAAAGTGGGAGCTGTATTATCTTTTTAATACTTAAAATGCTTCATTATTTTTGTGGTAATGAATCATATATGTTCTTTTCTTCATCTGCAGGATTCATCGAACAGTGAAGATTCTGCAGATGACTCTTCCAGTGAAACCAAGAAGAAAAAGCAGAGAGAGTAAGATGTTTTTCATAAATAATATAATTTTTTGTTATGGCAACATAATGCTTATAATTATCCAGGCTTAATTTCTTTGTACTCGAAATACATAATCTTGCACTTCTCAATTTTGATTAACATTTTGAAATACTTTAAAATAAATACTCTCAAAGGAACATATATATGATCTCAGAGGTCTTTTCCAGCCTAAATTATTCTATGATATCACTATTCATTTCTTGCAAAAGAGACTGTATTACCTACAGTGTTATTGGAAAACATTCATCAGCACTTTTTATTTTTAAAGTAGTCTTATTTGTGGCATATTTTTGAGCTGAAGGTCCTCTCTGAAAATTATTGAAGAAATAGGAAATTGCTTAATTAGATTGTCTCAGATAAAATTTGAGTTGGAATCCCGTAGTTAATGCCAAATTTTTAAACACTTTAGAGGCAACTTTTCCCCCCAAATTATTACAGATTTGATAGTAATAAATTATCTTGGCTAGTCAGTAAAGCTAAGTTGAAATTGATCTGCTTTTAAGCTGTAGATGAAATAGTGGTGGGGGTGTGTTTTTGTTTGTGATTTTGTGGATTTTGTTTGGTTGTTGTTGTGTTGTTTTGGGCTTTTTTACTGAACAGTGTATAGAAATTGAATTGTTTTCTCATTCCTCTTCTCCAGTTAATTGAATCATCTCAATATTCAAGATTGTCAATATAATATCTTCAAGAAATGGAGGGGAGAGGAGGCAAAAAAGCCTGCTATGCAAAATAGTATTTCTTTAGTGATGAGTTGTCATTCACAGTCTTTTGTTACTTAAGAATGTGATTAAACCTAATAACATACTCTGTTACAGGAAAGATAGTTTAGAAAGTAGTAACCAAATAACCTCATATATCCAGTGCTTCAATTTTGATTTATGCCTATTTTGAACAAGTATGTTTGCTGTTGTTATCTGACATGCAGAGCTGATTTCTATATATATATATATATACACACTTAGTACAGGATCCAAGCCCTATAGAATATGGTCTTTTATATGTTGTCTATATCTCCAAATAAATACAGGCTGTGGATTTGCATAGGGGTGGCAGAGTTGGTTGGTTTGGGGTGGGGTTTTTTTTGGTTTTTTATTGGAGGGAGGGGTTGTTGTTTGGGTGTTTTTTAATTTACAGCTTACAGAAAAAATCTTTTAAGGAAACAGGTAATTCTGTAGTATTTCTAAGACACACAGATGTATTGACCACAATGAAAACATAATTTCTAGGACCACTGCATATTTAATTGAAAGAAATGTCAAAGCCCTGATTCTTAGCTTTCCTGATCTGAAATGTAATGAAAAGGTCTTTGAGTAATATTTCACTTTTGAAGGACATTAGTACAGTTTGAGCATCTTAGTCAAAGACCCCTAAACATGGTAATAGATGTTAGTATAAAGATTTAGCAACCTTTCAAGAATGCATGCCAGACTTTTCTTCCACCCCCACCCAAACTACTAAGATTAAATTTCTCTGTACAAACAGAGTCTGAGGTAAGATGCTGTTGATCAGTGGGTACATCTTTCCTGTTGCAAAGTAGATCTCAGCTAAGCAAGAGAACAGACAGGGCCATGGAAAGTCACAAGTGGCTTACTCATAGTATCTTGCATCGGTGTGAAGCACTGATTTGGAAGCTAGGTGGGGGCTTTTGGGAGCCAGTGCCTCTCAGATTGCCATGGCTGAGGTCTTTCTGTGTATTTCTCTGTCTAATTCTGTATTATTTTTTGTTCCTGTGCTGAAGTTGTTACTTATTCACATGAAGCACAGGGAACATAGCTATTAGAGAATTTTGGATTCTGCAAAATATGTTATGGGTTTTATTACTTGAGCATAGGTAAGTTCCAGTAAATATGTATCTTTCCAGCTAAAGTCTTGTTAAGGACTGTGCTGGTTTAAGGGTAAACTGTNGGACGTTGGGTTTATTCATGTCAAAATAACTCAGTTATTAAAGCTGTAATTTATACAGAAATATAGATTTTTGGTTTGATTTGTTTTTTATATCTATCTCTTGGTAACAGAAAACTTAATTAATTTCCCTTTGAAGCCACTGGATATTTTTACCTGTTATCCATCCATGATAATTTTCTGTCATTCCAGCTGAAATGACTATTATATAATTTTTATTTCTGTCAAGAATGGTGAAATTAAAGCAGCAAGCCTGTGGTGAATACTTGATTTTAAAAAAAGCAACCCCCCAAAAAAAACTAATGCGAGTTACTATTTTGTTTCTCAATATGTACAGTGAAGACTGGCAAATGTCAGGGTCAGTATCACGAACTAGTTCTGAATCTGAATCAGAGGAAGATAGAGAGAAAAGCACTTGTGAAGGTAGTGAATCTGACTATGAGCCAAAAAACAAGGTCAAAAGCCGGAAACCTCCAAGCAGGTAAGAAGTCTTGTATTTTAGATACTCTGGTACTATTTCTAATTCGTAGTCAAGTACTGTACTACTATACATGCAAATGAAAACATTAATATTTATTACAGAACTTGAAGACTATTTTTAATCTACAAAAGATGTTATCATGCCAGTGGTTTGTGTTGAATACTTCTTTCCTGTCTGCTCCAACTGAAAGTGGTGTAACTGAGCAGTCATGAAATACATGTATTCAGAAACAAATACAGAAGGCTTGTAGTTGTCCATGTTGAAACCCCACCGTTGTGTTGTATCTTATTGTCTTCAAGAATTGAGCCAAAAAGTGGCAAAAAGATTGCAGGACAGAAAAAGAGGCAGCTTGATTCATCGGATGATGATGATGACTATGACAAGAGAGGATCTCGTCGCCAGGCAACAGTCAATGTTAGTTACAAAGAAGATGAAGAAACCAAGACAGATTCTGATGACTTGTTGGAAGTTTGTGGAGAAGATGTCCCACAGCCTGAAGAAGATGAATTTGAAACTATAGAGAAGTTTATGAATAGTCGAATTGGCCGAAAAGGAGGTAATATCAGTGTTCTTCAGATGCTGCACTGCATTGTGGTTCAATGTAAACAGTTATTGATTTCAGCTGTAGATAACCCATGGTGTTTGTAAAGAAGTTTTAAAATACCAGAAAGTAATCTTATTTTGTTTTTCATATTCATAAGAATGTTTCTTTTGTAAGCCTTATAAAATAAAACATAGAAGAACTTAAGTAACTTAAGTTCTTATATAATGCAAAAAGAAAAAATGAAGTGGAATATAGCTCCCTATCGCATAAATGCATAGCATACTGTTACATCACTATTTGTACAGTTTATTGATACTTGATAGGTATAAACTGTATATAGGAGGGTGAAGAAAAAGTGGAATGAATAGGAGAGCTAACCAGTAGCCTGAATAATGAAGGATGATGTTGGGAAGGCTGAACCATTGAGATTGTGATTTCAGTTATTCATTTTCAAATAGTCCCAATACAGTGCAATGGATGATGGAATATAAAATTTCAGTGGTGCACTTGCATGTGCACTTCTAAAAGTGTCGTATTTCCAGCAGCTGAGATGCAGTGTCCTGCTTGTGTGTTTCTTTTTTTCCCCCAGTGTATTCTTACTCTAGCCCCTTACTCTAACGCACAGTGTCACCACTGTGTTAAAAGCTTTTTGGACTAGGCTTCTTATATTTTGCATGCCCTTTACTATTGCCATGCTCTGTTGCTACATCTATCCCCTGCATCTGGTTAGGCCCACTTCCTTATTTGGCTCTCCTTGCAGAAGTGAGTCTGTTTCTTGCTGCTAGTGTGCTTCAGCTGTAATACTGTCTATTTAATTAAAAATTACCCCACATAAGATTCCAAAGGGCAGGGGAAGTAGTAGTAAAATGAGTTTAGGGAGAAATAGTTCAAGAACAGCCCATCCCAAAGAGCAAGAAGACAAGCAAAATTGCCAGTAGGCCTTCATAGATAAACAAGGAGCTCTTGGCAAAATTCAAAACCAAATAGGAGGTATATGGAAGGTGGAAGCAGGGACTGATAACCTGGGAGGAATATAGAGACTCTCTCCAAGCATGCAGAGACACAGTTAGGAAAGCCAAAGTCCACGTGGAATTGAATCTGGCAAGAGTTGTCAAAGGCAGCAAGAAAGGCCTCTATATAGGTGACAAAAGGAAGACTAAGGAAAATATGGACATACCGCTGAATGGGGCAGGGTCCTGATAACATAGGACATGGAAAAGGCTGAGGTACTGAATGCCTTCTTCACCTCAGTCTTTACTATCAAGATTGGTCTTCAGGAATCCCTGGTCTTCGAGATTGAGGGGAAAGTCTGGAGCAAGGAATATGTACCCTTGGTGGAAGAGGATTGGGTCAGGGAATACTTAGGCAAACTAGACATACATAAGTCTATGGGCCCTGATGGAATGCACCCACAAGTACTGGGTGAGCTGGCAGATGCCCCTGCAAGGCCAGTCTCAATAATCTTTGATCGATCATGGCAACTGGAAGAATTGCCCAAGAATTGGAGGAGAGCAAATGTCATAGAATCATAGAATGGTTTGGGTTGGAAGGGACCTTTAAAGGTCATCAACTCCAATCCCCCTGCAATGAGCAGTGACATCTTCAACTAGATCAGATTGCTCAAAGCTCCATCCAACCTGGCCTTGAATGTTTCCAGGAATAGGGTATCTACAACCTCTCTGGGAAACCTGTTCCAGTGTTTCACCACCCTCATTAGAAAAAATTTCTTCCTTATATCTAGTCTTCTAGTTTAAAACCTCTTGTCCTGTGGCAACAGACCCTATGCAACTAAGCCCCACACAACCGCTCACTCACTCACAACCCCCATAGGATAGGGGGGAATATCAGAAGAGTACAAAAAGTGAGAAAACTCGTGAATTGAGATAGGGTAAAGCAAAAGCTGCACATGCAAGCAAAGCAAAACAAGCAATTCATTCACTACTTTCCATAGGCAGACCTGTATTCAGCCATCTCCAGGAGAGCAGGGCCCCATCATGCATAACAATTACTTGGGAAGACAAACTGCCTCTCCCAGCTTCTTGTGCACCCTCAGACTACTCACTTGTGGGGTGGTGTGAGAAGCAGAAAAGNGTCCTAGTAGTTACAAGTCTCAGGTGGTACAAGTGTAACTCCCAGAGTGGGTCCTAAATGGTCAGACAGGAAAATTTCCTTAACATTGAACCTCATGAGGTTCCCATGGGCCCAATTCTCAAGCTTGTCCAGGTCCTTCTGCAACATCCTGTCCTTAAGGCATGTCAACCACAGCACTCAGCTTGAGGTCATCTACAAATGTGCTGAAGGTGCACTTGATCCCACTATGTCATTGATGAAGACATTAAACAGTATTGGTCAGAATGCAGACCCCTGAGGGAAACCACTTGTCACTGATGACCATCGGGACTCTGAGCCATTGACCACTACCCTCTGGATGCAACCATCCAACCAATTTCTTATCCATCTAACAGTCCACTCATCAAATCCATCTCTGTCCAATTTAGAGAGAAGGATGTTGTGTGGGACTGTGTCAATAGCTTTACAGAAATCCAGATAGATGACATCTGTANGTTGTGCTGGCTCTCTCAGAACACCTCCCTGTCCTCCATGTGCCTTAGCATAGCTTCTAGGAGGATCTGTTCCATGATCCTGCCAGGCACAGAGGTGAGGCTGACAGGCTGGTAGTTCCCAGGGTCCTCCTTTCTACCCTTTTTAAAGAAGGGTACAACGTTTCCCTTTTTCCAGTCTCTGGGGACTTCTGACTGCCATGACTTTTCAAATACCATGGAGAATGGCTTGGCAATTACATCAGCTGATTCCCTCAGGACTCTGGGATGCATCTCATCAGGTCCCATAGACTTATGTACATTCAGGTTCCTCAAGTGGTCATGAACCTGATCTTTACTTACAGTGGGAGGGACTTTGCTTCCCCAGTTCCTGCCTTGACTGAGACAAAAAAGTTGTTGAGTACCTCATTCTTCTAGTCATCTGTTGTTTCCAGTTTACATGTTGGAGTTGTCCAGAGAGGTGGTGGAGTTTCCCTCCTTGGAGATATTCAGAAGCCATTTGGACATGTTCTTGGGCAATGGTGACCTTGTTTGAGCATAGAGGTTGGACCAGATGACCTCCAGAAGTCCCATCCAATCTCAACCATTCTTTGATTCTGTGAATTCCATTTATGGCATCCGTAGTAATAATTGAATAGTAGGCTATTGAAGTCTTAAGGCTGATTAAGCACAATTTCAAGTATATGTTATATTCTAAGAGATGAGAAGGACATAGCAAAGATGACAGCAAGGAGTGTTAGTGGAGCATTCTTTGGGGATCACTAGAAAAACTAGGAATGCTAAGAAAATTCTCATGAGATACTGTAGGTTAGATGCAGTGGGTTTTGGTTGCTTTTTTTAATCTTTGAATCATCATAATTCTTCAAATAAGAAGAGTAACATAAGTATTGTAGATATAATTAATCAAGTTGCATCCTCATACAAGAGCATCACAAATTGCTTTCTGCATTGTTTTATAGTAGTTAATTTCTTGCACTACACGTTTAATTGAGCCTTGTGGTGTGGTTTCTTTATTAGCCACTGGTGCTGCAACCACCATCTATGCAGTTGAGGCAGATGGTGACCCAAATACTGGGTTTGAAAAGTCAAAGGAGCTAGGAGAAATACAGTATCTTATTAAATGGAAAGGCTGGTCACACATCCATAATACATGGGAAACTGAGGAAACACTGAAGCAACAAAATGTTAAAGGAATGAAGAAACTGGACAACTATAAGAAAAAGGATCAGGAAACAAAACGCTGGTGAGTATTTTTATAACTATTTCCATGTTGGATATTTTTTGTAACAATATAGATGTTTTTAAGTGCCTGTAAAACAGGAAGACAAAGCTTTAAAGTTGAAGCTTCCCTAGCACCTTATGGTCCTGTAAGATTCTGAGAACACCAGCTTTACTTGAGCAAGTGACAATACTCACACATCTTGTAAAAATCAGGCCTTTAAGGAAGCAGCTTCTGCACCTAGATTTTAATATGTCTGTTAAAAATGAAGTTTTAATAAAATGGGTGGTGAGTTTTCTGGGTTTGTTTTAAATCTTAGCTTTTACTAATTTTCTCATTGATTGATTGTTGTTTTGATCAGAGTTCTTCGGGAATTGCTGCAGAGATGAAAAAAATCAGAAATGGCAAAAGCACTCAAAACATTACAGCATTTAGTTTTCTTGGCTCAAACTTTTGTCAAAGCCTCCGAATGAAGAAATGAAAAAAAATCCTTATGTTTTAGTGCTATGTTTTGGTATTCCTGTTTATTAGTATGTTTAATATAATCTATGAGTAGCAGTGGAATTTTTAGTGACTCCTACTCATAAGAGATTCTTATAGTGAGACATCAGTGCTGTTCTGTGAAAATACCATGTGAAGTACACTACTGTGTTGAGGACAGATATTGTAAATTATCTGCATGACTAGTACAAGCTATAGCTGATAGTAATTTCTCTTGATAAGCTTTCTTAGTCATCAGTGATGAACGACCTAGGCCAGATGCAACACTTTTATAGCAGGAATTCCAGAGTTGTAGCTTCTTCAAAGAAGCTCTCTAAGCAGCATTCCTATCATTCTTACATTCAGAGCTTTAAAATTGTCAGATTTTCTTAGTTTTAGAACTATGCAGTGTAGTAAGTGCTGCAAATAAATTCCCGTTTCAGGCTGAAAAATGCTTCTCCAGAAGACGTGGAATATTATAACTGCCAGCAGGAACTTACAGATGATCTACATAAACAGTATCAAATAGTGGAGAGGATAATTGGTATGTAACAAACTTCCACATGGAAAACAGTGTTGAGAATATTGCAAGTTTATTACTTGCATGTTGAATTTATAGTTAAGAAATTTAGGTTATTAATAGCCCTAGCAATTTAAGGAAAAACAAAATTTTTGATGAAGATAAAAGTTGTCATATTGTCTTTGCTGTGAAACTAGTTCATGTTGTCTTATCCCCTAAAATGAGTACTTTCTTAAAATACAGAAGGAAAATATTGATCTGGTATCTCTGATGTGTTTCTGCAGCTCATTCAAATCAGAAATCAGCAGCTGGTTATCCAGATTACTATTGCAAATGGCAAGGTCTGCCTTACTCAGAATGTAGCTGGGAAGATGGTGCTCTCATTGCCAAAAAATTTCAGGGGTGTATTGATGAGTATTTTAGCAGAAACCAATCCAAGACCACTCCATTTAAGGACTCCAAGGTGAGTGTGTAGTTTCAATGGATTTATACAGTTGCAATAATAAAAAAAAAGCTGATATATTTTATGCACCAAAAAATGCATATTATAAAATATTTTTGAATGCTGTCCAAAACAGTAATAATGATAGCTATGTTTACATATGTAGAAAGTATTGCTATTAAGAATAGCCTTTGGTGTCCCTGCCCATGGTAAGTGGATTGGAACTGGATGATCTTTAAAGTCCCTTCCAACCCAAACCATTCTATGATTCTATATTTGTTCCCTACTTATTTTATTGCCATTCAAAGATGGAATTGTTTATTACTTTGTTTTAAAAGTAACCTTTGTGAATGAGTTCGTGTCACTTCTGTTGTGGCATTTAGATTAGCAAACTAATTTTAGCTTGCAAATGGATGGATATTGTTATATGGCCTAGATGTCTGTGATGAATAAAGACTAGACTTGGTGGCCAAACAGAATCCTTCTGCTACTTTGTTTCTATAAGAAGACATTTTGGTAACTTCACTTAGTAGTAGGACTGATGCTCAATTTGCTTTTGACAGACTCTAAAACAGAGGCCAAGGTTTGTTGCACTGAAGAAGCAACCATCTTATATTGGAGGACATGAAGGTTTAGAGTTAAGAGATTATCAGTTAAATGGACTGAACTGGCTTGCTCACTCGTGGTGCAAGTAAGTAGTCTTAAATTAGTCTTGCTGTTTTTAACTTGAAAGCATTTATAAAATTTGTTTGTTTGGTTTTTTTTTGTTTTTTAGAGGGAATAGTTGTATTCTTGCAGATGAAATGGGTCTGGGTAAAACAATACAAACAATTTCTTTTCTGAACTACCTATTTCACGAACATCAACTGTATGGGCCTTTCTTGCTAGTCGTGCCACTTTCTACCTTGACATCTTGGCAAAGAGAGATTCAAACTTGGGCTCCTCAGATGAATGCTGTGGTTTACTTAGGAGATATAACTAGCAGAAATACGGTGAGTATTTCTTTGTATTATTGAAAAAGATTAGTGGTAAACAAGACTCACTTCATGTTCCTGTCTTATGCTAATCTCCAATATTTTGATTAGGAATGAGCAAATAATTAATTGAAACATTGCATGTGGTTAAAATGCAAATTAAAAGCATAAGTTTTGATCTGATATGAATGAATGTGAAAAATTTCATTCTTGCTAAATAATAAAAAGGATTAAAAATGCAACCTTGCATTTAAAAATAAATTGTCCTTTGTCATGTGATTATTTAGGTGCATAAAATAAACATTTAAGCCAGACAGACATAATCTTAATTTGTTTCCTGAAAGGAGGAATATAAGTAACCTTATCCATTAAAGTTTAAAAAAACCAAAACAAAAACCCCCACCCAATCACAAAAAAACCAAAACACACACACAAAGAAATCCACAAAAAACCCTAACCAAACAAAAACCAACAAACACCCTACCACCACTGTTTAATAACTTTAAGAAAAAAAGCTTCACTTGTTATGTTCCTTTTTCATGATCACATTCTTGTATGTCACTTAAAATCTGTATTGCTATAGTACCTGAAGTCATCCTGTTCAGTAAGACCATTTTTCTCTAGCTTATAGTTTGCTTGATTCTTCTTGTAGATAAGAACTCATGAATG
>VWZF01004336.1:0-425924 GCA_013396755.1 Sclerurus mexicanus
CATCTCTCCGCGTTTCTGCCCCGCTAAGTCTGCGCTCTGAGGGCCTTTTTCACTCCTTTCTGAGACCTGTATAAGCTGGCGCTTACAACAGCCGGTCTCAGAGCTCTTTTAGGTCAAAAAACTCCAAGCGCGTCCTTATTTTCCTTTCCATCAACTGTGCAGAAACTACAAAGTGCCTGGGCTTTTGTTGGAATGTATTTGATTACCCGAAATTGAATAATTATTGTAAAATACGCCTTTGATCCTACTCCAGGTGCATGGAGCTTTGAAGTAGCATTCCTCTGAAGGTCCTAGTTTACTGAAGTGTTCCAATCTGTTTTTCTAGGAGAATTACAACTATGAAGGTTGTAAAATATTTCCTGTAAGAGCAAGATACTGTTTTTTCAAATGCAAGTGCAGTGTTTTTCACAATAGAAGAATCAAGGGAAAAAGCAACTCTGGCAAAACCTGTCCCAGTCTCGTAGTAGAATGAACACAATTGAAAGTGCATTAGAGTAGACTTAAGTTTCCATGTATATCTGAAGTCGTAGTACTGATAATAAGATTTTTCCCCGTGGTTTGGGTAAGGAAGTGGTTTATATGCCATATTTCTCTTGTTAAAAGTATTTCTAGTAATTGTAAAACTCTATTAATCTTTGTAAAAGTACTTCTGCTCTTGGAGCATTACTCTCATTTTCATTTTTAGAAAGAAGACAGATGGCACTACTTAATAATTAATCAGCAGGATGCATGTAGTAACTAAGATAATTAAAAAATATTTGCCAAGGATGACCCTTTTAAATTGAAACTCCCAATTTTATTCATTAATTTTGAGAGCTGGCTGACCTGTGGTTTGTGTAAAATTCTCTTTGGTGAACTGACATTCCTCCAGTTTCTGGAACTTTCCTGATTCATCATTCTAAATGGGAAAGTGGCATGGCCAGTGGAACTGTAGGTCACTTTAGTGCCTGAGTAAAATTAAGGAAGGGATTGTTATGAGTCTTATTTGCTTATCCCTCTGTGTCAGTACTTCTATGTTTGGTTGTTTAAAGGCCTTCTCAACCAAGGCTGATTTCATTCCTTGAAGAGTTTATTAATGTGATTGATAAAGGAAGCTACATAAATGTGTACACCTAAAGTTATGTAACGCAGCTGACATGAAATTTTATTAGCCCCTGCTGTATGTACCTAATTTTGGGTGGTTCAATATAAATAAAGTGAAATTTGAAGTCAATTGGAAACTGTAGAGTAACATTTCTGCAGAGTTTTCTGGGAGTCTGGGGAAGGAATAATTCTATTATGGTTATTTAATTTTGTTCTGTAACTTGTGTTACATCATCTTGTCTTCAAATTTTTGGTTAACCTGAAGATTAGCAGTGATTAAATAATGATAAGGGTAAGCAGTCATGTAAAGATAATGCATTGCTTGCTGAATTGGTAGTGTTTTTTAAATAGATGAAGTGAAAAGTTGCTTAACTCGTGTCAGACTTCTAATTGAGTTTCATTACAACTAATTTAAGGGACATAAATACACTTAAAGAAAATTTCTGCTGCTAAAATTTGATACTCGGTGTGCTGAAAGATATATTTGCAACTGAATAAAATGTATAAAGGCAAAATTTTATTGGAAAGGCAGCATAACCAGTTTTACCATATTCTACACTTTCTTAGTTGTTTGTTGTTTTCTCTCTTCTGATCCAGGTGTTTCTGCATTTGTAGAAGTTTGGTCATCTAACAGAACAGAAAATTACTCAAAAACCTTTGAACAGCAACTTCTTGATATGGGAGCAAAAGTAAGGAGACTATTTTGAAATAAATAGATTAGGAAAGCTCTTAGTTACAAACTAGCTTGCTTGTTCTGCTTGTCATGTGTATTTCTTTTTAGTATGAGTTTTTAAAGGTCAGGAAGGAAGAAAATCACAGACCTGAAAACAGACCAATGTGCTGTAAAATTCGTGCTACTGACAGATGGGAAATGCATTTAAAGCCTGTCTACATCTATAAACCTGTTTGCTTATTATTAATGTGATAGAATGCATTTCTTGTGAAGTATTGGGCTTGCCACGTACTGTGGGCATGCCAAATCTAAGTGTTGAAAGCCTGCGGTTTACAAGTATGTACCTTATGTTTTGTTGTCTTTAACTTGTAGGCAGCTGCTCTGTTATTAGTAAAATATTTTCTAACTGTAGTACGATGACATTTTACTCTTTCATTTGCTCTCCCACAAATGTGGTTAAACTCCAGAAAGTGCTAGTAAAAATACATCTGACTCTCAGTTTATGTCAAAGTGATTTTGTCCATACCCAATATAGTTGACTTGTAGGTACAAAAGATGTTTAATTGCCAGCTGTAAATTTTCAGCCAGAGACCAAAGTCAAACTTGCATCTTCCTGTCTTGCACATTTTCACTGATGGATATTTTTGCAGCCTACAACATGTTCTAAAAAACACTTGTGTGAACTCCCAGTGCTCTTTAAGTGGGCATATGTAGATGGATCTTCCTGTAATTTAGGAAGGCTTTCTGATCTCCCCAAATCCTCTTTCTGTATGAAATATGCTGAGAGAGTATGACAGAGTGGTAGGATAACTGGTTTTATTATAAAACCAAACGCAACTCTCAATAAGTAACTCAGGTAACAAATATTTCTTGTTCTTGTGTGCTGTACTATCAGATCTATGTAATTGGATTCTGATTATGTTAGATTTTTTCCTCCCATAAAATATGATGAGCGTAAGGCTTCAAAATTCTTCAGATTGGTCAAAGTAGCCAAATATGGTGGAAGATGCAAGCAAATGATGAGCCTATTTAGCAGATCCCTATGACTGAAAAGGAATGATCATTCCCCTTTGCTGTTCTGGACACTTCCCTTTTATTGGCAGAGCACATGATAGTGAACTGACTTGGCTGAATATATCAGGAAATTAAATTCTGTATTAGTTTTTTACTGCATTGTTGATTCAGACATCTCAAGGTAAGTTCAGCTGAGCAGCTGAAGACGTCTGGGGTAAGAAGGAAGTTGGGAGGGGTGAGAGGGAGGTGTAGGGTGGTGTTCCTCCATAGTTTGAAGGCAAAGCTATATCAAGCATCTGTCTCCTTAGGACGTGAGTTGTCAGTCACATACTGGTAGAAGTGAGTAAGCAGTTGTATCTGGAGGCATTACTTACTCCAAAAGAGATTCATGTGTCCTATATACCTAGATACTTAAATATCATGGGGTTTTGTCTTCTAAGAAGTCATAAATCAGCTTGCCACCAGAAATTTTTGGAAAAGTTGAATAGTTTTCTTAAAGCTGAATACAGACCCGGGATGATGGGAGACAAGTATAGTGATGCGGTTGAGACAGCAACGGAAAGCTACAGAGCTATTTCTGTTTTCTGTGGTGAGAAGGCACTGCTGTTAAAAATGAGTTGTATTGATCTCAGCATGTCAAAATCACAGTGGATCGAGCAGTTATGCATATGGTGTTTAGTCTCCACAAAGGAGATTTTAGTTGTGAAGAATGGAGAATCTAGAACTGAAGACATTATTGCTTAGTTGTCAATAGAGGTAACTGAGAATTTGATCAGATATGGTATATGGCTGTATTGACTTTAATTTTCTCTATTTCTCACTTTTTAAAGAATTCCCATGTAATTTTTTTTGTTTGTAGCACCTTTAGCCTTTCCTCAAAACTGGGAATCGTCTTTATTAATGAGAATTGGTTTAAAGAGTGAGATTAGCTGTACTCTTAAGCCTGAGTTCTTTGGTAAATAAAAGATAAAATTTGTTATTTCTTTGGACTGTGTCTTTCTGTAGTGGCCATTGCATAAGAAATTATGTTGCACTACATAAGTAAACATGTTACAAAATTAGTGATACAGCTAGCCTAGGCAGCTGAAATGATTACCTAGAGAAAAGTTTGAAAACAAAAGGCTACTCTAGCCCTCTAGCCTACATTGGCTTGACAAATAAGACTTGAGTTTTCATTGTTTGAGGATTCTTGCAAAGATGGGAAAAATCAAAAGAGTCCTTGACATAATGTTTAGAATAAGCTTTTGCCCTAATGGCTTATACACTAAGGATAGACTACAGTAGCTAGTTTCATAAGCATTTTGTGATTATCAGACTTATAGATGAGCTTTCTCTGTACTTATGTAGGTTTCAAAAACTTTGAACAAGCACGTGACCCATGTCGTCTTCAAGGATGGACGCTTGACTACATGGAAAAAAGCACAGAAGATGGGTGTAAAAACAGTTTCTGTACTTTGGGTGGAAAAGTGAGTATTGTGATTATAATGAACGTGGGGTTTTACAGAGATAATGGATTCCAGTACTGTTTTTTTTTAAAAACTTCAGTACAGAACTAGTTTTGTTAATGTACTTGAAACAGTGATAAATCTATGAGTAAATCATAACTTACTCATGACATTCCTGTTATAAACCATGTTACTTGCATAAAAATGCTAACTCTTAAAAAATTTATGTGTTGAAGTCATTTCATAGTACATTTGTTAACTATTCAGTATTCCACTCCTTGCCCTCAGAGGGCATGCATAGCCACTGAAGGCCAGATATTTATGTTGAATAGAATTCTTCTATTTTCATATGAAAAAGCACATTTCATCAAGGGCATTGTACTATTTTTGTACTTAACTTCTGTAGACAGAATATATTCTAGTAAGAAAGTAAAAGATCCATATGTAATCTGGCTTATAAGACATTTATCTAGTTCAGAACAGCACTGCTTGAAGATTCTTTTCTACCATATGGAAAAAGTTAAATTTATAAAAAAAAAAATTAAAAAAAATTCTGGCTGTGCAGCCAATCCATGAGAATTTGCTAGTCCATAGCTGCTTTTCTGGGTTTACAAAGTGTTTGTGAAGCCTAACTTAGATTTCAGTTGGAGTGTAAAAACAGTTTATAAATATGCATGTGTTATATTCAAACACTCCAATCGGTAAATCAATGTGATGATGGAAATTAGAGTATAAGTCAAGTAAAGAGGGTCTTGACTATACCAATTGTAATGTGCATGGAGATATAGCAGTCTAAGTGCAAAAGTTTTGCATTTGCTTGTTTTTTTTTAAAAAAGGAGGGCAGAGGGGAGGAAATTTAGGAAAGAGAGGGGGCAAATCTAATCTCTTCAGCCACTTAAATCGAGGCCAATACAACCAGGAAACACATGATGCAAGTCCATTATCAAAAAAAGAAATTTATGCAGATCTGCAGAAGCAGGATTTTTCTTTTTTTTAAGCATGTCAGATATAGAAGTTACAGATACACAATCCACCCAGCCTTAACACCAAGTTAAAAATAAGTTCCCAAAAATCAGGGTGATGTAAAATTTTATTCATGTGAATGTATGTCTCTGGAACCTGGTGCTGAGTGTGTGACAATGATGGTGATTTTTAGTATCAATCCTTGGTTGTAAAATTATGCATATATAAATATGCTCTTCAGGTGAGTAAGTTTATAAATACAGAATTTGAAAGCTTAGTCACGGGAACTATAGACTTTGAGGATTTGGATGTGCTACAGTTAAAAGGATCTTAAAAAAAAGTGCAGGTGAGCAGCATCAGCAATGGAAGAGAATGAGAGTGCCTTGTGGGGGAGAGTCTAGGACATGTCATACAGAAATACTGTCTCCATATTTGCAGTTCCACCATAAGAATCTCCTCTGCAATGCTGGAAGGTAGTGAGTGGATGAACACTATAGAAAGCTGAGGCATAGAGACAACTGAATATGTGACACTGTAGGGGACAGCAAGAAGCTGTGAAATCCTCAAGAAACTTTTGCTGAATACCAGCAACCAAGGGAAAAACAAGAGAAAGGATCTGAAAAAACATAAGCTGTTTGGTAGGAGAGAGAAGCCTAGCATCTTCCTAGTATCATATTCTAACCAAGGCAAGGTTTTTGTATATGACTTAAAGATGAGGTTTGTTGGAACTGGGGGAATCATCTGAAATAGATGTATTTTGTTGCAGAGGAGGACCCAAATTGTGAATTATGATTGAACTTCTCTGTAATCTTTTTCTGCTACCTTTTTGTTTAAAGTAAATGCCAAAAGGTACAGAAGAACATACAGCTTAGATTGGTGTATGCTGTAGGCAAAATTTATGGGAATATCATATCCTTGAGCAAGCAGAAGTGATAGAAGCTCACATAAGAGATAGTAATGAATATTCTTACTCGTCATTGGGTTACGCAAATGAGACACAGGCAGTACAAAATTAATATTAGTCTGTGCTAGCATTCAATTTTTTTTTTTAATAAGAGGAAACCAGAGTGCCTGACTAAAAGATGCACCTCCTATAACAGTGTCTCAGATACTGGTAGGCAGAAGACAGTCTGTTGAACTCTGGGACAGTGTAAAGAGTATGTGTCAGTAAAATAGTGGTCCTATGTGAATGGAAGCTTAGTTTGAACTAAGCAGGGTTCCTATGAGTTTTAGCGTTGCAAAAAAAGATGGTTTGATTAACCAGCCACTCCAGTCAATAGCAAGTGGAACATTCCCAGAACGATCAGAAATGCTGTGAAACATCACTTCAGGCAATGTAATAGTAAGTGTCAGCTTTCTAGTGTAGGCTAGAGGTTGAGTGACTTCTGTTGGAGTGCAATGCAAACCAAATACCTTAGTTATTGCTTGGTCTTAGTCGGTTTGTGGATGGTTGTTCAAATCTTGTAAGTAATTTTGTAAGTATGACCACAGTATAAAATAAGTGTTCATACTGGAACACCAAACCCAGGAAGTTCTGTGACAGTGCTTAAATTTAAAGAAGTCTACTTGAAATGGAAGAAGTTCAGTTAAGAAGCTAAGACAGTGAAAGGAGTAAAATTCTTACTGGTGTCAAGGAGACTATTTAAAGCATAAGTCCTCTTAAGCATATCAGAAAGAAGATGATTATCACATTTGGAACTTACAGTAAAGATTTTCATAGCACTGTCACTTCAGCAGTAGTCAAAAATCAACTTAAATAAAACATAAAACTTCATGTAATGGAGTGACAGTATTTTATCATGGTTACATTTGGAATGTTGCCAGAGATGGCAATGAGAATTATTGAAGTTATACAATAGTTTTCTTACAAGATGTGATAGAAGAGACAATAGTGCTTCAGTCTGGAAAAGAAATGGGAGTGGAGGGGGGAGACTCTTGTGAATACAAATGTTCATATAGAGAGGCTGAATAGGAAATTAATGTGTATTTTCCTTCCGATGGAAGAAATGAATACACCTGGAGGCAGATTCAGAGAAAACAGTAAATGATGGTTTTTAACAAAACATGGTTAGACTGTAGAACTCCTTGTTGCAGAATCATAGTCAGCAAAGATTTACATGGATTTAGAAAATTGCAATTAAGCATTTAGTATTATCAAAACCCAAAACCAAAAAGAACCCTGTAAAAGATAGAATTGCTACAAGCTTCATCCAGATTAGGAACACAATACTTCCAAATCAAACCCATGATTGTGAAACTCTACCTGTGTATTCTTAACTCATCTCACAAATAAACGATAAATCATTTACATTCAGACTTGTATGCAAAGTAAAAAATTCTTATATTTAGTGGCCAAATTTTCTTCTGTTTAGCTTCTCTGAATCAATGAAATCTCTGACTTAATGTTATTTTTCATGTCAGTCTATATCTATTATCCAGATTTTATTAACAGTCACTAAAGTCCATTGTGTTGAATATCTCTTTTTGATGCTCCAGAGAATTGTAAATTCAGTTTGTTTGATGAATACACGTAGTGGTTTTGCTTTTTTCTTCATTCAGAATTGAGTAACTAAGGATTATAGTTGCACAGGCACAAACTTTATAGGAGTTCCATCACTAGGTGTCAGTAGAGCCACGCCAGTGGCTGCAGGAAGGCCGCCTTACCACAGCTTTGGAATGGTGCACAATAACATGAGTGGGAATATTTAGGTTTCAGAGCAACAATTTAGAGGACATCATTAGTCAAAAAATTTTATCATATATCTGGTGTGTAATGCATAGATTTGGGTAATTTTTTTTTAGTTTTACAGTAGTTACCTTAAAGTTGCACACTTTGAAAGGATTGGTGTCTGAGTATCACAGGGTTCAGAGAGCTGTTTTGTAATAAAAGTTCTTATTCTTAAAAAGAAACAAACAAAACCAAGAGGAAAAAACCCACCAAACCCATTCTAATGTATTGTACAGGTGTCGAGAAACTGGAGTACATGCTGATGAATCCTTATTTCCTGCAGTAGACACCAATGAAGGATTTCCACTACTAATCAAAAAAGTATGTGATTTTTTGTCTAAGTTTTTTTTTTAAATTAGCCTAGAAGACTAAGCTTTAAAGTTTGAACTTGACTTTCTGGCTTCAGGCATTTGAACTATTTATTTTCCGAACATTTTGTAAACTGTACTTACCCATCTGAGCAGAATTTTAAAGGTAGGCTATTGCTCTGATCATGTGATGTCTTATCTGAAGAAAATATACTAAAAGTAGAGTTTTTGTATCAGTGAATAAAAAAATGAAGATGATCATTGAGTTGCATCAAACTTTAAAATACTGGTATTTAAAACAAGTACGTTTAAAGTTTCAGCTTTGCTGCAAGCAGTAAAGATCTGTTAGGGGTTTTTTTATTTCATATGAAAGTTCACTTTGAAAAATGTTAACTTCTGCAATTATCTGTGACTCTCCAGATAAGTAGCATAAACACTTATAATAAATACTGTGACAAAGTGGTAGGCAAATAGGAAGTGAAGTTACTTCTGGCAGTTTTATACTATATAGTTAATAGTTTTGTGTGTCTTGTAGCACAAATGTATGCAGCCAAAAGATTTTGTTGAAAAAACTCCAGAAAATGATAGAAAGCTGCAGAGAAGACTGGACCAAATGGCTAAAGATTTAACTCTACAAAAGACAGCAATTAATGCTGGTAAGAACTATTTTCAAGTAAGATTTGAATATCTGAAGTTATTTCTTTAAAGCACTTGGTAGGGTTTTGGTTTTTGGTGTTTTTTTTTTCAATCTTATGCATCTCACCATGAGAAATGAAGTTGACTTTTTACAGAGTTCTTTGCAAGTCTGTGGTATTAAGGCATCTGTAATGATGTCAGATATAAGGAAACTATTTTTTGTTACGTTTTTTTGAAAAAAATTAAACTTCATCCAGAGCTGTTGTAGTATTTAAATATTAATATATAAATACAATTTCTTTGTGTAGAAACAGATGTACCAGTTTTACTATTTGAAGACAATGGTTCACTTCTATACAGCCCTGTTAATAAGATAAAAGATCAATGCAGTGCAAGGGAAAGAAGAATAAAGGGTATGAAGGAAAAAAGAGAAAGTCTTTCTCCTGGTAAGAAGTTAAATTTTACTTACACGTGAACATGCACAAATGGCTACTGTTCTTATTGCTGACTTTTTCACACATGTCATGCTCTCACCTTCAGAATATTTTTGTCTCTTGATTGTATGTCTTCCCTTCTTCCCAGGTTTTGAGTAGGTACTGAGCAACAGGATTTAGAAATTAAATAAATTTGAATAACCTAGTTGAATGAATTTAGTTGATTTCAAAATGCAGATCCAGGTGAATTAAATCTAGATTATAGTTTTGAAATAATTTTTTAAGTGTTTACGTTACCTTACTGAGAAAATATCAAGGTCTATGTCATTAGGTTTTCCCAGTTATTATAAAAACTGTTGAATGTAGAACATCTTTTGGTGGGGGAATCTGTACTATTTGAAGTTTTAAAATGTCTATGTCAAGTAGAATGTCAGTTTCTAATTTGAAAAATAATTGTAAGAGGAAGGTAAAGATATAAGTAAGAATATAGTGATATATGGATGAAAGATTAAACCTCAGTTTAATTTAGTGTGGCTTGTATTTATTTTCTCTTTGAGTTTTAGGTAAGCCTTCAAACATTTTAAAAAGTATTTCTACTATATCAAGATGTTGCTGCTAATTGCAGAATTTGGCAGGTTCTTTAGTAAAGTGCCTCAACAGGCCCTTGAAATCTCTGTAATAATTTCTGAATGGTTTGCCATAATTCTTTAGTTTCAGAAAAATGTCCTGCTGAGTTACCTAGAAAAAATGCATATGAATATCTAATAGCTTTTTTGTTAGTGTACAAATTTGAGACTGTTGAGCAGTCAGTAATTTTTTATATGGCTAGTTAGTTGGCAAAGCAATGAATTGTCTCTTACAATTGAGCTGTTTCGAAATACGAATAGATGGTGTGGAAATCTGTGTGTTTGCAAATAGGGATAACTGGTTTATTGTTTACAAATTCCTAGATTCACAAATGACTCAAATACTTCCAATCAGATCACCAGGAGATTGCCCGCTTTCTGCTTGTGTCTTAACTGATTCAGAAGATGCATTGCTACCAGGTAACTAACACAACTGTATATTACAGAAACTAAAAATACTACATGGCTTTTATATCTTATTTTGGAAAGTACCATATACTGAAATGGGAACTATATTTTTTTTATCTTTTATATTTAAACCTGAATTATCTTGGTTTTTCTTAACTATCAGATATACTAGCTTGTTTCAGAGGAATTTATTGTGAAGAGTTATGAATGTATTCTGCATACCACCTTGCATAAAGTAATTTCATCAGAATAGCTACAGGAAATTATAGATCTTTCCACATTCTAATTATTTTTACTACATTGTGTTGATCTATGTTGTATGATCCTATGTTGTTGTATTTAATTTCATCTTAACTGGAAAAACTACAAAGTGGTGCTAATGCTGTTGTAGCAAAAATGGCTAATGAGTTTCCAGTATTACTACAGCAAGCTTTATCAGGGTAAAATCTTGCTGGTTTTCCCCACAAATGCAAGAGTGAAAGCCAAGTTGCTCTGCTGCTTTGTTTCAAGAAAGCAGAACAGGATTTATGAGTGCTTAATGACCAGGTAAGAAGATGTGATAACTAAAGCTGTTGTAGGTTCATGTCAGCATAGAATGTGCTTTGTTTCTAATCCCTTTTCTGTTCAGTTTTTGATGACTTGCCTTATAATATCCAGAAAAGTGGCTAAATCCTTTTTTCAGTTCAGTAATTCCATATATATTTTACTAAGAAATTGATACTCTTTGTTTTGTTCAATAAATTTGTATCTCCACTTTGTGTTTTGCAGGAGAAAAAATGGAAGACTGCTTGAACTCAAGTTGTGATTGTCTTTGGGGAACAGAGAAATTACAGAGACAGAAAACAGAGGTCGTAGAACCTGCCTATGATACTCGCACTGATACCCTTGTATCCACAAGCACATCAGTGAGTTCTCCATCACAGGGCAGTGAGCAGAAGAGCTTAACACCAAAACAACATACCAGAAGAAGCTTAACAAAGAAACAAATTATACAGCACACTTCAGATGACAAATTGTCTTTAGAAAACAAACAATTAAAATTTCCAAAGAGAAATCTGAAGAATGAAAAGAGCAAGACTACTTCAATTACAAATGAAAGTTCTCTTCTCAAAGACTTCAGTCATATTACTCCTTCCAAAAAATTAGTACAGTTAAGTACTGTTCCTGGTTTGATTGACAGTCTCTCCAATTCACTGGATAAAAGCTTCCCTGTTGACAGAAATGATTGTATTCTTGAAGACAAGAAGAGGAAGAAATTACAACCATTGCCTAGTTTGAAGCTGGCTACCTCAGAACTGGATGTATCAGGGTCTAAAGGGTTCTTGCAAGCAGTTACTACATATAGGAAGTCTTATTGTACTGAAGAAACTTCTTATGAAGACTTCTTTTCATCATCTAATTTAAATGAAACTAAAGTACAGATAAGAGTACCAAAGGAATCACAGAATCCTCCTGAAGTTTGTTATAAAGAGTCTTTTACAAGCATGGACTTCTCTGATCTGAATTTCTGTAAGCCACATAATACTACAAAAAAAGGTAGGAAAAAGTCTGTTTCAATGAATGATTTTCCAATAAAGAGAAAATTCAAATCAGCTAAACATCCTGGAAGCATGCCACTAAGTACATCAGATGGTGACAAAGATGACACTGCAGAAGCTCTAGATTCTGATGATGTGAATAGGCTTCTTCAGCATGCTCATGAAAAATCCTACCGAAACAATGTGAATTACTGTGCTCATACTACTGGTAAGTTACTACATAGAGCTGAAAAATCAAAAGATACCATACTGCCTTAGATATACTCATGCAACTAAATTGCAAAATGAACTGCTATTTCAAAAGGAAAAATATTTCAAAAATACACCAAAAGAAGAAAATGCTGCAGTACTGACTTTATTTCTGAGTAAAATAAATGTGTATAGGATACAAAAGAACACCCATTTGTTTTCCCATACATGAAATACACAAAGAAGTCACAAGAAATAGGAAACTGCTTACTATATATAACAAAAGTAATGTAGAGCCTTCTTTTTTCCTAACGTTCACTATTTTGAAACCTTTCTGCTGCTATTCCAAATCTGTTTGGGAAACCAAGTTCTTTGTTATGGTGCTCTTGTAAAGTAGCTCCTTATCGTAAGTTCCCTTGTTCGAACTATTTTTATTTCACAGGTAAAAATTTCTACTAAAATTGTAGTTAAGAGCACAAAATCTCTGGTGGGAAAAAAATATTTGAATTAGCAATTTCTAACTTGCTCAGTGGTGAAGATGGAATAAGATGTGCAAGAGTTGCAAGGCAAGCATCTTTTCAAACGATGACTTTTTTATGTGGAACTGATCTTAGTTTTTAATAATAATTTTAAGAGTATTTTTTATATTTAAGCATTTTCAAGTTGGTTTAATTTAAGGTATTTCAATGAAAACATGGACTAAAATATTAAATCTCAGGAACTTCCCTGGAAAATGCTCCCAACTTGTACTGGGATAATCATTTTCCAATTTTAATATTTTGAGCTCCATTTGTCAAGCTTTACATGTGACTGAATATACGTAATTATAATTGTATATTTTAGTAATTTGTTTTTCCTAGAAAATCCTGTAGTAATACATCAATGAATTATATTAAATTAATTATTAACCTAAAGGGCTCAACAAAGTTGGTATCAGAGTTATGAAATCAAGTATAAATGTTGAAAGGTGACTGTGCCTATATCTGTGAATAATAAGTTGCTGAACTGTGATCTGCTATTTTGGGTTCACTACATCTGTATTTTAATACCTGGAGTGCATTCTTATAGCACAGTTTAAAAAGCAGTGGATGCAGATGTGTTGTAAATGTACACCCATAAATGACAACTTCCCTCTCCAAGTGATAGAGGAACCAACAAGGAGAGGTGCTATGCTGGACCTTATCCTCACCAGCAGGGAAGGGCTAGTGGGAATGTGGAGCTCAAGGACAGCCTTGGCCACAGTGACCATGAAATGGTGGAGTTCAAGATCCTTAGGGCAGTGAGGAGTGCACAGCAAGCCTGCTACCCTGGGCTTCAGACAGCAGACTTTGGCATCTTCAGGGATCTCTTTGGTAGAGTCTCTAAACTGGGGAGCCATGGATTTGTTGTATGAATCACTCAGTGGACAAAAAAAGGCCTGGATGGTCACACTTTTAAGAGTTGCAGTCAATGGCTGGTTGATGTCCTAGTGGAAATCAGTGACAAGTGGCATTCCTCAGGAGTCGGTATTGGGACGATGCTGTTTAACGTTTTTGTCAGCGACATGGACAGTGGGATCAAGTGCATCCTTAGCAAGTTTGCCAGTGACACTGAGCTGTGTCATATGTCACCGAGCTGTGTGGTTGAAAATTATGAAAAGAAGGGATACCTTCCAGAGAGGCCTTGACAGGCTTGAGACATGGGTTTGTGCAAACCTCATGAAATTCAACAGGGACAGGTATAAGGTCTGCACCTGGGTCAGGACAATCCCAAGCAAAAGTAGAGGCTGGGTGTATAATGAATTGAGATCAGCCCTGGGGAGAAGGACTTGGTGTTTGAATTAAAAGCTCAATATGCCTTGGCAATGTACACTTGACCAGAAGGTCAGCCATGCCTGGACTGCATCAAAAGAAGCATGACCAGCAGGTCAGTGGAGTTGATTCTCCCTCTCTACTCTGCTCTTGTGAGACCCCACATGAAGTGCTGCGTCCAGCTCTGGAGCCCCAGCACAAGAAAGATACTGATCTGTTGGAATGAGTCCAAAGGGGGACCAAAGATGATCAGAGGGCTGGAGCACTTCTGAGTGCTGAGAGAGCTGGGGATGTTCAGCCTGGAGAATGGAGAAGGCTCTGGGGGAACTGTACAGCAGCCTTCCAGTACCTAAAGGAGACTATAAGAAAGCTGGAGAGGTACTTTTGATGGGGTCATGTAGTGATAGAACAAGGGGGAATGGTCTTAAACTGAAAGAGAGTAGGTTTAGATTAGGTATTAGGAAGAAGCTCTTTACTGTGAGGGTGGTGAGGCACTGGAACAGGTTGCTCAGAGAAGTTGTGAGCTCCTCATCCCTGAAAGTGTTCAAGGCCAGGCTGGACGGAGCTCTGCATAACCTGGTCTAGTGAAAGGTGTCCCTGCCTATTGCAGGGAACTTGAAGCTAGATGATCGCTAAAGTCCCTTCCAGACCACTCTATGATTATGAAATACATGAACCTGCAGTATGTGTATTTTTGCCATGTGGCAATGTACTAGAAGATGATCCTTAAATTATCTATTTCCTAATGTCAAAGAACAGTAAGTTTTTCATTTAACAGTCATGGAAACAAATATGGTAGGAGAGAAATCACAGAATATTCTGAGTTGGAAAGCATCCACAAGGATCATTGAAGTCCAGCTCCTGGTCCTGCACAGGACATCCCCAAGAATCACACTATGTGCCTTGAGAGCATTGTCCAAATGCTTCTTGAACTCTGTCAAGCTTATTTACTTTATTTTAATGTAGGTATGCTAGTTAATTTTAGAATTAATTCTAATCTTTAGATTCCAGTGATTAAATTATGGTCAATGTTCTAGCATGCCATGCTCTTAAACAACTTGTTCAGAATGAAAATAAAATAACAGATTTTGGAGGAGTGAAAAAAGGAACAGTATTCAGCAAGCAAAAGTTATCCAGTGTTTATAATTTTTCTTTTTTTTAGAAATGTCTAAGTCTCAATTTGTGTTTCTAGTGATTTTCATAGTATGTGATTTATCAATGATGGCCATTTTTCCAAGTATAATATTTTCAGCTGCATGCATCTGTTGTGTAGTCAAATTTGACAGCTCAAATGACCTCACTTAAAAATGGAAGTAGTCAATAAGGAAAGAGGACTTGTATTTTCCTTAATAATGAAAGTTCTGTGAAAGAAAATGAAAATCTTGTTTTAAACTTAGTACTGTGACTCTGTATGATGTAATAATTGGTTTTTATTAAATATACATTAAGTATTTCCTTCTTTTATCAAATGTAGGTTGACTCTTGTCCCTATTAGTAAATAAATAGTAGATTGTTTGGTTTTCTGTATATTGTACATTATTTGAAAGCTGGTAAATGTAGTATAATATTTTAAAACCCAAAGAAATCTTCCCACTTATAAAATACATATACACACACACATACGTACAGTTAGGAGTAATATATACAGTTAGAAGCCATATAGAATTTCATTGTATCTGTGTATGCTTTAAATACCAAACATTTTTCTTGCCCATTTTTTTGGTTATGATTTTATGTCAGTGGCGCTCTTCCCCAATGTCTTTAATAACAAGAAGATTTGATACACTTCCTTTCCACAGACTACTTGAAACATTTGATTTTTAAAGCAGAAGTGTAACATGCAGGCTAATCTGAAACTAACTTTTTGACTCCTAATGTTTATGTGGTCCCTTCAAGGCTGCCAAGTTTTGCAGCAGAGACATAATTATGGCTACTTACTTTCAGTTTAGTCCAAGTCATATGAGTTTTCATCTGAAAGCAGTAATAATAATGGGCAAGGAATGCAACAGTATGCTCATTTAAGCTTTTATCATATTAAAATAATTTAGAAATTTGAACTCAGACTTAGCATTATTTCCAGTCTTAAAAATACACTTACAGCTTAGCTGAGTGAATTGTAGATATTTATGGTGAATGTGGGAGGGAAATATGTCTTTTGGCCAATTAAGATACTAAATTTAGACCCATTGTAGCATAATTAATGTAATTTAGTGTTAAGGTGGGAAATCTGGAGTATCATTCTGTTATTTGGTGCAAGAAGTCACTAAATTTAGATGAATGAGTTTGACCTGAATTTCTAGGAGCTTAATGCTGCCAAATAATGTTTATGTCTTTAAAAGCACGGACATGAAAACTTCCTTAGACTTGATGTGCCTTATGGTTTTTTCAGTTTTGGAAGAAGACGGGCTCACTAAAATTACTGTATGATATCCTCTATTGACATTTCATTAAGTCTTTTTGAAAAACAAACGAGACATGAAGAAGAAAACTCTCTTCCTTGATTGCTTGTTTTGTTTATCTTCACAAAAAGTTTAATTGTAACTAATTATTAAAACAAGAAAAGGCAAGTATTTCTGAATAGAGGATTGATGATTATTTTGATGTGGTCACATTTACAAAGCCTGATTACACTTGTCCTAGAGCACATAACAAACTACATGAAATTGTTCTAAACCATTAATAGGGTCTCTTCAAGAACTTGGTAGGTATATGAGTTTTCAGCAGACTTGAAGAATATTGTCAATCATCCTTTTACAGTAGCTGAAATAGCTTAATGGAAATTACCAGGAATTGCTTGGGGTAAAGCAGTGGAGTAAATGATCTGACATCCTGTGCAGTCATGTGGTTTTTAGTTTTTTGTAAGACTGAAAATACATGTTTAAAAGTTCTGTTTTTCACATAAAAAGAGGTAAATTTCTTCTTTTTCCTTTAGCAGCAAGATCTTTTCTCCTACTTGCCATCAGTCTTGTTCAGTCATTGAAAATGATGGGCCTCAGGGCAATACTAAGTAAAAGTAACATAAGTAATTAGTTTTCTCTTTGTTGCATAATACCTTGTATTTAAATATTGGATTTAAATTAACAATTGTACCTGAAAGACAGGTTTACTCGTTTTACACAAAAATTACTGCAATGAATTTTGACTAAAGGCTATAATTTTAAAATGAGTAATCAGTAATGGATTGTAATTTGTTGTTTTTCTACAACCTCAAGTATTAAGAGTTTAAGTAGCTGACAGTGAAAAAACAAATGATTCTTAGTTATATATGCATTCAGGCTCGTAAATATGGATAGTACCCTTCAGTATTTTCCAGCAGCAATCAAAGAAACTTATTTGACAGGAGCTGAATTTAGGCTTCTTTAATTACTAATTAAACTTTCTTGAACTGATCTCATATATGACATGAAAAATTAACAAATGTTCTAGAGTAGACTACATTGAATTAAATTCGGGAAAAATTATCTCCTTAAATTTTGAGCAACTAAAACTTCATTGATGTAAAGGTAGATCGAAGTTTTTCATCATATGCAAGCAACCTCATTTCTGAAATGATTCAAAAGTTTATTATTTAGTTCTTATAAAAGCGATCCTGATAGTGTTGAAGAATTAAATATATGTTAATTCATAAAATATGTAATGAAAAATACTGCTTTTTGGCAGCCACATAAGAGTGCATTCTTATGGATGGTGCCTTTTTGTAAATAATAGGTCTGATATGCCTGCATGTGTGTGCAACCCTCGCCTGCTAACAGCTTGCTAGATTTGCTTGCAAAGTGTTTGAAAACATGTTTCAGACCTTCAGGTCATTTTAGGTAAAGAGAGTATGTACTGAAAGCACTGATGTTTCAATGAGAAAGGGAAAATCTGGTCACTGCTGCTTCAGACTCCAATATCTCTATGCAGAGAAGTTGCAAATTTGGTAATGAGTAGAAAGCAATTTATCTCATTCTTTTCTTGAAGTTATATGGTTTTCAAAATATTGGGAACTGGGAGTTTTGCAGCTAGTTCATTTACAAAAACAGATACTGAAAGATGAAGTCAGATGCTTGAGTGTTATTCTTTTTCTCTAGCTGAAATACAGTGAAAAATAACTGGATCAAATTATTAAAAAGTATCTGTGCATAACACTGTGCTATGATAAAATAATTGATGGCAGTATCACAAGATTTCATTTTTCATTTCAAGTTTCTAAATTTGGTTTCTAGGTGATGAAAATGAAGTTTCAGATTGTCATGTTACTGATGGCTCTTGCAAAGTTCTTAGTGAATGAAAGAATAAGCATGATGAGGGATTAAGAAAATCTAGAAGCCTCCAAAGGTCAGTTTAACTAGACATTTGGTTTATTAAGCTCTTTCTTTTTCTTGGAGAAATCAGTGAGTGCTTTTGTATGTATGAAAAATAAATGCATTCTCTATTCACTATCAGTTTAAAAACTTTTCTGAATCTCACTTTTCTTGAAATATTATGTTGATGGTCTTCATGTATAACCATAAAACTCAGCTTGTGGTGGCAGAGTCCATGCCAAGCTGACATCATAGAGGAGTTTGATAAGCCAGCTCAAACTGTTTTAGCTGAAAAGCCACTAAAGTAACCTGAAAAGATATCTGTCCCTTTTGGAGGAGTTACTAAATGTGATAGTAGTTTTTATTTGTTTTGTAGTGGATCATTGCCAGTGGATGTTTCTGCAAGATAAAGTTTTATGCAAGATTTTCTTTTAGGTTCCAGTAAAACTGAGTTTCTTAACTTAGTATTTGGGCACAATTTGGCTGTAAAAAAGGGAGGGAGGGTTGGGTCAGCACTGAGTCTTTTTTTAGGTGTCTTTCCTTTCCAGAAGTTTTTTTTTAAGTAAATATAAAACTGATCAGGAAAACGAGTATTAGTTCTTTTCATCATCAAGTAGCATGTCATAGAGTTAAAATGAGTGCTGAGTTGTTTTGAGAAAGGGAAGTCCTAAAGCACTAAAGTATGTCTGAGGTAATTAATTAGATGAAATAAGTTAGGTGTTCATTGATAGTTATTGGTGGAGTTTCAAAGAGACTGATCACAGATTTTGATCCTCTTTTATGTAAAAGTTGTGAGCAGGTGCAATAAGTAGGTTGTTCAACCTTTTAAACTCTTGAAAATGGGATATTCATTTCCATAGACCAGTGATCTTCTCTGGGTTAAAATTATTATTTGACTTGTCTGCATCTTACTACTTGCTACTTTTCTTATATATTTGTTCCTTTTACTCTCCTAAATATATAAATATGTATTATTTGTAAAATTAATAACTGAGTATTATGTAGAATGTATAAATCGCTCTAGATCCATGTCCTATGGAAGAATTTAAGATAGTCTACTCTTTAGGCTAAAGCATCTCTTCAGAGCAGTTTCGTTTCCTGGCACAGAAATCTGACTAAAGATGCTAAATGTATACTCCACAAACCACAGTCAATGTCTCTTTCTAAGGCTACTTGCAGAAGTGGTACGTGGAGATTGTCAGATTTGTTGCTACTGATTCCTTCCGTGCAATTATGCTACAAGAGCATTATACATCAGTGCTGATTTGGACTCTTTTCTCCTAAGATCCCAAGATAACTATTATATACTGAAGAGATACAAAAACCAATATGAAGTTTTTTTATTGTTCCCCTTTTTCAGACCTGACCTTGCAGTCCGAGATGGTGTCTTTAAATGGTTCTGCTTAGTGTCTGCTTGCAAAGAATGCTCTGTGAGGTAGTAAAGCTAAGCAGGCTCTGGAGAAAATTCCTATTCAGTGTTTTGAGCTTGCTTCTTTCCATTTCAGCTGGGTGATAATACAATTTCACTCAAATATCAATAAAACAGCTTAAACATTTCAATGCTTTGCTAACTTTTGACAATGTGAAAGTGAAGTTAGAAAACATTACTTTGTTTCTTCTGCCCAAAGAAAAAAGTGTGTGACATAGCACAAATATTTTAAAAAATACTATTTTACTGAATCATGAATTATTATGAAGTATTTTCTAATGTATATTTAAATATTAAAAGAAAGCTTATGTTAAAAATACAAGTACAAAAGAAATGCCATTTCCTAGATATTTTAATGTACCAACATTTCCACAAATGTGACTGTTTTCATTTTCAAACAGACTGTATTGCTGGAAATCTATTGTAAGTGTAATCTGTTAAATTCATTCTTTTGCTTCCCAATAAAGGATAGCTATATAAGTTACAGTTAAGTTTTTGTCACAGAAGGAGTCTGAAATCTAGTGCCTCTTTAAAAATATCAGGTGTTTGCTGAATGTAATTTCTGGACAATGTCTAAACTGGAACTTTTATGTGCACTTTGCTTACAGCTCATTCGCTGTGGTGTATGCTACAGTGAACACTACAATTCCAACTCATTCAGTACAGTAAGTGCATAACAGTAGGCATTTGGAGTTCACTCTGTGATGGTAAATATTAAAAAATCCATGGAAAATATCTTTAGGAAATATTGACTAGGTGTAAGTGTTAATGTTATTTACTCCCATGTTTTTTTCTATTTATAATTTGTAGTTTCTTTAATATAAATCTAGCTGTAGATTCTATATTTCTCTGCTATTGTGTTATGCATTTGTTTTCTTCAAAACCTCATGCAGGTTGAGTTCCTTGTATTTTGTTTTAGTGACGTCAAAATCAAGAATGAGTTTGTTCAGATACTTGTATATAAAAATTTTAGATTACAAGTACTCATAATTTCTTTCTTTATGTGCACTCTTTATATAGGCATGCTTATTGTACTCTTAGCATGGAAGACTTCTAATCAAATTTATCTAAAATTGTACTGTCAACAAACAAAAGCCATGAAGACAGCAGTTTATAATGGCAGCTGCAGACATGTTGGGGGAAGATAAGTAAGATTTTCGGACATCTTTAATGGCTTCAGGAGCAAGCTTTTCGGATTTAAAACAGCACTGCCACCCCAAAACCAGGACTTTGGTGTGTTCAAAAGCAATGCATAAAGATAAATTTATAAAACTGACTCTTAGTTTTGAGACACAGCAACACTTGAGGATAGGTTCAGATTCTTCTCATACAGAGTTGTTAAGGATAAACACTGTCAATTAATGTTTGTGAATGTCAGCAGGAGGCTTCCCTGGTCTACGCGTTTTAAGGTGATGATACTGGATTGTATGGATAAAAGAAACCCTTTATGCATTGTGATGCATTTTTCAATTATTCTATGAAATTGGATACATAGTTCTTTGTTGCTTTGCATAGGGAGGACAAAGTGAAATAACTAAAATTCATCATAAAGCCAAAAATGTATTTGAAGTTGTTTACAGTGGTGGCAAACTGTTGGTATGAGGTTGAGTGCTCATTTCATTCCTTATTGTGACAAAAAAGTTTACATTTATCACAGTGCCTATTGCATGTCACAAATGTAAATATTTTGTACTTTGTAAAGATCAGAGACTCATTAATAGTTAACTGCCATTTTTATTCAAATAAAACTTTTTTTTGTAGTTTTAGCAGGATGTGAGAGGTAATGGTTGTCTTTTAAAGTGTTTAACAGTATCACATCACTAGAAATTCAATTGAAATAAATTTTACAGTAAAAGAAAAACACTTAAAATACTGTTTTCTGAGTGAATAGAAGAAACTCTTCAATCACATAAAAAAAAGCCAGTTAAACATCATGAGGGGTAATTAAAAATATGTTTTCACAAAGAAAACCGTATGGACTTAACTGGAATTCCTTCATTTTTGTTTTTAAACATTCATCTTGGCTTGTATTTCTGCAGCTCTTGAATTTGGGTGAAGATACATTTATCAACACTGACCTTATGAGATTTTTCGAGGGGAGAGAAAATTTCTGTGAAGAGTCTAAACTTGTGCTGTGAAATAATTGGTGTGAAGCAGGCCAATGTAAGATTCTGTTATCACAATCCTTTCTTAAATTACTTTATTCATGGCAAAACAAATTTTAATATCCTGAAAAATCTGTAACTAGAAAACATGAAGCACCCTGCCAGACATTCAGAGAAGTAACTTCATGACTACATTTTGTATGTGTGTTCATAGACTAGATTGTATCAGTTTAGGGGACGACATCATTTTATGTTTTGCTTCCAGTTTTGATTTGTAGTTGCTTTGAATAGGTACGTGTTGTAAACAGTGATACTCGAAATGTTACTGACTGTGAGCTGCACATGAATAGAACAGACAGTGAATTAGACAAGATGGAAGCAGGCAAACTTACAGTTAACAGTGAAGAAACTGGAACTACCTACACAGTTTTGGTCTGGGGAAAATGCTTGATGTAATGGGGGTGGTGGACAAATGGTCACTGAAAATTATTCAAATTGATTGCTTCTGGATGTAGTGATGAGATGAGTGACTGAAGCTACAAATTTTGAGAGTGCTAGCATGGTACAATGGAGAAACTCATGGTGTTGACCAAATGTCTGGTGGTGTGATTTTATGCATATCTGATTAGATCCTAGAACATTTCTTTACAAGATATCTCATCTTGGATGACGGAAATCTCGAAGTGTCTGACCAGCTCCAGATGATGACAACTGAATAGGTAAACAACTTCTTCATCATAAAGTTGAAAAAAGAAGTTGTTGAAAACAAGTTTTTGAGCAAACTACATTGCGGGACGAGTACTTTGATAGTGTCAGTGATAGAAGATCTCATGTTATATATCACTGCAGAAAATTTCTTTCCTTAGAGTATCTAAAATATGCCCCTGAATGGGCATAAAACAATAAACAAGAAAGTTTATTTTTACTGACAAGACACAGATCATGCACTGCTATATCCAAAATATAGCTGTGGTCAAACAAATACTGTTTGTTTCTTCCAAATGTCCAGGTTTTGTAACAATATTAGCATGTGAGGACAAAATGTCATATCAAGAAGTTAAAGATAAAATATTTGTTTTCTTTCTTTAGATATAAAGTAAACGAATGAAAAAAATGTCAAATTACTTCATACTGACCTAATGGACTTTAAAAATATTGAATCCTGTAAGAGTAAGGCTTAGGAAAAACTAAACTGAATATGAGCAAGGTTGATGTGAGATGGCTAGAATCTCCAAAAAATATTTTTAGTAAATATTTGAAAAGCAGAGTCTCGAAATAATGTGACTTAGTACTTACTGGTGATGCTCAAGCTTTTCAGAGGATAGCACTGTAAAGGATGCTTATGTATCCCATGATTTGAGACAGTTTTATAAGTAGTCCTGTAAGATTAATCTTATGACTATTTTCACTCAACCTTTGCAAAGCTGTTTCAGTTCTGGACTTTGTCCATCTAGTGGATTTGTTTCTCCCACATCAAGCTGAGGGCTTCCAGAATAGAAGCCATACTCTTGGCATCTGCTGCTGCACCTTGCAGTGCATGCTTTGAGCCATGTTCTAATGTTAACAGCTTTGTTATCACCCCTTAGGGATGCTACCATTCCTGCCAGGAAATATGTCCTGTAGATGAACCTAGTGGGCTGGTTCATGGCCTTGGATTCCTAGAAATCATTCTCTGTATAATAGGTTTCATGTTAGCTACTCTGGACTACCTACTGAAGTGCTGTGGTCTATTTCTTAGCATTAAAGTGTCTTTTCAAGTCATTACCTTTCTATGGCAAAAGGCACAACCTCCTTTCAACGCAAGCTCAGGGTGTTTCTTGCTGTCCCAGCGACACTTGCACCTGGTGTTCATGCTCCTGTATGTGTACAGGAGGTGTTGACTGCAGTTTGTCATCTTAGTAGGCAGAGTCGTAAAGATCCAGGAATTGAATTTGCCTAAGTTGTTATATAAAATTGTCACTAAATTTCTGCTTGCTCAACAAATTAACATATTGGTTCGTTTTTAGAACCTTTCTCATAAAATACTGGCTTAAGTAGATGGAGAGTTTTGGCTTTTTTGTCTGCATACAATTAATTAAAAAACCCACACTTGTTATTTTTTGGGATTTTTTTCCTATAAGATTGGTAGGTATCATGATTTTTACTTCAGAGACTATTTATGAGGTCTTACATAAAGTCAGAACATATTTTTTACTATGACTTTTAGGCAAGTAGGATATTGCTCAAGACCTATCAGTGGTGAAGGGTAGATAGGGATAAGCACCAAGAAAAAATAATCCTGGAATCCCAGTTTACTTGAAGTACATAATAATCCTGGAATCCCAGTTTACTTGAAGTACATCTATATCATCCCTATCCTTTTATTTAAAAGTCAATGGCATTCTTGGATTTCATGGTGGAAGGGAGGCTTAAGTGCAAGAAACAGATGCAGCTCTTTCTGACTCCAAGCATAAGTGGAACGTGTAGATAAACGATGTGCAAGAAGTGAGAGCATGGAGTCCATGCTTGAACCATACATACCTCATTGCTGAACATATGTAGTAGTATGCTGTTCTTTTCCAGTGCTGGGGTGCACTGTTACATTTGGCACTGAGGTCATAACCATCATGCCAGAAAACCAACCAATCCACTGGACTGCAGCTGGTTTGGCAGAGAATCAATGCAAAACTGAAATTGTTTTCCCTTTTGGCCTCAGAAACTGCCAGGAGGAAAAGCAACTGCTGCTTAGATCCTCTTTTTCTTTTTTTTTTTCTTTTTTTATTTAACTCTTGGAAAAATGAATGTCCTATATAAACCTACTGGTATGTGGCATAACTCTGTAAGTTGGAAATCCTTTAGTTGATGGAACTGCTTTCTAAATGATAGTCTCACAGTTTGAAAATAGTTGAAAATCACTCTGAACAAAATACTTGCCAAACTCCATTTCACCAGCATTTGACATGTCTTCATTAAGGGGTTTTTTTTTAGTATTTTAACAAATATCACCCTTCTTTTCTACATTGAAATTGAACATTTTATAGATTACTGATGTGATTTTTGTAGAACTGAATTATGAGCTTACAAACAAGTCTGTGTGGAACAGAAATATAAATATGTAATCAGCTAAATAGGAAAAAAATCATTACACATGCACTACAAAAATCTTCTTTTTTCCAAAGGTTTGTGTGCAAATATGATTAATTCATAATCCTTCAAGATACTTTGCATCTCAAAGCCTGCAACAAGTATTTTTCAGTTGTTTATCACATTGTCTAGAATGCTGTATAGCTTTAACTTCAGGTTGTTGATTGTCATCAACAAGTGGGTTACAATCTTGTCAGCAAAGTATTTACTGAAGTTTACAATTTTGTATCTTAACTCAGTGTTAATGTAAATCTTAGCTTGACTCTTTTGGGCTGCAAACATGTTGAGGATTATCTTTACCTCAAATTCCACTCCTTGCTGCAAAGTTGGCAATCTCCAGAAGACTTCAACTATCCAAATTAACCTCACACTGCTACTAATTGTGCAAACCCAGTATGTAACAGCTGTGGTGATGCTTCCTTGATGGTTCCACCCCTACAGTCTGCTCAGTGAAAATGTCTCTGTGCCTCAGTTGCTTCTGCCCAATGACCCATTGTGAGCAGAGTTATCGAGCCACTGATGTCTGCAATGAAGTAGCTGCGGAAAACATCATTTCTGATTAACCTTTCTTGATGGGTGGCAATCCCTGTTACCAAAAATTGAATGGATGGCTGATGAGGACTTAAAAATCAAATTATTCATTTTGCTGAAGCTGTTCTACTGTTGCCCAATACCCTTCAGCTTGTTTTTTATCTTACGGTTGGGGCCTAGGGTATCTCATCTGAAGCTTTATGAAGTGCTCTTAATTGGTCATAAGTCAGCTGTTCAAAGAGATTGTTCACTTTATTGGATCATTGTAAAAGCTTAAACACTTTTAAATGTCTGAACAGATGAAACAGATTCACTCCTACCCGATACTTAATTTTTTGTTGAAATTATTCACAGAAGGGTACAAACTAGTTTTGTTAACCTTGGTGAAGCCTGGGATTTGGGGGGAGAAGTTCATGTTGCTTAAAATTTCAAAAGAAAGAAATTAATTGTGCGTGACTTTCTCACAGATCATTTGGAAAAGTGAGTATATATTGGGTATTACTTGGTACTAATGACAGAATTAATTTGTGCCTTAGTGTTGTCCTTAAAATGTTTCTGCTTGCCTATATGAGTTTTCTGTGTAATATAGTGTTGCTCTGGGATAGCTTTCGTTTCTCTTTCTCCCATCTTGGGAATTTTTGGGGGTGAGAAAGTGCCCTTCCTTCACCCAAGCTTTCATCTTCTGTTAGAAACTAAATTATAAAGTGGCTTTCTCCCCACTCCTTAGCATCTCACTTCTTGAAATTCACTTCTGTCACATTGGTAGTCTCCCTGTCTCTGCCTCTTTGTTATATTAGAAAAAGGTTCTTCACCCAGAGGGTCATTGGGTGCTGGAACAGGCTCTCCAGGGAAGTGGTCACAGCACTAAGCCTGAGAGAGTTCAAGAAGCATTTGGATAATGCCTTCAGGCAAATGGTGGGATTCTTGGGACTGTCCTATGGGGGTCTAAGAGTTGGACTTGATGATTCTTGTGGGTGCCTTTCAACTGAAGATATTCTGAGATTCAGTAATTCCTCAGGTTTTTCATAAGGTCTAGAGATTAAACTTTTCTAGTGAAAGACAGTTGAGAACTGGACTGCTGCTTTTCCTGAGCAGTGCTGACCAGAAAGCCAACCCCTAACTTGTATCTGTTGGAAAGGCTTGGACTTCCCATCAGAATGAGAGTTACCTCTGCCAGTGCTTACCGAAATGATAATAAAACTTTCAAGTCATATTGATTGACTTGGAAATTTTTTTGTTACTGTCAAAGGATTGTAAAGGATCATCTGCTCTCCCCTTAACCTTTGGTTATCCTGATAGAAAAAGGCAGTCTCCAGTTTTGCTGATGATCACAGCCAGGTAAACCTGTCCCTTAAAGTTGCAGAATGCTGTAAAAGCTATCTCTTGCTACAGAGGTTTTGTATCCCCTGTGGTTGATTTTTTTTTCCCCTTAAATATAGTTCTTAGCTATGACTGCTGCATGTGGAAAACTGAAAATGTCAGTAAGTTGTAAATTCTGACACTGCTAATCTCAAAAGTCTGAAGCTATTCATCTTTCATCTTGCAAACAGAAGTTCTAGGGATGTCTATGTCTGTGATTACAGGATTTCTCATTTTTTTCTAGTATTTGTCAGTGAAGAAAAAATTATGCCAGGCACTTGTTACATTATCTTATTTTTCTATCTTCTAATAGCCTACTTTGTTTTTTCATCTTTCCCCAGGGCAGTATTTGATTTAGTTAGAACTGGCTGTATTTTTTCATATCTTTCTAGGACCAAAGCAGAGGTACTGTATTTGGTCAGGAAATTATATTTAAAATTGACTTTTGCAGCCAGAGGAAACTGGAAAAATATCGGTATCAAAGGACTGATAAGAAGAGAAAGGCTAGCCAGAAAATAAATTACAGCTTGAAATAATTGCTCTTTAAAACTACTGAACAATAATCTTTTATTACAATTACCAATTATTTGCAGCAGCTATGAGACACAATTACTTGAATAAATTAATGTAGTACAATTTATAGATTATTTCTAAAAGCAGCCTTAAAATCCTCATTGCAATCTTTCTAGATAAAAACAGAGTGAAATTAACCTGATTTCTTGAATATTCCCATGCTACATATGGCTCTGTCTTTTGGCTCATGTACTAGTAGGACTGAAGATTGTAATTTCTGAAATACTTCTGTAAAGATCAAAAGTGAGTATAAGAGTTCTAAACCTCTTTCAGAACCATCTGATGGACTGGCAATAGCCAGAGAAGAAAGGGATTTGAAGAGTACAAACCAGATAACATAATAATTCTGTACTCTCCCTTATGCTTTGTTTGTACACACATGCACTGCTTTCCCCTGCCTCCCTCCCGCTCTCCAAAAAATTCTTTATCTGGCATATTGGCTGAACCACATAGGGTAAGTATCTTGTTGAGCCCTAAATGTGAAGGTCTTTCTTTCCTCCACCAAAGCATATATCTGAGATTGAGAGTACTCTGAGACTTATTTCTTCCAGAACTTCAGTCAGCTTTAAGCACAAGAGGAGCATTTGGACTAAATAATACATAATTCAAAAGTGCTATTTATTGGTTGAAATCTTTTCTTGAAGATATCTGAGGCCTCGGTTCTTGACCCAAAGACAAAATGAGATCTAATAAGATAGTATTCAGCAAGTCACAGATGTAAAATTATTACGTTAATTCTTTGCGTGAATTCACTTTATTCTTGAAAACTGGCCTGGAAAAACATTTTTTGTTCTCATGTTCATTTGTCACTTATGAAACAGAACTCATAACATGCATAAGGAGGCAAAATTTGAGTTCACCTTCTTGAAAAGTGTGTTGTACAAAACAGAACTTTTTATTTCTTGTCCTTGAAACACCTTCTCAAAAGGAAAAAAGAATACATTTTGAGGTTGGATACCTCTTTTGTTGGGTTGGTCAGTTAACATACAGGAAGTATCACATTGTCTTTTAAGTACTGCGGAGATTTACAAATGCTATTTCCTTTTAGCTACTGAAATGCATGTTTTATAGTTCAGATGACTTAGAAAAATCTTTCTTTGTTGGCAGACTCTAAAGAAGTACTTAATGCAATTGTGCTTCTAGGAAATATATAAAGGAAAGCTGAAACATGTTTATAAAAAAGCCTGTATTCGAGACCTCAAAAATAATTCAGAAAGAAGTGTGTTCTGATTCAGAGTACAGATATGCAACTCTTCAGGATTCAGAGATTAATGATAAATAAAAGGACCAGTTAACTTAATACCACCTTTTCCAGTGCTTTATTAATAATAATCCTGCTACAAACATGCATTAGAACTCACAGTGATGCTCACCAGATGTCTTTTTGCTGGTCAGAAAATGCTAACTTGGGTTTGTTGTTTTTTTTTTTCAATAAAAGTAACATGAAAAATAAGACACAAAGAGCACAGAAGAAAAATTGCATAGTGGGGAGGGAGAAGTAATTAACTTGAAAAATGTCAAACTGAAAATTAGAACATACTTTAGCTAAGTTTTCCACTTGGTAACTGTAATTAAAGAGGACTGCTTGTCTTATTGAAGCAATAAAACAAAATATTGTCTGCTTAGCAAATGACCTCTAACTTGCAAAAATATGCAGTTCTGTATGCAAATGAAATAAGTTTGGAAGAAATTAAATTTATTCCAATTTCTACATTATGTGTGCATCCCTCTGCCTTCTGGAGTCTTTGAATCATTTTTAAGTGCACTGACAGGGCATTTATTCAGAATACTCACTGTACCATCTTGTATTGGATGTATGCATCCTGCTAAGGTCAGGACAGGCTGCAGGTTTCCTGATTTTTGTGGATCCAGTCTTTTCACTTACCTATAGATATTAAGGAACTGTTAACAAACATTTCTGCTCTGAAGCTGAAGAAGCAGCTGTAGGATTTCAAGCCGGTCTGGTCTTGGTTTATATTAATGCTTTTTTTTTTTTTTTTAGCCCAAGTTTGGCAAAAGTAGTGGTATGATTAGTAATACTTTCATAACATTTATAAAAAATTACAAGGAAGGATTTTTTTTTTTTTTTCAGAATCTGACACATCAGGATCTAGTTTTAGGGCTAATACTGTGCAAGGACCCCCAAAAACCTAGTGCAATTCCTTTTTTGGATTTAACTCTAGACTTTGGCTAAAAGAGCTTCATTTTGATAGCAGTGAGGCTTGGCTTTAGATACTGAAGGAGAGCATCATCACCGTGCTGAAACATACATATTTGACTTAGGTGAGTTTTTCCACCCAGAAAGATTGGACAGAGCAAACCAAAACCTTCCTTTTAAGCCTTGCTTTTTGCCTTTCCAGGCTGTCACGTCCTAGAATCCTTTAATGTTCATGAGTTTTTGCAGATGCCACAGTGGGTATTAAGACAGTATGAAGTATGTACAAAGAACTGTGTAATGTGACCCCATGTCTGATTTCAATCATCTGGCCTAACCTGTGCAGTAGTATGTCCAATACTGCAGTCCTTTCACCACAAGAACCGTTACTTAATTTCTCACGAGATGTCTTTTTTGAGTGTTTATTCTTAAATTTTGGACTTAATACTAGTTATATTAATATTATGAAATACATCAATTATATATTGTTGCAGTGTTGTTATTTTTGCTCAAACTCTGTATATGAAACTCCAATGTAGAATTGAGTTGGAGCTTGCAAGAGCAATTGAATGTGACTGCTTGTTTAGAGTTGAAAGAAATGCAGTAGAAAGTCTTTTGGCTAAGAATAGAACAAAATCTGATTCCAGATAAGTTCACTTTATCCTCTCTTCAACTGCCAGACTAGCAGTAGAGTAAGACATCAGCAGTAAGTATTGCTGGCAACAAGTCAGAATTTGGAAACTTAGATTTCCAAAAATACTGCATAGAATTTCTGTCAAATATTTCAATATAAGAGTTACATCCTTTGTCTTTTGAAGTTTTATTCCATGCTGTTGTTGGTTGGGTTTACATTTTGACATTGTATACATTTTCAGTTCTGAAGTATTGTAGAGCTTACATAATGTGGCCTGAGTATGTGTTTATCATGAATGTAAAAAAATATTGAATATGCTGCATTATGTTGCTTCTGAAAGCTTAAATGGATGGGTTTTTTGTTTTTCAAATTTACCTACCTACCGAATGAAATTACCATGTGTATGTTGAAATGACTCCTTCTTATATTATCTTTAATATCTACCTTGTCAATGGTATATAAATTGTGTTCTATTTATGCAAAGAATGTTCATATAATGAACAGTCCTGGTGCACATGATTAGTCTACATTCTGTTAGTCTAATAGTCTACACAGGTAGTTGCAACTCCATTCTTAAATGTGACAAATTGCTTGTTTGCTCAATAGAGAACAGTTCTGTACTGATAAGAGAGGTCAGATGGAGTTGCATCAGAGTGTGTTCTCTCTTCTGTCCTTTGATTCATTACTGGGTAAAATGAGTTGCCTTCAAGTCTTTTTTTGGCCTGTACGAGCAATTCAAAATATTTTTGTGGTCTCAGCTCAGTACATTACTCAAAGGAAACTTAATTTTAGCAGAAATTTTGAGAGCTTACCACTTTTGATTGTGGTAATATATTGGGGGGGCAGAAATGAGAATTGTTTTTTCTCACGGACCAATAGTTTTCTGGAGAAGTTATTTAAACTCGTATATTGATTTTGAAAATTAGAAGGATTTGTTTGAAATAATTGTGTAAAATTTGGTTGATCTACTTTTTCTACAAAATTAAAATGTTTATGTATTTGTGCATGTTTATGTAGTTACAAGTAATTTTTATCTAAGGTTTTCAAAACCTCTTCTTATATGTGTTTTTTGATGACCATGTTCTGTTTAACTGTATTTCTCTGATACTGCTAAAATGCATGTTCTGTCCTACCTTTGTGCATGTCGGAGGCCTTCCTGCTCATTGCTGATGAACTCCCTCCTCTTCTGACTTCTGTAGTACTAATTCTTACAAAGCCTCTTTAAAATCCATACAGGGCAAACACTCCTGCTTTGCACTTCGGCTGGGGGTGGGGGGGTAAGGCAAGGGTGCTTTTTAAGGTGTCTCAGAATTGCTAGTTTGAGGATTGCTGTGCTCTTTGAGTATACTTTGTGTGTTATGTTACTTGGACAACTTCTATTCACTAGAAAATATTGAAGAATGAGGGAATGTTTACTTAACCCGGACATAAAATGCTGAAGTTGTGCCAAAAAAAAAAAAAGCTATACTATCAAAAATAAAATCGTAAAAATTATATTTTTCAGTAAGTATACTCTTGTTTCTGCAGCATCTGAGATAGTCTCTGCCTTTCTTTTGGAAGAAAGTGGAATTTTAAATTACAGGTTTTCTTTGTTGTAGGTAAGCTGCCTTTTCCTTTCCATCTGATCAGAAGGAAAAGGCAGAAGACAAATACTATCTCTTTTATTGTGGCATCTCAGAGTGGAAATCCTTTGCTTTTTGTTTTTACTACAGAAAACTTACACTCCTGTCTTCTGCTATATCAGATGCTTTGATGCAAGACACAATGGAAATGGTTTCCTTCCTTCCTTGTCCTCAACATTTAATATTTCTAGTATTTGTGTTAATTAGCACAGAATCTTCCCCAGGTGATACTGTAGTTATGAAGTGGTTTAGTCTTTTTAGTAGAACGGTTTCTAATTGAAATTTTTTTTCAAAGGGGAAATTTTTTCAGATTTTTGATGTTTTCTTGTCTCTTTCACATCTGTAGCCAAGGACACTAGTTACGACAGGTATGTCTTCTGAGAAAGTATTGGACGTTCTGACTCTTTATTCAGCATACCATTTAAATTTGAATGTTGATAATCTTTTTATGTGTATACAAAATGAAATTTATCTTTGGGCTGTGCACTTTATTTCATTCTGTATTCTGGCTAGGAACTCGTACACACATGTATATGTGTGCTATTTGCACTGTATGTGTATGTTTATGTTGCTGTGGTCAGACTGAAGTAGTTCCATAGGTGAGTTCAACAGGGCTTCAGAGCAAGAAAACTAAAATCTTAAGCAGGTTTTGAATTTTTCTGAAGGAAACATAAATAGTAGTTGTATGTAGTAAATGGTTCAGCCCAAGACTTAGGTTTTTCCCCACACATTTTAATTATTTCTATTTAAAAAGTCATAATCTGAAACATCAGTTTAAAATGGGTTTTTTTTCATACAAATAGTTGCAGAATAAATATCAGTTGTAGGGGTTTTAGCCACTTAGTTTCAAAACATTAGAAGCAGCTGCCACTGCATATTTTGGGAGAGAGTTAATAATTTTCTGGCATGCTCTTATCATTCTCTTAAAAGTCTTACAGCACAAAGAACATCCAACAAAAACACAATTCCATATTTTATACTATACTTGCTTACAGTTTTTGAATTCTTCTTCAAAACTCAAGATATTTTTACTACCCACAAATCTGTTTCAGGTTTGATGTACTTAAATCTTGAAAGCTACAGAGATATAAGTACTCAGAAACAGCACTTAGTGGCTATCCTTTCAGAAGATTTTTGTAAATGGTTGTCAATAGCTATTAACAAGTATATATGTCAGAAACATAAAATGCAATTAATACTTTTCTTGTACTTAATGTGACTGGATGCTAGTAACACCAAGATTATAAAATGAACTTTGCAAGTCATGCAATACAGGATCACTGTGGAGGAGGTAAAGGCCATAGTTACTGTGTAGATAGTAGGGGAAAACAGAGACTGTGATCTGCCTAAAAGAGGAGAACAAATCCTAGCAGAGCTGGGGAAAATTTTAATTTTTTTTAAAGAGATCATTAATATATTATTTCTTTCATGTTGCTTGTATGTTGACTTTTCCCACTACCCAATTACTATTTCATTAAATTAAAATGTCTGGTAATAACAACTGCTTTTCTTCAGAACCTTTTTGTCAAGACTGTGCTTTTGACTAACTACAGTTGTAGGCATTCATCAGCTTTTAAGTGGGTGAAGGGAAAAGGGCTGCTTCTGAAAGAACTAAAGAACAGAAGGTAGTCCTCCGAAATACAGCCCAGTGATCAAAAGCCAGTTCTACTACCCTGTAGCTGCAGCCTCAAAAGTGGTTTGTTAGAATTTACATTTTAAGATGCATGAGTTCAGTGGTTTCATGGCATTGGGTTTTGAGATTATATGAAATGCTGCTCACTGATTCACAGCCAGCAGCTACCTATTTTTCTGATTTACAGATTCAGTGAAATTCTGCTGTAAATTTTCATCCGTCAGTTTTTGCAGCTGACTCAAGTATAAACTGGTGACTTTTCTCTGCAGTTTCTAAGACATTTTAGATTCAAGTCTTGTACAACAGGAATTTTTACTCTCATAGGGAATTTTATGTAGATGCAGAAAAAAACTAAGAAAAGGTTCAGGTAGAGCATGGAAATGCATCCCCTGAGCATGCAGTCTGGGCAGGACCAGCTTCTATGTGTTGCAGTGTTGCAAAAACATTTACTTGTGGTCTGTGTCAAGTTAAAGCTCACAAAATGAAAAGGGAATAGTAAATATTCTAATAACAATCAAAGCCATATAGCCAAGGCCAGAATTCACACTGGAGTGAAGGTCAATTGTTAGATATTGTAGGTATCTCAAAATACATTATCACCTTTTGACAGAAGTGTGAAATTAATTTGCTACACATAAGCTATTAACTTATTTGTTTTAAACTTTTGAAAAATAGATTGATCCAATGTCTCTAAAGTTAGACAGCATTTTATTCAGATGCTGAAAATCTGGTGCTTCCTAATGAAAACCTGTTACAAGAGCTATGTCTAAATATTTACATTTCTTGGTAATACTTTTTTTGATAGTACTACAGAAGCAACCAAGAATTAGGCTCTGTTGTACTGGGCATTGTACACAAACAACATATTAGATAATTCTGCACTCAGAAGCTTTCATTTAAACAGACAAGATAGATGTGGGGGACAAAAGGGCTTTGAAGTGCAAGTAGATATGATTGTGTGATAACAGAAAAGGTTTGTTTGGACTCTGGAGAGGCTAATGAGTTTAGGGCTAGCAAGTGGGTAGAGGCTTAGTGAGAAAAGGACAAGAAATGATTAGTGAGGAAAAAAATGAGATGCGTTTGAGTTAATTTGTGTTGTGTGTATATGTTTTTATAATTCTGCATATCCATTCAATGTTGTTTGGGATTGGGGTTTTTTTCCTATTCTTTATAGGAAGCAAAATACAGCAATTCAGGTCATAAATAAGCTTGGAGACTTTTGTTCTCAAATGATGTGTGTGAAACAAACTGTGTAGTTACTGGGGGTCCTCATTGTACCTTGAATGTTATGCTGGAAGTTGCTCATGGGTGTTGGATTGTTTTTTATTAATGGGTAAGAAATGCTTTTTAATTTTACTACACAATAAATTAAACTAGTTTTGTATAGCTGAAATACCAACCTTGTTTGTGTTCATGTTGCATACAATGGTGCAATGTTCGTATATTCAGGCTTACCTGGAATTAGTTCAGTTAGATGAAATTTGTCTGTGTGAAGGTCTGTTACTGTGAGTTACAGTCTCTCAGTGCTTAATCTTACCAAATTATGTATTTTAGGAAGACCTGGAGTTTTATCTCATGGATAAGAAACTCGTGTCCCATGCGTTATTTTTGGACAGAGTAAAGGCTAAATAAACTATTTCTGCACAATGTTAGCCAACTCACGTTATTCAGATTGAATTTTTTATATCTGGATTAAGTATATTTTTATTATGTTCTGAAACATGTATTTTGTTCAGTATTTGGCAAAAATGAAGGGGAATTATTAGAGACTTTGCTGCAAGTGGGAAAAATATAAAATAGAAATAGCAGTGACAGGGTAGGGAGCCTACCTGTCAGCCCAGGCGTAAACCATCCCAACTGCTCACTGTGATAATAGAGATGAACCACTCGGTTTGCCATTGCAGATGACAGTTTTTCAGCTCTCCTCATGTTTCCAGAGCTAGAAGTCATCCATGTTTCCACAACTAGAAGTCATAGCTGTTGGAATTTATATGGAAATAGTTCTTCATCTTATCCAGAAAAGGTCTGTTAAATAACTTAAAATTTCTTGGTTTCCTTTTTCTTATAAATCCTTGAAAATTTAGTTGATGGACTGAAAATAAACTCGCATTGCCTTTTTGGTTTTGAGGTCTCTGGCACTTTTAGTAGTGTGAAGCTTGTCCTACATGATATCTATGCAGTTATCTGAAGTTGTTCCAGTATACTTCAGGGGTTTCATAGGAATCTTGTCACATGAGAGCTTTTTTGTCTTATTTCTAATTGCCTCACTGGCATAATTTTGCCATGTTTTTACCCAAATTGTTTAACTGAAAGCTAAGGAAGAGAAAGCTGAAGCCTTACTTAACTATCATGAGGAATTCAGTAGAAAATTACTCAGGAAAATTTCATTTCGGCAAAATAATCTCCTTTTATTGGTGCTACATTATTGAATCATTTAAATGTAATCAATCCTACCATAAATATTTTCATTGGAAAAATAATTCAAATTGGATAATTAAAGTAATCAATCAATCTGGAGAAATTAGTTACACCTTTTAAACACGGTATTACTTTTGAGCAGTGATGATTAGTAAGATGTCTCTCAATGTCTTAAGAAGCTTTTTACATCTACGTTTTACCTTGTAACATGGAGATAATTTAGGCTGAAATATTTTTTTTTCATCTGAGAAAAACTTAAAATTATATTTTTAAAGATGGATGTTGGAGAAATAGCAAATTTGCCATCAGACATTTAATCTTCATAGCATTCCATTTACATATTTCAAGATGAATTATTCAAGTACAAAGACCATACGATCATTCAGTGTGCTTGCTGGATTGGTAAGAGACCTTCAATAAAGACTACTCAAACAGTGTGATTTCAGACCTTCAGGAACCTGGTGTCTGACATACCTTTTCCTACATGATAAGAGAATATAGTTGATATGAATATGCAAAGAAAAACTTTACACCAAGGTTAAACTTGTAGCAGGACACTTGTTGGAGCTCCATGCCATACAGTTTGCTTGCTACTGAATTAGATGAAGTAGCCCATACTTAAGGATGAAATAACAAAAGATTGATCAGCTTGATTCTAGAGTCCAAAGCCAAAGGAAAACATTCTTTAAAGTTGAAGTCCATGGAAAAACTTTGCTTTTCCCATTTTCTTCTTCCCTCCCTATTTTCTCCTAACTTGTATCCTCCATGATCAGGAAGACTGTATTCTACTAGGATTCTTAATATCTCAGTGCTATTGGCTGTATTTTCCTATCTTTTCATACTCCTATATCCAGCATTCATACTTGATCCATACAGTACTGCTTTATCGTTATAAGTTAAATCTTTTATAACTGCACATTTGAAAATTTCTAGATAGCTCCTACTTCTCAATAGAAAAACATTTATATTCTGAAGTATTTCAACCAAGAGTAATATTGCAAGTCATAACTTCTTTTTGACCTACATGAATTTGAACCATTTTCTTAGTGTTGCTATGAAAATATACTGGTTGAAAATTTGTCAAAGTCAAAAGCAAACTTTCAGTGGCTTGGAATGGAAAGCTCTTGTCTTTGTTTTCATGAAAACTGAATATTTTAGTGAATGGTGACCTAATTATTTACTCCAGGACCTGTTCATGAACTCAGTATCTAATTTTCCTTTTATCTAGGAGCATAGATACCGTGCCTTTGTACTCAGTTCCAGACCCATGATAGACAAGCATTAATCCATCTTTCGTTAAGACAAACACAATTCATTTCTAAACAATGTTCTGTAAATACTACAAGGATTCATAGAGGTTGTTGCTGTAGAATTGGCCTGGAAAATGAAGAGGGATTATTTAATCATAACTAATCTTTTGGGTTTATATTTTAATCTATTTGGGTTGTTTTCCAGCTACTTTTGGTACAAACACAATTTTGGTACTATAAGGACATGATGTACACATTACACAGCATGGTACATCTGTTCTGGCTCAAGATTATTTATGAAGAATTTATTTTCATGTAGCATGTCTCTCTGAATTGTATCAGAAGTTACAATTTTCTTGGTTCAGTTAAAGTTGATTTATCCTGTGATTAAAAGAGAAATTGCTTGGCTTAACAAGGTTTTTTTTATTTTCAATAAATATATACAGCTATAAGTATAAAGCTAACAGACTTCAATATTCTTATTGTAAATTGCTAAAAGTAACTGTAAAAATCATACACAGGTACCATCTTATAAATTTATAACTTAAAATCCTAAGTAGCAGTCTGTATGTTTTAAAGCAGTTATTATACTTAGCTGAACACAGCAATGCATTATTAAGTTTTGAATATTTGCTAAATGTCATTGATTTATTAATGTGCTTAACTCTTATTTTTATGTTTGGTATGTAGAAATTATTTTCCCTTTTTGTATGTCTGTTGCATTTTCAAATATTTGGTTTCTAAAAGAAAACATAATATTCTTTGGATTTTTTGTAATCAAGTTCAGGAATAAGTTTGAAGATATGCTGCTTTTTATTATCACCAACAAATCACTGTTCACTTCCAATTGCCTGCAAATTGGATACCTCCCCTTGGAAATCAAACACCACTTGTCACTTCACACAAAGCACCAGCGTTTGTAGCAGTTCACATTAAAAGTTTCTATTGCCCTGAAAATTTTGAGGCATAAGCTACTTTGGACTGAAAATCATAGAGCTTAATTTAGAAAATAGATTTTTGTTATCAAAAACAATTTACTTCGTGTAGCAACAGATTTAGGGCAAACAAGCTCTTTACAGAAACCTATCAAACTACCTCAAAATAGGCCATTTTATAAAGTTTACATTGCTATTTTATAATCAGTCTGTTCATCTTAACATTATTCGTTAGTGAGCTGTAACATTGGAAGAGATAACTTCACCATGATCGATATCTATAATGCTAATTTATATGTAAGTGGAATAGCTCATAGACTTGCTCCCAAATTTTATGAGTTAATGTTTTGTAATTAAAACTAATAATATATGGGTTTGTATGGTATCTTCCAAAAGAATAAAAAAATACAGAGCATTTCAGTTATTGTGAATCAAGCATGGGAATAATTTCACACACTTATGAAATTCAGCTTGTTCTAAGTTGAATAATGACAGTTTAATGCTGCATGGCTGTGTTAACAGTAAGAAACAGACATTTGAAGTGGCTAGAGAACTATTTAGGGAAAACATGACAAAGGTAGAATTATTCTAAAACAGGGATTTACTTTCTGAAAAATTCCATATATCCCATTTTGAGGGTATATGTACACTTCTTGCTCAGTAAATACTACCTGTTGCTGTAGGAAGAGCAGGGTATCTCACTAGTGGTTAACATTGCTTGTTTTGACTGGTATTTAAGTGGTGCCACATGGCAACTACAGGAAGGATGCTGTGAGGCTCCAGTATCTTTAAAAGGGAAAAGCTGTTAAATTGGACAACAGTGGACAAACTTGGCAAATAACTTACCAGTCTTTACCTATATGAGAAGCTTTATGGCTCACCACTGATGAAACCAGTGAGGAAAATAATCTTGTCTTCAATCACAATGTGCTTCTGAATTTAGTAGCAAAATGTTCTTTATGACTCAAGGGCAGGGCCAATGTAGGAACTTCACTCTTTTCCATTTTCCCATTAAGATGATGCTTTTACCAATTGAGGGATAGTATCTGAACAGTCTTTGTGGGGCTTCTAATATTATAGTCTGCCAAATGCAAGTTATGATAAACTGAAGAAAGGTTCAGAAAATCAATCCAGAAAAAAATGCTTGATGGAACAGTTTTGGGAAAGTTTTACAAAAAAATAAAAATTAAAAACACTGTATCTCAGAAATTGAAATTACAACCATTTTAAATAGTTGTGGGGTTTTTTTCTGTTAACCATGATGGGAACAAAAGTCTGAAAGTAGTCCAAAGTGTTAGGATTGCTAGTTTCCAAGGATCGGAGTTTCAGAGCTCAGCTGAACACAAATGATTATGTATTTTCTAGAGAATCAGTATTCTGCACAGTTAGCAACCTTTTTGTGCTCTAGAATATGATACTGGCAGAGGAAGGTACCAAAGAGAATTAAATTGAGTTTTCCTTCTGTAATGTGAATTCTGTGCAATAGTTGCATAATCCTTGTCAGCATTGTTTAACAGCTTCATTTATGATCTGGATGATGGGGAAGAGTGCACTCTCAGCAAGTTTGCAGATGTTAGAAAGCTGTGGAGGAGTGTGTCATACAGCAGATGGGCTTTCTTGCTCAAAGGAGCCTTGACAGGCTGGAGAAACAAGCCAACAGAAACCTCATGAAGTTCAATGATTAACTGAACCAAGAGAATAGAACTGATATGCTATGACTTCCCTTTTCAAATCTTTCCTCTAGTTCTATGTATTCTGATGAAAACAAATTGACTTTTCTAATATCCCCACAGGGTTTTAAATTTTAATTTAGCTATGCATAGAAATATAACCGATATTTTAATGGTTTGTTTCAGTTTTAAAATTTGTATCTTCCTGAGTGCTTGATTTTTCAGGAAATCATTTTGTTTGGGTAAATGAAACAGCAAACAACTGTTGCAGTGGCACTGTCACTTCTAATTACACAAAGAGTTTACTATTTTAGAAATTATGAGAGTTCTACTTATCACTTATTTAATTCTAGGTTCTGTGGTCTTTGGAATTGGGCCATTGGATCTCAGAGGAATCATAGGAGCTTTCATCCAGCTTCCCTGCAGCTCCTGTAAGTTTAATGGTCCTTTAAGCTCATGAATCTTCTTTTGTTTGTGTGGAAAATGATTGCCCTTCTCGATAGGTTTTGTGGCCAAGAAAACCTACTAGAAAGAAGTATTTTTTAAAGCAAATACTATCCTTCATCCACTACTTTTTGAAGTGTGTGTGCAAAAACTCTGGTATGCATTAAAAATGCAAAAAATTCATTCACCAATTAACATCTGAATAACCCAGCATCTTATTGAAGTATAAATGTGCTTTAATTTTATTTCTGTCTGTGCTTCTATGTAAACTGGAGAGGCACGCTATTACCAAAGGGAAAGATTTTAAGGTCAAGGACTCAATTTTTTTGGTCCAGAAATTACTTGGGCCATGAAATTTACTGTGGGCTTCTAGAACAGCTAAGGAGGAAAAAATGAAGCATTTTTCCTCCCTCTAATGATCATTCTCAAGTACTGAATTGGGAACGGGTGCAAAAATGTGTATGTGAGGGCATGGTGTACCTGTGCAGACATGCGAGTATCTGCAATTCCTATGTTGTAATTGATTAAACAGTAATTTTATTTTGGTTATAAATCAAGTAGAATTCTAGCTGGTTACTAGTCAGTTGTTCAAAAAAAGGTTTCACAATTTCTCTTATATTGCGTCAGCTAGTTAAATATATTATCATCTGCTATTTGTTTCTCAAAGTTTCATACAGGCTTTGAAGAAAGAACAGTTAATGGGGTTTGAACTTTATTTTTACTGTAATTTTATTAATTGTTAGGAACTTATTTTTAACATTCTACATTTATAATTTATGTAGATTTGCATTCCCAACATGAAGCCTTTACTTCATGATTATAAGTTGTATGTTTTCAAAGTATAGGGAAACTATAATAGTTATTCTGAAATAAGCTCAAAGAAATTAATCATCCACTATAATTTCATATTTTTTCTAAAAGAAGAAAGTTCATTTATGTTTATATAGCAAATACATTAAGAATGGTAGAACTTAATGTGAAATATAAATAAGAAGCATGTTGGGGTTTTGCCTTTTATTTCTGTGATAAAATCTACACTGTATTTCAGATTGAGTTTTCTGTTTCTTTACAGACTACCTTGTTTAATAACAAAGTATGCTATCAGTAACAATGTACATAGTACTCTATGGAAGTGATTCCTCTTGGGGTTGTTTTTCAGATTTCACTTAGAGTTTCCTATTCCTAGAGCAGAAGTAAGGAGGGTTTGAGAAATATAAATTGAGGGAGTTTATGGTTCTGCTGAGAAACTGAATCACTTCTATTTGCAATGTGCTCTTCTTGCCAAGGAACAAACTCAGTGTTCAAGGTGATATTTTCATCACCATTCCAATCATTCCCTTCTTTAGTCACTCTCATTTCTTAGTGCAACAGGTATAGATTCATCAAGGTTCACAGAGACCTACAAGATCATCGAGTCCAACCATCAGCCCAGCACTGCCACTGTAACCCCTAAACCACACCACCCAGAGCCAGATCCAGCCGCCTCTTAAACACCACCAGGGATGGTGACTCCACCTCCCTGGGCAACCTATTCCAATGCCTGACCACCCTAATAGTGATTTTATTTTTTTTTCTAACATCTAATCTGAATCTCTCCTGTCTCATCTTAACTTCATTTCCTCGTCCCCTCACTGCAGGTATAGCAGAAGAGACCAACCCCTATCTCACTACAACCTCCTTTCAGGTAGTTATAGAGAGATGAAGTCCCCCCTGAGCCTCCTCTTCTCAAGACTAAACAAACCCAGCTCCCTCAGCTGTTCCTCATAAGACACATTTTCTAAACCTTTCACAAGCCTTGTTGACCTTACGACAATACTTTTGTTAAGTAAGCCTCCAGAAATTCTGTGTCTGGGGTTATTGTTTTGTTTTGGGCTATGTTCATGCATTGTAACTCATTCAGTCATCTGCTGAAAGTAAAGTTTTACAAAAATAGTACTTCAAGGCAAAAACTAAGCATAAGAATTAAAATCTAAACTTAACTTAGAGAAAAAACTCTGTAAAATTGTTTTGTGTGATTTATGAATAAATATTTCCACAATTTGAACTGCAGTGTTTAGTACACAATTTTAAAGCGTATAGTAATAAAAAGAAGGAAGAAAAAAAAAGGCAGAGATCACCTAATAGATTAATTTATTCACATTGTGGCATACACTGAGGGCCTACCTAAGGAGATTTTTTAGGGAAAAGTCCTAACTTTTTGAAAAACAAACGCAACCGGACATCTGGTGTTAATGCCGTTGTCTCGGTTTATACAATATCAATTATTTTACAGGTAAATGACAAGGGAAGAAAAAAAAGTGCAATCTTCATAAAAATATAAAGAAATACATACTATATTGTAATTTATAGGGATTTTTGTAATTTAAAAATAGTAACTGTAATAGTACAAACTGAAAGAAATTGTGATTTTTGTACACGGTATTTCCCAAGAATAAATGCAAAGTATTTAAATGCTATTTTTCCCTGTTAAATAATGTAATACAGGCTATTGGAAAAAATCCCCAAGTGTAAGAATTGCTTAGGAGACTATGGGGAGAAAGAATGTATTCTCTAACTACAGTATTGAGCTAATTACAAGATAGTATTTTTTTATGTACATAAAGGGCAAACAACACAGAAAGATAAATAGTTCTATATCTAACAAAGTGTTTTATATTAATGTTTAAAGTACAGTGGTGAGGCAAAACGCATATTTCTAAAACTATTTTAGGCTTTTTTTCACAGTTCCAGTTATTTACTAACACATACATAGCATAAATGATCAGTAAAACAGAGTCCTTAAGTTGTCGGAGAGTTTCTTGGATGTTCTTTTTATTCAGTCACTTGGCCATATCACTATTATATCAGGTTGATATTTTAGAGTTTGTGTCTGGTTGAGTAATATGAGCTATAGCTGATCAAGGCTATGGCAATTCAGGAATTGTACTGAACTGACCCCTTCAGAACACTAGTGCATGTTTTCTGGGCTTGAAAAATGAGACAACTTGCAGATGTGTGTTTATATGCTTGGCAAATTAAGTCCTTGAAGACTATACAATACACAATTCACATAATGCAAAAACATCTAGAAATCTGCTGGTCGAATCATCATAGTTGTAGCTTTGAGAGAGTATCCCGAGCCCTTCCAGTAGTACCACTTGATCCCGTTAAACTTGTTGTTGTTCTGTCGTAATGGATAATACATTCCATTGAGGTTAGAAGGACCACATGCATCAAACCACCATCCTGCAACACAGAAGACAAACATCAGCAGAAGCAATTTTCAAAATTCTATATGAGGTCTCATTGTTGTCTGGAAATGAGAAAGAAATCTAAACCCAGTTTTCCATTCTTATGATTTGGAAGTCTCAGTATAAAATACTTGCCCCAAACACAGGAAAGAAATGTGTTTTATGCATCAACTACATATTCTTGCAGTTTATATAGTACATTGTGCTTTAAAATTGAGAAGGGAAGCTGTTCAATCAAGCTTACTGACATCAAACATTGTTGACAGTCTGAGGGCAGAACACGACTTGAACTATAATGATACCAAGTTGTCTTTGGTTTTATCTACTCTCTGGTAAATTCCTGTTCTTCACAGATTTCAACTCTTTCCTTAATTCTTTCTGAAGGGTTAATTCAGTTCTCTCTGCAGATCAGTTCAAAACCTCCTGAAACTTGGTAAGAAGGAAAAGGAGAAAAAAGCATCACAAACTTATTTTGTATCCTTATAGTCCTGACCTCTTGGTGGGTCATAAGGAAAAGTTGTTTTTATTAATAATATTTTTATACTTCTGTTTTGATGGTGATAGTGTATGTGTTCTGTTTCACAAGGCAGTAATCCAATTATCTTTTTGGATAAACTGAAGCTGTCTTTTTTTCTTGCAACTTGTGCTATAGGAAACTGAACCATTGTTTAAGAGATAACAGGAAGAGAAGTCAAATTTACGAAGAAGTTGTCTACGTTTCAAAATGTGGAATCCTAGATTAACACGTTATAGAATTACTTGTCTGGTTGAAGATAAAAATACCACCTACAACTCAAATAACTAGTGAACAATTGTTAGAAAAATGTAGATATATCTGTGGTGTATATTTACCACTTCCTAATTATATCAAAATATATTTATAATTCTTGTACCCTTCTGCAGCATGTGCAGTACACTAGCTTTGGGAATTCTCTCCTCTGGGTAGTTAGGAAAAGAGTTTATGCCTAGAGAATCAGGAACAATTTCACTGACAAGCTGTATCTCTGAAACAGGTTTTTTGCAAGGAGCCGTACTTTCATCTCTGAATGTTATCTCATTCCTTGGAAGAAGAATCTGCTGTCTCTCTGGTTCCACAATTACAGACTTTCTTGTATCCCAACTTTGGAGACTTTTTCCCCTCCAGTTTTAACTTCTCAAGTTTTACTTAACTAGCCTTTGTCAAATGATAAAATACTTCATTTGGAGTCACCAGTGTTTCTATCCGTGAGTTTTGAACTTTTTTAATAGTCAAAATTTACTAAGTCAAAATTATCACTGTTTATCTCGTAGACAATTTCAGTGCCAATAAAAATAGGAAGACTGAAAAACATAAAAACATTCCTACCTCCTGTTAGCATTTGTGAACATTTGCAAATACATTTGTCATTGTCTGCATCCTTTGTGCTAAAATCATTTCCTGGTTGGCTTATACTACTTATTTTGCCCGCTGTCCCAGTAAGTCCTTTAAGGTAAATCCTGTAGAAGTGAGAAATGGAAAAACAATTATTACATGGAAGTTGATGGTAGCTGATCTGCAAAATAATGATGGAATATTTTGCAATAAATATCCTGTTCAAATAGTTAAGTTCTCTTCTGGCCAATGTACTGTAGTAAACTGTTTTTCAGCATAATGTTTTCACATGAACAGAAATGGTCAGCACAGTATTCTAATGAACAGCCTCCACATTTGCAGAGATGATTGTTTCTTCATGTTGTATTAGAAGACAATTAGAGCAAGTAGATAATAACTCCTGGACTTTTTCATATAGATCATGTACTTAAGAGTGAAAGTACCTTGTTTGTTGTACTTTCATGCAACATTAATGAAATTATTTCTTTATTAAGTTCAAAAGTTTAAAATAAGAATTTTGACTCCTATTTTGCTGTTAGCATAACATAGCAATTTAGCATGACAACTCTGCATATATGAGAGACAATTGCAGTACCTGGAGTATTAATTACAACTTGTAACTGATAATTTAGAAGTTTCTCAAAATTTTCCTTTCCACTTTCCTAAATACTCTTCCTTTTGACACCCTTCACAGATTTCTTAGCATTAAATCATCACAAGTATTTTCAATTCCCTGGCAAGGTAAGCTTTCAGTAAGGCTGCTTCTGTGTTGGGATCTGCTTACACAGGTGTTGATGCAGTGCCAGTGGGAGACACAGGGCACCAAACTGGACAGGGCAATTACACAGCCATTCCTGTGTTACCTTGAATCGGAAGGACTTGAATCCTCTGCTCCCATAGTATCTCTTTGGTTTCTGTATCAAATACCTCAGGCTTCTCAGAGGCATTCTATTTAAGGAGGAGATCTGACTCTCTGAGGAGAATTAACTTATCCCTGGATCAGTCTTCATCTTGCATGTAATTCTCTGCTTATGAGAGAAGTTTTCTTTGGTAGCTTAGCAGGTTGTTTTAACCCATTTTATATTTCTTATTTGAAAATATAATGAATTCTTACCCATTTCGGTTTCAAAAGATCAGCTCATTACAGATTTTCTCAAAAATGTCTTTCAAAAAGTTATTCTATTTTTTCCTTAAGGTAAGTTCAAAATTATGCAAGCCAATTTATAACATAAATTATATTAAACGTTCCAAGTAAAATGTATACGCCTAGGCTTGATCTTCAAATTTCATTTGAAGTCTGATGTAAGCACAGTATTATTCATTTGTTGTTATTAATAAATTTTTAAAAGTACAGCTTAGTATAGGAGAAAATCAGGGCAATGGATGGCAACTGAAATTAAAGGTTCTGATTGGATATCAGGAAAACCTTTTTTACCACCAGGACAGAAAAGCAGGTTGTGCAGTTTTCACCTTTGGAGGTTATCAAGACATAACTGAAAAGCCCTGAGCAACCTGGTTTGACTTCGTAGCTTTGAGGTCAGGAAGTTTGATTCAAACAAAGTCCATTCTGACCTCAGTCTTTCTATGAAGAAATTTCAGTTTTATGGCCCAACTCATAATCTTTTCAGCATTCAGAATTTATTAATCTTTTTTATGTAATGGATCACAGAATCATGAAATGCTTTGGGTTGAAAGGGACCTTAAAGGACCACCTAGTTCCAACCTCCCCGCCACAGGCAGGAACACCTTTTGCTAAACCAGATTGCTCAAAGCTCCATCCAAGCTGGCCTTGAACACTGCCATGGATAGGGCATGGAAGATACTCTTAATTGAATGCTTTCTTTGTTTTGTTTTCTTTTTCATAATGCTAAGTATGTTCTTTAAACCTCTCCATTTTATCATGCATTCCATGTATGGTTGCATATTATAATAAAGTTTCTTTTACCATCTTAGTTTTCAGTAATTATTTTTTAATATTGTAAATGGATAAGGGTAACGACCCATTTTGCAAAGGTTGCCTTTCTAAGTATTTTAAAGCATTACTTAAAAAAAAAAAAATCTCTGCTGTAGATTCTGACTGTTTCTGACTGTTTCCAGATGAAAAAATATTTACTTTGGAGTTGAGACAACTGTATACTACTAAGGCATTAAGGTCTAATGGGTTGGGGGGGCAAATGCTGATAGTTTTGAATTGCTTTGCTTGCATATAAGACTTGAGTTGAAAAAACAGCATCAGTTCTCTCAGGTGTCAGATTAACTTTATTTACAACAAACAGCTGGTAGAAATTGTAGAGAAATTCATCTAAATGTAGGCAATTTTCTGTCCAGTCACCTAAAGCTCTATGAATCTGTAAGATTCTTAAAAAGAAACACTTCATGAACTATGTAGTAGGAAAGCATCTGTTATACTGTGGAGTCTCAAGTTTCTTCTATAACCAAACAATATCTACTGCATTTACAGAGAGCCTGGAGAATGAAATACGAACTGCCGATGTATTTCAGCTGTGGATGATGCTATTTCAAAATATATAATACTATGATACTGTTTAAAGTGTATAATACTATGATAATATTTATATAAAAAGAATTTATTTAAAATTTGTAGTATTTCTTATTTTAACTAAGAAGTTAGAAGAAATTGTGAAGCTTTATATTTTACAGGATGATGGGAGCATAAATAGTAGGTCCATTAAAATCTGGCATTTAAATTAACAAGTTTGTTGGTGGGTGAAATGCACATTTGCTTCATTTTCACAAGTAGGAGAGTTATTGTCTGAGAATCTTAGCCAGTGGGTCATGGAAGCATAAGGCCATATTACTTCAGTGTGCTCTTCATGACAATAGAACACTTCCTACTAGCAACTGATTTAAGTGGAAAATCCATTCAGTATTATTCATCTTAGCCATTCACCTTCCAGAAATGTATTTATTGCAGGGAATCAGGATTTGATAGCAACTGCAGTCAGGTTCCTATTGTCCTGATGACTGTACACTACTCTCTACTATACTGACACGTGTATCCTATCTTATTCCATACCATCTCTTCATCTTTGCATTTTGTGTGTTATACTCACCCAGGGTGCATTGGTAAAACACACATTTTCTCCTTTGGAAAAAGAAATAATTTTTTTAGGCAAAAGGTGGAAAATGGAGCAAACTTTATTTTTTGAGCGAACTGGAAAATAGTCATGATTTGTATAAAATAAGGTCATGCATCTACACAGTTTAGAATGATTACTATCAGACCTTTTTTTAAATTCAGGTCTGATTTTTCTGCTTACCTGTATTTGAGTTCCTCACTTGCTAGAGAGAAGTGGTCATACAATGAATATGCCTCATTTCCTTCCCAGTCTTTCAGGTGTATTTTAAGAACGTAACGCTTCTGATTAGTCAGTTGAGAAACAAACTCATTTCCCAGCCAGTACTCCCCAGCAGGATCACCAAATCCCTGCAATTCAAGTTGTATATTTTAAACTATATATTATATTACAGCTTCATTGTGGGTTTTTTGTTTTTCTTTGAATTTGAAATGATCGCTTTATCAGTTTTTAAGTTTAATAGTATTTGAGTCAGCTAAGAATTTTACTGTGTCTATGAGGGTTATTGGTCTGTAATATTTCAAAAAGTTAATTTCAGCAAGGAGAAGCTCAGGAATCTGAATCAGTGAATCAGTATTACTTAGTAGATGTGGAGCAGTTTCGACTGTTGCCACTAGAAACACAAATATAAATAACTCAAAAAATGTAGACACACGATGGAACAGTTGATTAAAGAAAAGTAAGGTTTCTCTTTAAAAACAAACATCACACTTGCAAGTCAGCTTAGACAAACAACTTACACTACTCTGACATTTTCTAAATGAGCATGTAAGGACATAGACAACTTTTTAAAGTTGCTTACATTTTAAGGGTGCTATTAATGTAACTTTAGTGTATTAGATTTCAGATAATAATAACTAACATTAAGGCTTCAGAAAACATTGCTTACCATCTTGTACTCTTTCCATGTCCGGTGAAAGTCCACACTGCCATCTTCACGTCTCTGAATAACTGTCCACCCTCCTCCACCACTTTCCATGTCACAGTAGGCCTACCAGAGCAAGCATGTAACAGCATAAGTGCATGCAGTCACAGCAAAACAAAACCAGAAAGCGTGTACTTTGCACAATTCTGTAGAGAGGCAAGTTGTGTGCAAAATACATGTTAACCTAAAAATGTAGGTTTCCATAGCTTTCATACAAATCAGTTGTGGTTGTCCACAAATAAACGTGATTCCTCTGTATATATCACACTTAACAGGATGCAAATGACACCTTAAAAATAGCTGGTAGCTGCTGTTAAAGAAGGAAAAAAAAGGAATGTAATTTCTGATTCTATACTTCCCTCTTGCACTGGTGTTTTTGTGAGTTTCCTAATGAAATATTTTTTCTAAAATATGTTTTCAGTTCTTTATCTTTTCTGTGAGAGATCTGTTCAAATTTCACAAGGCTTGTCAGAGTATAGATAGGGTTAAATTCAGGCAGTGAGCAAACTGAAATATATTTTTATTTCCACAGTCATTGTTCAATGCCTTTGCAAATGGTCTCACCCCAAAGTTAACAATTATCTGAAAGTTAAATCTCGAAGCTATGTTATTATACAGATTGCAATGAATATATTCTATTCTTGAACAAAAAAGTAACAACTATAAGATGTTTCCAAATATTCACCACCTTTAATTTTACCAAGTTACTGCTAAAACTTTGAAAGGACTGACATGTAATAGGCAGTTCACTGAACTCAGTTTTAGAATTCCTAATAAATACATCCCTGGCATAGTAAAATTCAAGTTTACAGGTGGCTTGTACAATCAATCTCCTTCTACATTAAATCACTGCAGTGTCAGAGATGAAAGATATTACTGAAGGTACCAATATACTGGGGAGATGCTGATGGTAAAAAACTCTTTCAAAAATCAGTGGGAATTTTAGAGTGATGTTTGGGAAAAATAGGGGACAAATTAACAAGATTTTGTGAATATGTGAATATCTAGTACAATTTTTCTTGAGAAATTATTTTAAATTGTTGCATCTACTGCTTTTCTGAAACTAACAGAACTTACAACTAGATGTGTGAAGTCAGTGGAGCTAAACTGTTGTAACTCAGCACAATGAAAGTCAAACTCAAGTCAGCATCTGTTTAAATTGCCTGTTAGTACCAATACTATCTCTAAGAAAAATAATAAATGGCTTGTGCAAGTATTCCTGTCTGGAGAGTTCACAGTTAATGCTCTCTCATTTGTAAGTTTAGGAGGTTTTGACCACTTTCTGCCAACATACTAAAGTTCTGAGTCTCCTTTAGAATTATTTCGCATATTTGAGAAGTTTTTGTATTCTAGTTTGAGATTAAACTTCTAATCTGTATTCAAGATCTTTCATCCATTAAGTGAAGATGCATCTTCCCATTTACAGCACTGGAACCAAGATCTGACTTCTTACGCTTTGATATGATATTTCATCTGCACAGAGTAATTAAATAGATTAAAAAATCCTAGCCAAGCATTTCATTATGAATTTGGATGTTTCCTTCTTTGTTTTAAAATTCTCTCAGTGGTCTTACTTCTTACCTAACTTATTACTGCTGCTTGTCATAATGGGACTATAGATGTCCCAAATTATGACTGAATGACACTGATGGTGTGTGGCCCTCTTCCATGGAAGACTGTCTCATCAGTGTTAGCAGTCAGCAGATTTGAACTCTTTGAACTGTAAGACATCCTGGAAATTCATTGAAAAAGTATGACTTCAGAGAAGCCAGAGTTTCCTTCTGTGCTGTGACAGTGTTACACGTGTCATTTTAGGAAGTAAAGTGTGCTCCTTAATAAGTGTTCAAGGAAGTTGGCTCTTTTAGGATATGTGTATTGTACATGTTACACACAGACACACACACATATATATTTATATAAATCAAACAGGGTATTTACAGTTCAAGCAGTGTCATACATACTGTTCAAAAGCATCAGACTTTTGAAGGGAAAGAAAGCCCTTACAGCTGTAGATATCAAATATATTAGTGTTTCAATAGGTTGTAGAGCATTAGAAATCCAAAGCATATTTTAAGCTTGTATCTAGACTCTGTTCAACATCAGAGAACTGTGCGACATTCAATTTGAGATTTTTAGGAAAGATAAAATAAATGAAAGTTGGATTAGGGATTACTTCGTAAAGTATATCATGTCCATGGAACTTAATTGAAAGCAGCAACTTTAATTTTTACTGGTGTATGCAATTCCTTACACCTCAAAGCCTGGTTTTTCTTTTTTTTTTTACTAACATCTGCATTTAATGACCAGTAAAAATTGATAACGGTATATGAATTAAATTTAGTTAAAAATTGCCTTGAAAAGGCAATGCAGAAGATAAGGTATTGCAAGAGATGATCAATCTGTTTCAGAAAGCTAACTCATGAAGTGTAACGTAAATGTGAAAACTAATTCCCACAGAGGTTTGTGAAGAAGGATGCTAGGACTGGGCTAAAGCGCATGCAGATACTTTTATCAAGCATCACTACAAGTTAAAAAGCTGATTTAACTGTGGTGAAATATCATTGGTTGTAGAGGAAGTTGTTGACTCTGAAGTTTCACCCCATTTGGAAGAACAGTACACGCAGCCAGATGGAGAACAGAACTGTTTCACCCTGCTCTGAGACATGGAGTTTTGTAACTGTACAGTGGGAGGCGATATATTAATTTCCTTGAGCTACAAGTCCAGTCTGATATTACCACTGTAGATGTTAATTGATGCTTTTCTTGAATGTTACATTTAAGTTCCTTAATGCCTATTATCTAAATCTCGATTCAATTGGAATTATTACTTTTTAAGAAATAAATGCCTTTAAATAGCACTTTATTTTGTTCTAATGAGATTAAAAGATCCTCAAACAGTGAATGACTGTGAATGTCCTACATAAAACATTTCTGTAACAGGCAGTATCTGTTTTGTAAGTGAATGGTAAGACAACTAGCTTTTATAGGCCCTATAGATTCGTTGGGATAAATGCTGGGGTACAGCAAATTTCTTCCCAAAGGGAAAAGCAACTCATAGGAACTGAAACACCAAATAAGAAATTGGAGAAGCCATGTCCGCAAAAATCTCATATAGATTTTTCTTACTGGGAACTTTTTTTATAAATTTATGTAAATTTGAGGGTAGAATTTTTCCACACCAAAAATATTTCATGTCAATCATCTCTAAGGCTTTCTTTTAACACTCATTACTAGAACAGAACTCTTCTGACCTTTCAACCTAGCCTAGGTTTTATATTCAAAAGGAAGACATGTAACATTTGATAAAACTAGTAAAAATAGATACCAAGATTAGACAGGCAGCAGGAGTCTTCAAACAGATGCCAAAAAGAATAAAGAGATTAGCCTCTCAAGTTACAACAAATTGGAATGGGGAATATTTAAAGTATCTTGTGAACTGCTTCAGTACTTACGGTTCTAGCAGCTGTAGCACTGTGTGTGTTCAGACCTACTTTGTGAATGGTAAGGTTCAGGCTGAGTTATCAGGATGAAGATCCACTACAGTTTTTATACCAAAACATTTATACCTAAACAAGTGCAGTTCAAGGATTTTGTATTCTGCTATCTCTATCTCCTAGACATGTGACTAGGTAAGAACTGCAGTCTGAGTTTTCTTGTTCTGCAAAAAATAACTACTCACACAGTTTATAACTTAATTTAACCTAATACCAGGCAACAGTGCATGGTTGATGAGACAGATGATGAGCCTTCTAAGATTAAAAAAAAAAAAAAAAAAAAAAAAAAACCACACAAACATCTTACTCATTCTTACTGTATCGGAGAAGCTACACATATGATCTTTTTTTAATGCTTGGAGTTGGAAAAAATTTGTGTACGTGTATTTTAGACATAAGGTCCATGGCATGGGCTCCTTTTGAAATGACTAGCTAGTTTTTTGTAAATTCAACCTTGCCCAAATCATTTTCTGCAAGAAAGTTTTGGTTAAAAGGTCTTCGCTCTGAATGTGTGTCGGTTCTGAGTCAAAAATTCAGCTAAACATGGGTGGAAATGGGAAAGAGCTTAGCCACTGTTTCAGTAACTATTTTAAGATTTGGGGTAATACACTGGTAACAGCATTCTGCCTGGTTAAGACCAGGAGGTTAATTGGTTCATGCGGTTGCTGTAAACATGAAACTATTGACTTTTCATGGGTTTGCCTCTGCCATTTTTCCTTGTGTCAGCAGTCTTGCTGTTTTTCCTCAGTGTTTTTGAAAGAACTTAGCTTTTGTGCTGATGCAGAACAGGAAAGCTTGAAAATATTAATGGAATTAAATAACTGTTTTCCTCTCGGCTTTCATATGCAATTCCTTGGTTTGGGATTATGATGGGAGACAAATTAGTAAAGTGGGATCGGTTACAGATTACACAGGAGTTGTTTATAAGCCCATTGGGAGGTCAGAAGGTGTTACAAAAGGAAAAGATGAAAACATAAACAACAGTGCAGCACTTTTGGCAAATAAAAAAGGTCACTCTGTTTCCTGGTCTGAGTAGCCATCCACATCATAAACAGTTGAAAGTGGTGTAACATGTTGATTATCCCTAAACCTTCACATCCCTTGACAGCCTCTCTGCATTCATATTTGTATTAAAAAATCAGCCTCAGATTCAAACTTTTTAGTCTCTTATTTTCAATGTCATACAGTAAGTAAAACCTTCCCCGTCTTTTTCTAACTGAAGTAGGGAGAATAAGATTTAAATTCTTTAATATTATTAAATGACTGATTTAATACTAATTTAATTAGTACATTTTAACTACTTTTTTGACCTTGTCACTTATCAAAATGGGTATTTATGTTAATTGTTTTAAGCCTTCGCGTTCAAATGTAAAGCATTTCATATTTTATAGTCTATGAAATTTGTGATTGTACTTTTGAAAATGTAGTGTTAAAATTTAGGACAGAAATTTTCATTCTGTAATATGTCCTGCACTTGTGTCTGCTTTTAGAAAATATGCATGCTCTATATATTATATTTGACAGTAAAATTAAAACCAAATTAAAAAGCTTGAGACAAGTAATAGCAAGAGATCCAAGGAATGTAAATGTTCCTGAGATGTCTAACAAAGACTACTGCAATCTGTTATTTTAAAGATGCAGTAGCTTGCATTTCCTTTAGTTTTTAAAATTGTTATTGTAGATATCCATGCTATTTAAATACTATTCAGCTTCGTGTGTAATAAAACCCTTTATAGCATCTTATGTAACTAATTTTCTTGTGAAACAGATGCATTTAGACTAGAATATTCCACAAGAAAACTAGCTTTTTTTTCCCCAACAGAGGCAGACTGTGAATAATTTCTCTAGAGGATATCTGCAAAAAAAAATTGCAGGTTTTATCTATTGTATTTTATAGATCTTACCCTGACAAATTGCTTATTTCCTTTAGCTGAGAGCTTTGTAAGTGTAAAGATCACAGTCTGGCTTGGTCTGGATGAAGTTCTGGCACTTGAGAGACTAGTCACTGGTGAACTTCCTTTCTAAACCTAAAATATCTTCAGAGGAATTTAAACTGATGTAGTGCAACCACTGCAAACTCGCCATTTGTTTGAATCAGAGCAGTATTTTTCAGAAAAGTCCTCTCTGTTACCCAGGGTAGGTTGTGCTGATCTAATTGTTAATCTAATTGTTACACAAATGTCCATAAAACACTGCCCTGAGTACAGATCCATGAGTACTCTTATATGCCCCTGATTTTACCTCCTTTTGCCACCTGAAGAGACTTGGGCGTACAAAGGAACTGAGACAGGAGTCTGCCAATCTGTGATGGAGTTACAGATGTTATAAAGAAATTACAGGCCCTTATTGCTTTAGTTGTGTTGATTATGTGGGGGAAAAAAAGAATGAAATTCTGCCATGCGGAAGTGAACAACAAAATGCCCATTCATTTTAACTGAGCCAAGATTTCACCTGAAGGCCTTTTGTCTTCCCGTCAGATACTCTGACCTAGGAGTGATGCTTATAAAAATGCTTATAAAAAAACTTGGTAAGTAGTAAACTTCACTGTTAACTAGCCTTTAAAACAGCATACATGCCAGATCAAATAACTTTTAACATACAGTATGCCTAGGAAGGTCTTTATAGCCATCCTACCTTCTTTTCTTGTGCAGTGTTTGAAACTGTTAAAGTGTAGATTCCACTTGTTGTCAGTCCAGATTTGAAAGCTTCAGCACAGTCCTTGAAGCTGATTTGCTCCTCTTTAGCTATGAAGTTGTTCTTAGCTGTTAAAAATACAATAGAAATGCAAGGCATTAAGAGGAGATGAATAAAAGTTACTAAGAAGCAATTTATGATGTAATCAGCTTAAAGCTTTGCAGCTCCAAAAAATATGCCTGGCCCTGAAAAAGACAACTGACCAAGATACTTGTTATGTGTGTTGTTACTTTGCATTATTTAAAAATACTAGTCTGATTAGAGTCTAGTTGCTTGGTAAATTGAAAAGTGCCAACACTTACTAGTATGTTGAATAACTTTGGATATTGCATGACATTCAATTGAACAGTTTCTGCTTCCCCTCACTGCCTTTGCTGGACTCCTACGTGTATTAAATCCTCTGCATGCATTAGCTGTTACTACATACATACCTAACCAGCAAGTGACGATGTTAATAATGACTTTTGGCCAGTACTCTAATATTGTGAAATCCAGTGTAAGAGTTACAGAATCTTTTATAATACAGCAGAATGGTGGGACTGCTCTTACAAAGATTTTAGACTTTTTTTTTGCCCCTGTGCTGAGCAGGAACAACTTTATAAGTACCAAGCTGAAGCTTGGTAGCTCAGCCCAACCCACTGAAGAGACATCCCTTCTGGAATTCATTTGTGTTCAAAATACATTTTCATATGTCTAAGCCTTCTTATTCTACAGAACAATCTGAGGTTCATCTTTTTGTTCAGTTCTTTATTAACTATGGAGGTTGGAATTTCCTGGCATTTCGCCTGCTGACTGATATTTCATATTTGATCCTTTTGGAGTTGGTTCTGTGTATTTTCCCTTTTAATTTAATCTAACAAGCACAGTCAGTTACAACAAAGGTTTAGGTGCCATATAAATACATGCTTATATTACAGTCGCTTATTATGTTCTTTTTAGCTTGCTTATTCATTATTTACCTGTTTAAGTGCTTTACCTTAAATATAAAAATAACACGTTCAGTGTTTTAATTGCTTTTCCACACTCTATTGTTTGTATACTGTCTTAGAAGCTTTCCCTGCTAATTTTGTCTTTTTGGCAAACACTCATTATTTTTTCCACTCTGGGTCTAACGGTGCTGTAGCCAACATGACTTTGACTTGTTTACTTATTTGTGCACTAGCATAGCAGATAACATCAGCAGGAACATGTACAGGCTTGGTAACAGCATTTAAGGGAATAGCGTCAGTTATCAAGACAAAAAAAATTGGAATTTACTTTGTTCAGAAAAACCTACAACATCCTAATATTTAAGACACTACTGAAAGTAAGGACTTCCAAACACACTTCCTTTTCTGTGATCCAGCTTACAGTAATGTAACACAGACCACCTATACTGTCTTCTAAGTTGTAATGACAACTTTTTTAAAACTTTTCCCAGTATTTAATTTTAAATACTTTTTTTAGGGGTTCTGTATGCTTGTGTATTTTCAGCCCTGAGCAGTTTACAGACAAACGTGCCAGATTCTAGAGTCTTCTGTATAGAACAGGTATACCTTGTTAATTTTATCAAGTTCCCTACCACACATGAAATTCAAGGCAAGGAATGTTTAAATCCTGTGTAGCCATAACTTTGAGTTTGTGGTTTGTGTGGGTCTTATATTGAGCATGTGAATCTGCATAGATTTGGAAGCTATGCTCTGTAGCTGATTTTTAGCAGAGTGGTCAGGAAATTAGAGGTGAGATTATTGCCTATAAACTTGCTAGGGTGAGGGATCTTTAGGATGAACAAGGAAACTTCAGTGGAGAACTTTTGGGAGCACCTATTGCCCTGGGCTGGTGCTTTCTGTTGTTGGGGGTAAAAACTATGCCTGTGCTGATTCCTTTGCCTTTAGCAGCCACTATAATTTGTCCTTTCTTTGATCAACAATATGTGCATAAAGCAATGAGAGGTGGCAGAAACAACCTGTGTGAGCCAGGCAGAAAATCTGCAGGCTCACATCATGCAGTCTAACATAGGTATATCGTCAAGGGATTGTATATTGCCACTCAGGTGAATGCCACGTGAGATGAATAATACTTGGCATCTCTGTATTTTGTTGAACCCCTGGAAAAGTGGGCAGGCAAACAAATATAAACCAGAGAAGATGAACAAACTGTTGAAAAGAAACCACAGAAATTATGTGGTTGTTTCCCCCAACCCCCTAAAAAGCAGGTTAATTAAGTCAGGCAAAAAAATACAGACTTTTTGAGAAGCAGAAGTGTGGCAGAATTAGTTTTAAGACTATAGGTAATGATGTACACAAATTAGGAAATAGCACAGAAATTATATAAGCATATCTGCTTTTACTTACAGTTTGGTGTAGATATCATAGTAAGCAAGTTATGAACTGTTTCCATCAGATCGTGTTGCTGTTTTTGCAGAACTGAGTTGTTTACTGTAGCTGTAACTAACTGTTTTTCTAGTTCTTCTATAATAGAATTCTGTCTGGTTACTAGGACTTGAAGCTGATCTTTTTCATCTTTTATTGACTTCAGCTGAAGTGTATGCTTGTCTTCCATCTCAAGAACCCTTTTTTCTAGAAAGCTAAAAAAAAAAGATTACAATTAGGCTCCCCAGAAACAATTTTGAGCTGATATCAAGCCTATTGTACAAGTTTCTTTCTTCATAAGTACTCCATTTCATTCTATGATGCCATGCCTGCAGTAGACAACTAAATGAAAGTTTAGTTTCATACATGTGCTTTAATTTATTATATAGATGCATTAATAAATAACATTATGTACTATAATCTGTATTGCAGGCTTTAGAAGTGTAACCATTAAGTGTTTGATCATTATTAAAGGAAAGATATAGTGACTAAGATTTCATGGTTTTACCCTATTAAAAGATGAAACTTTTTTTCATCTTTAAGTGGAGAAAATTATGACATTTTTCTAATGTTCCTACAATTATAATAAAATATATACTTAAATAAATATTATTGCATTAAGACAGGGAAACGTGCAAATAATTACTTGAAGATGTATTGGCAATCTCCAGTTCTGGAGCTGGAATGCTTAGTAGGTGTCTGGATGGAACATTATTTCACTGCTAATTGTTCTGATGCATACTCTGGGAAAGCTGATGTTAAAAGATGCATGGCCAAAAAAGAGAAGTTCATCTAAAATCCATTGCTGTTATTGAAAAAAAATCCTGAATCTTATGTTTCAAGCAGATTAGCTCAATGTCAGATTGCCTTTTGTTAGGTGAGAAACAATGTTTTTGTGTTTATGTGGATGTTACAAGGGTAGTCTAAAGTCTGCCGAGTTCAACACCAAAAGATGACCTTTAAAATTCAGTATTTCCCTTGCTTTACATTTGATAAGGATGCTTGTTTTTCTTAAGCTGGTAGATAAAACCTTTAGGGAGCATATATAAATGCAGTAGACTAGTGAACAAAAATGTCAAAACATGTCTCATGGGTTTTTTAAGCTAATTCTTTCAAAATAAAAAGCACTTTGCACATATGGTTCTCATCGAAAAACATGGTTTTGAAGGAGAAATTATTGTTATTGCTGCCTTTAGATTTCTCTGTAAACAATTTATTGCCAAAAGTAAAATAAGACCCTGGTGATACAGAAACAAAACCAGCTGAAAAAAGGTATGAGCCTTTGGACCACAGCTGAGTACAGAAAAGGATAGGAGTAACAAGAGTTGGAGTTGGATATTGGTGTGAATTTCATATTCTGAACATTGAATATGATTAGTGTTTTATTTTTCTCACATTAGAAAAAAATCGTGGCAATGACCTGGTTGATCATTGGGATAGCTGGGAACTGTATGGAAATAAAATTTTGGAGATGTGGTTGCACTCAATTAGGTTGAATTAGGTTACATACTCCGGAATATAAATTGGCTACAACTAACATACTAAGTATTTGTTTTAGCCTTAAGTTCCTCAAACAAAGGAGAACTTTACCTAGTGAAGAACGATATATAAATAGAATACAGGAATAAACCTCCATGATCTCCTACACTTTAAATAATACATGACCTTTGTAATGAGCATAGCTGGGTGTGGAGAGCTTGTGTACGAGGCCTTATTTTCCTATTTGAGCACATTTGTTTCTAAAACTATTAGAAGGGCACGTCAGGGAATAGCATTTTATTGGGCTGATGGGCAAACTTACCTGTTTTTTTCCTGTAATTTAGTTATCTCGTTGGTCTGATCTGAAATTTGTCTTTCTAGTTTGTTTGTTGAAAGAGAGTGTTCCAAAAGCTGAAGTTCAAGTCTGGTTGTCTGGTTTAATACCTAAATAAAATTTATAAAAAAATTTGACAATCAAATTGACAATCAAGATACTTCTTTTAAATAGATTGTAATTTTGTTATGTTGTGAAATCACGCAAATCTCTACTTCAGCTTATGATTAAAAATATATGTATTTTTCAATACCTTATTTGGGCACAAATGTTCATGGAACCAGAATGAAGAAGAATACACAGAGTTGCACTAATTTTATTGTTATCCTACCACATATCATTTGGAATATTTCAGTAGTATGCTACATTTCTGAACAATGGATGAGAATTACTGTGTACTTTAGCTTTGCTGTTGTACCTTCCCCTCTGTTACGATAATTCTTACTTCATTACTGGAACTGTTATGATTGTTGCTCAAAGAACGCGTTGAGTTGTTTTCTCACAACAGTGAGTCTGGTGTAGAAAGTAAGTACTTTGCCTGTCTCTCACTTGCTGAAATCTTGGCCCAGTCCTGAAATCACTTGATAGTTCCTTCCTAGCTATTTACCTCAATCCCAACCTATATTTTTAAATGTTTCTCATGTGAACCACACTTTTGTCAATTCGTTCTTTCCATTTTAATGTTACCTTTTCTACATGTCTTGTTAACACTTTATTTGCATCTTGAAATGAAGGGATACTGATACTAGGAAACACGGAAGATACTATTCAGTTTGTATTGGATTGCATTACTTTGAGAATGTACTATGTTTTCTAGAAATATTTTCTCATTGTTTTAGAACAGCTTTTTTTGATTCAACAGAATCTGGCTTTCCTTGACAGGAAGAATTGATTACTCATGTCCTTCATGTTAAACAGTCATTCAGGACATGATTTCACACTTTAGTGTAATTGAAAACTATTGCCAAAAGTAAGTGTCCTTGAGAGAGCAATTGTTTGGTTAATTTCCTTATGTTGCTAATTAAGCCTTTAACCCAGTCACCAGTAATTTCAAGCAGAGAAGGAAAGTTACAGTGATGATTTTCTTCCTCTAAGCAGAAAATAATTGAGTAATTTCCATAAAGACATTACAGTGAATGAATAAATACATTCTCTCAACATGTGCAAAATATTAGGCTCCTGAATAATGCAATCAGAAAGTTAAATTCATTACATCTGTGAGCTATGAACTATCAGTTTATCAAAAAGTTCAAAAAAGGCTTGTATTAGGTTAAAAACTGTAGTGTAATTCATTGGGTGAATTCTACAGATAGTAAAATGTCTAACAAGGATTTTAGGTTTTGTACACTATTTATATTATATAAAATGCTATGTGCTGCATGCTACATGCATTGTGTTCTGGCAGTTATAGATCAGAATTGTCCTACCATGTCTGCAAAACTACAAATACATACCATTCTACATACTTGTCCTTCTACTAATATCTGCATTCTGTTTAACAGAATGTCTTATTGTAGTTAATGCTTTTCAATTAAAACCACAATTAAAAAGAAACCCTTTTCTAAAGTAATTTAGCAAATAATATGTACAGTGGACAAGCTTACTTCTGTGTGAATATACTTTTCTAGCAGCCTCCTAATTTCTTTTTTCTTGATTTATCTCAGATTTATGTATGCCTCTGTTACCCATAATATAGTGCATTGTGCTAGAAATTAACTGCTATCCCACTTAGAGTATCTGTGAAAACATTTATTAAAAAGACATATTGTTCTTGCTAATTTATTAAAAAAAAAAAAAAATCCAGAAGAGAAGTTTCAGTTTAAAAAAGCAATGAACCTGGTAAATGGAACAAAGGCAGTTTGAAGGAAGTTTTTTTTCACTAAGATCTGGTGGCAAGAGGTGAATAATCAACAGAGATATACAACAAGGGTTATATAAAAGCACACTAGGACCCAACTGATGCTTGGATATAGTATAGCAGTTTTAAGTACATTCTCTCTGGAGATTAATGTAACAATTCTCTTGCTAGACTTACTTCCAATCCTGCTGTAATGGAAATCACTCAGGTGACAACCCTGGGCTTGAGATGGAACTGTGTATTATCAAATACTAATGTATTCTTGAGCTGGGTAAAGCTCTTGATGATGATGAATGACTTCTAATTGTTGAACTGAATAGTGTAACATTAAATGGTGTTAAATATATAGTTGTAGTATATGGGAAGCAGAAGCGTTTTTAGGTTGAAATTCATTACTTACTTGTGCTTCAACATCTGTTAATTTGCGGGTCTGTTCAGCTGTTTGATTTAGTAAGTTTGTGCCTATTTCAATCATTACTGCAGTCTGGTTCTGCACTGCAGTTTGCTGGATCTCTACCATTTCTTTCTTCATACTGTCTTGGATGTAATTCTCAAGCTACATGGGAAAGGAAAGAGAGAAGATAGTTGCATTCTTTAAATGTTGGAAAGGGGGGTAGCACAGTAAGCCTGCTGGCTGCCTTGCTAAAAAAATTTGTTCCTTGTTCTAGTCTGTTATGTATTTATGAGAAGTTTCCCAACATTAAGCTCTGTGAGAGGAAGGGCAAATGTGACAAGGAATGTGTGGCCACTTGTTTTCTAAAGGAAGGAACAGAGACTTGCAGAGGTAGGTAGAAGATAGAGTGGTGAGAATGCTTGAGGGCACTTGGAAGATTTTCTGCCTTAGTGCTCCCACCATTTTAACCATCAGAGTAGCTTCACCAGCTTTGGCAGCGATGGGAATTTTTTAGAAGACAAAAGTTTAAGAGTTTAGTCATCTTCCTGTATTTACACTTAAGTATTTTGAAAAGCATTTTTCATCACATGGCTAGAAGTCAGAGAAGAGGTCAGATGTCATTTAAAACTGTTACGTGCACGTACTTGTCAAGAGAGAATTTCAAATAAAGACATGAAACAGTAGAAAAACCTATAAATACTTTAAATGCTTACTGTTTAGGAATGCAAAAGTTTAAAATATTTGATTCGGAAGCAATTTCTGTCTAAACTAATTAGGCTTTTTTAGTAGTCATTTTATAACAGAGCACCCTGCTTTCAAGGAAAGCAAGGAGAAATAAGTAGCAAGGAGAAAATTAAAGTAACCTTTTATATAAGTCTTTCTTTCCACTTATCTGGATTATCAAGAAGCAGTCTGATTTTTCTCCACATTTCTTTAACATAATTGTCTCAGCAACTTTGCAAATATTTCATATTTCTTTCATTGCTTGTGTTTGAACTCTTAAAAATCCAGGCCACGTGATTTCATTTTTTTCCACTGACTGCGGAAATGTCTAGAAATTTCTAGAATCAAACTTCTACTTCACTCCAACACTGTTCTAGCAAGAGATCCATCATAAATTTTGAGATTCATGCTGTACCTACAAAGAAGATACTAGCTAATAACAAATGGCTAATGTCATTAAGCACAAAATATAACACATCACCAATTCCAAATATAAGGAAAATGGTAAATCAGGTTGATATCTTGAATTTTTAAAAATACTATTTTGATAATTCTATCTTGATATCTATGGTGACTTATAGTAAGGAGAAACTTTGAACATTATTGTATGGCTATTTCCCATAAAAGTGAGGAGAAAGCATCTTATGGTTTCATATTGTATCAAACCACTGATCAGATATAACCATTCCACACCTGACCAGCTAAATGTCAACTGGCAGATCTATCAGCTTGGAATGTTTCCACCTTAAATATTAATTGAGCAAAGACTGGAATTTTTTTTCTGACTTCACAATTAAAGGTGGCAAATTAAGAAAACAAGGTATATTGAGAAGCTAAACCCTCTAATACTGGTAGTATATTCTTCAGTTTAAAGTGACCAATATATATTTTTGCCCAGTCTGACCAAACTGACAAAGCGGTATTTGTTTGTTCACTCCATTGTCCCCATGCAGCTGATGAACTGCAATGCACAACAGAGAGATTTCACACCTGGCACAAGCTTTGACCCACATCTGCTAAACTCTGCGTAAGTGTACTTCTCAGGTGTGCCACAAAGATTTAAAACCAGCCTTTAGGCAGCCTTGAGGTGCTCTTTGCATAACAAGCTTTTTAAATACTGAAAGTAATCATACAGTCAACTGGGTTTTGGCATAATAATTTAACACGGGTATCTGCAATCACAATCAGACTATTGTAATTAGAATTGTTCCTTTCTTCACAGGATCAGTTCTTAAGTGTTACCTTTTGCTTCAGGATCTTACTCATTTTCAAAAGCTTCCTCATCCAGAGACAAATCTAGTTTGACTAAACATGTTGGAAATTTTTTAAAAACTTTGGTGACATCTTTTAGGTCGGTTTCTTCTTTTATACTGAATGAAGATCTGTTTCTTTTAATCGAGTAGTCATGGTAAGGCATCTTTGGTCCTTGATGATTAGATTGTGAGATGTCAGATTATAGTGATAATTTAAATCTAGTGCACTTTTATATAAATAGACCTAAGTATCTTCTCACTAAAGTGAGATGCTTCTCCATGAAAACTGAGAACAATTAATATGTGTCATTCTGATGAGGCTGGAAATCTGGGAATTAAATGACTTATGAATCCAAATTAACTTTAGCAACTGAATCTGGAGGACTGGACACCATTATAGATAACTTGGCTCAAGTACAGCTCTGTTGAAAGAAGATGAAGGGAGATTTCCAGAATGCATCTTACTTGCCTCAATATCACAGTTAAGTATTCTAATACCTTTATAAAGATCAAGGATATGCCTTTGCCTGGCAGATTCAATGCACATCTGCAATTAGAATGGACACTGGGGGGAAAAATGACATACAGAGAGAAAAAATAAAAAGGAGTGAGACATCTCAGGTATCAAAAGAGCTACCGAATGAAAAAGCATTGAAATAATTGGATTGTCTTTAATTTAGAAAAAAAGGCCTACAAGAAATAAAAAGAAAGACAGCAATAAATAGATCAATTAAGAGAGATTGTTCATGAGCTTTGATTCTTTCAGGAAATAATTGTGGATATTAAACTCAAACTTCAAGGATGGTTCCTTGTTCACTCGAGGTCAGAATGAGAATCTCAGCAAAGTCATCTCTGCGTACAGGATTACAGAACTGCATGACTTCTTTGAAATTGTTATCGCTGAGTTATTCCAAAACACACTACTAGAAAATTAGTTAATTCTGGGCTTAAAGGTAAGGTAAACATTTTATGGTAGGCTTAGGCAATTGCCCAGTTCAAACACACAGCTGTAAGGTTGCTCTGATTACAGCACACAAAACCTGTGACTACAATTTAAGGCATCTGGTGGTTCTGGTTGCCAGATTTTATACCCCTTGTCACTGTGCTTGCAACCTTAGAAAGAAGTTCTGTTTAGATACACAGATCTGCATTTTCATAATTTATCTTATTTGAATATCTGTAAGTATAAGCATATCTTCAAGTATCTGACCTCTTTCAAATAATGTCTCATTTATGTGGTGAATTCTAAATCACTCAAGTATTCTCTTGACTCCAGTTCAACAGTTTGTCTTCACATCTGTTTTTCAACTTAAAAATATTAAATGACTAACTTAGGGAATATGGTATATGTGCTTACTTGAAAGCATGAAATATGAACACCAAAAGGGATTTATATTGAGATTTGAAGCCAGTTTCATTATCTGACTTATTTATTCTAATTTAGAGCAACATGAAGCATCAAAATTATATTGACCTATTAAGTGGCTCTGGAGCTTCTTGTGGGTTTGTTTCCCTAAAAGTTTTACAAAGCATGATTACATAAATCCTTTCTATTTTTTTCCTTCATATTCACTAATCCTCTCCCACTTTTGTACATTCTCTACATGTACACATCATAAAATCTCTTTTCCTGACCTGAACCAAGACATGCACTCTGCTTATATTCCATTCTCCCTTCATCATACAATGCAAAAGTGTAGAAAGTAGAACTTTTTTACAACTACATTTCCTAATTTCTCTTTTAGTGGCAGGTGCTTAGTTTCACCTTTCTTCAAAGAGGAATAAAAGAATGACATTCATGCAAAGTGCCACCATCTCCCACTGACCTTAGCGAGAGCAGAACATGTTCCCAGTGCATACTCTTGGAAAGCAAGGCCCTTGGGTTTCCCTGAGAGGGAGGTGGAAGAACTTTTTTAACATGGGCTCCAGTTCCCACAACCACAGCTGAGCTTCACTGACAACACTGAGGATTAGCAGCCATTCTGCAAGACTGCAGCTCTTTGTGGCGCATTTCTTTGTAGAGTACTATTATTCATCAGCTCCTGCCAAAGAACCTCCTTCCTTTGTAAGCAGTAGCACACTCAGAATTTCTGAAGGGGGAAGAATAGGTTGGGTCATTTAAAAGAGGGAAGGACACAGGAATGAATGCCTCGGTCGCCATCCATCAGTTGGGAAGCTTGGCAGTTTTGTTTGAACAGCATGTCTGTCTTCCTCAGTATTTTGCTCAAATTTGGAAGGTGCAGGAGGGATTATTTGTCCTTTGCTGTTTGTTAGTTATGGGAAGACAATTTTTAATCTCTTTTTAACTCAAATAATATTTGGCATGTCAGAATTTTGTTGATATATCGTAACCTTGATTTACATGATGGTTATTATGGACAAAGTAATTGTCAAAACCTAATAGGTGACTATTAGTAATGCATCTTCTTTCAGAAATTGTGTTTTTGAGGGAGTAAGTCAATCAATGAGTTATATCTTAAGGAAATTACAGGGGAGAGGCGAAGAGGTATTAATAGATTGTTTTGAAAGAAGGAATAGTTGATAGCATTTCAGTGATCCTTTGTGGGATTTTTTCACAAAACATTCTATCTTTTGTTTAAGAATTTGGCTTGTATGTATTTTGGAATAGAGTAAATACAAAAATGAAAGGACAGATGGGAAAAACATGCCTCAAAGTATGCTTACATTGCAAAAACAACTGGGAAAATTGAAATAATTTTGCAGTTAAGGTCTGTAACAGAGTTACAGTGATGCATTTTTAGAGAGAAAAAATTCTCTAAGTTCATCACTTTGGGTCTGTGTCATGGTTTATTACTTCAAATCATATAAAATCAGAAAATTTGATGAAAATACTTTAGCTAAGTTGCCAAAAAAACAAGGACAGGTCAATCATATTGGAACACATTCCAACACATTGCTTTTGTAGCCAAGACTGTCCTTTTTTAAGCAAGATATAAATTGGCAAGAAAGAAAAGACAACATTGGAGTATGGTCTAAAAGAAATTTGTTTTCTAACCATTGGCAGAGATAGTATTAATCCCTTATGAAGGGTTGTCAATACTTATTCAAATGAAAAGCTTTCCTGATTGCTATTGCATAGTTTGTGTGCATACTACAGAACAATTTTCCAAAAAACCATGTTTTTGCATTTCGAAGACACTTTGACTTGCTATTTTTTCCATTTACAGGTATAAATGAGATCTTGCTTTTGTTCTTTGCTGCAAAAAGTTTAATCTGTACTAATTAAACAATCACGTTCCTGGTAGTGTTTATAGCTACATGAATACATACATCGCTTGTTTGCCAAATGCTACCCCATATAAATGGTAAAAATAGTATGGGCTGCTTGTTTGATTTTACAGAATTTGTCAGTTACTGGAGCAGGCTTCCCAAATAAAGTTTGATGATTTTTTTTAATGTTTACAGTCTGATTCTGTCACCTGTAACATTTATTTACTTAGTCATCTAATGGAGATACAGAGAAAGTTGCGGGGCTAATTACATATATGTAGTGGATTTTCTGCTAACTTTTGATTTGAATTCCCAAAAGTGGAGTAGATTCAGTAGAAAACCCAGCAACAGAAAATAGAACATTTACAGCTAGGCATTTTTTTTAAATATGCATTGAAGGTAGCAGTGTTTGATATACTGTAGAAGCCTGGGCAGGAAGGAATTAATGCATTGCTATGCCTCAAACACCAATGGCCATCCAAGTGGGCAAGTTAGAACAGGATGTGGCTGGAAAGGGGGGAAAGTAAGGGCAGCACCTTTCTGGGGGTCACTTCCCTGTTCTGGTCCACAGTGACCACACAACATAAAGTAGAGCATGTGTGCAGAAGTGGGGGCAAGAATTGGGCATGACCTGTCAATTGAGGGTCAGTCCAGCAGAGGGGGGATCAAGACCATCAAAAGACCCTCAAAGTCCCCCGACCCATTTCCAGAAAGGTCCAGAAGAACAGACTGCACGTGATGACTCATTTAGATGAAGATTGAGAAACCTAATCCCAGGGTGGGGAAAACTCACCTATAAAAAGGTACCTCTCCAAAGCTGGGGCGGCACCACCAGTACCTTGGACACCTTGTCAGCTGGATTGATGCTGGACCCAGGGTTAGTGATCTACTTTCCTCTCCCATCTGATATCTCTTTCATGTTATCTCTTTTCGCTCTTTAATTCTTTTACTTCTCTTATTATTAGAAGATAGGGGCAAATATATGCTGATTTTGATGCCAAGTGTGTAGTTTGTGAGCTATTTTTTCTGAACCCTTTTGGCTTTTGCTGCTCTTTTTCAACCACACGCATCTACAAATTTTGGGTGCTCTCTTCTGTGTAGGAGTGAGATGTGACACATACATTAAGCTGTCAAAAGCTTTGTAAGTTATTATTCTCACATCCCTACTAAAAATGTCCTGTGCTTTATTCAAAACTTACCTTTGTGAATTTAAACCATCTTTGTGAATTTAAACCACCTAATCAGCCCTTCAAATACCTGTGATCATCATCCTGCTATTTTATTCCCCAAGATGTTGAGCATATACACAAAATTGAGCAAGATGGAAAATGTACTCAAGCATCCATAATCAGTTTTGCTTAGTTCTAGTGACAGGGCAAAACAAGAAAACTGCTGATGAGTCTCATTAGTTCTTTTTGAAATATTTTTTTCAGAGTACAAGATGAGACCTTCCTACTTCTCACACTCCAGATGTCTTGAGTTATCTTTAACCCAGTGATGCTTGGTCTTACTTGCCGTGCCCTTTTTTCAGACTGGCAGTGATCTTTGGATTGTGGCCACATCTGGTTTCTTCATGAGTCATCTGAAGTAGAGATTAGCCCACAATTTGGAACATTTTTTTTCAAACTGTGCCAATGTGCAATTGTCTCATTGTAGACGGGTATCCTTATACACCATAAAATCCTTAAATTTCTGATCCACAGATACATTTTTGTATATAAAGAAAGCAGACTTAACCTTCTATTAAAATACTAAATATTTAAATTTTATATTGTAGTATAATTGAAGTCTGTATATTAGAAAGGTTTTTTTGGGATGAACTATTTTGGATCCTACTAGATATGGTTAACAGTGAAATGTAGCATTTAGAAAAGAAGAAAACAGTGTCACAATTTCATCACAGCAGTTCATAAAAGCAATATGTTGTATTTTACCTACATATATATGGTACACATGCTGCTTAATGTGCATGTATGTAATGCATGGAGCACCATATTGCCAAGCTTCCATGTGTGCTTATATTTGTATTTCCATATCACTGCAATGTATTGCTGTTATGAAGGCAAAATACTGCACAAATTTCAATTTTGCAAACAGTTTTATTCTCTTTAACATAGCTTTTCATACTCACAGTCTGTCAATGCTGCTACTGCCTAAAGTCAGAATAGAAATAGAAGAATCACTATCCCCTCCAAGAGTCATTTATCTTGACAGACCTAAGGGAACATATTTTTAAGGGCATTGTATCAGTCCCCATCAATCAGACCTTAAGCTATCTTAAATCAGCTTTTAAGTTTTTGAAAGTCAGTTATCAATTTTAGAAATTTTTAACTTTTGGGAAATAATAGTAAACTGCAGAAGAAAAAAGCAACATTTTAAATTACGCTTTTCTTTCTTTCTTTTTTTTTTTTTTTCCTGCCAAGATGATTGCTCAGCCTACCTCTGCCCAGAAGAGGAGCCAGNAGGGCATAACGTCCCCATGGTCTATGTGTTGTTTCTCAAGGGAGGGAAAAAAATCTTTTGGGAATGTATATGGGAATGCTTGAGATGTCTCTAAGCTATTAGATTCTTACATGCCCCATCGAACATGTCTGCCTGTCCAGACCTCCAACTAAGATTTTTCTCTTATCTCATTTTCCTGTCAGCAAACAAAAGGTGAAAGACACATCATAAATGAATACTATCTGGAAGTGAGCTGAGATTTACTGGAAAATATTCAAGCTTAAATTGTGTAATAAAGTACTAAAGATTTAAATGTTAATTCTTCAAATAGTAAATAGAGACTTTAAAGTAAATGATACACAGGAGATGGTTCTGTTAATGACACTTGTGCCCTAAATGAAACCTTACCAACTTATTCTCATGTCTGATTACATTTCATTTAGAGGAAGCTGTTTGTTACACTTTTATAACTTACACTTGCTAGCAGAAGAAAAAAATTATCCCCTTTACTGGTAATAATCTACTTAAATAAAAACTAAGTATTTCATTAATATAACATGAAACAAAATGCATGAAATTCCTTCATTGCAGATGCAAATATCCATGAAGAATGACTTTCACTCTGTGTTCTTCAATGGAAGTATTTTGTATCTAATACTAAAAGCTAGTACAGCGTGATCATACTTTCTATGTATGTTTTGAAGGAACTACAAATGTTACAATCCAAGTGATGATGTAGAAAAAGCAAAAGAGCACACAGAAAAAGGGAAGAGCCTTTGAGAGCTGAAACCATCCCAAAGGCTACCGTAGAACTGAGTTCCCACCACTGCAGACACTGAGCTGGTTTTGTACATGTGATTCTTTCCTAACTACATGTGTTTTCATGTGTTTTGTCATTTGGAGGATGACATGGGTTCTTTATAATACATATCATGCGTATAGTTTCTATATGCATTTTTTTGGGAGTTGTACGTTCAATTGCAGCTGAAAAATATTCTCGAGATTTAAAAAAAGAAGTTATTAGTAGAAACTAAAAAGTCAACTTGACAACCATTTAATAGTGTGAATTTATATTTAGGTAAGATCATAATTCTAAATCCCCCAAAATTTAACAATATTTTCAAAATTAAAATCAATGATTTGGTGATTAACCATACTCATTAAGAACTCAGGCTATTCATTAAAGCAGTAATTTAGGATTTTGAATCACCATTTTTCAGGATCCCAGCTAAGTGGTATTTCTCTTAGAAATCAGGAAAGGAATTCATAAAGTTCCCATTAGTCTAAAAATAAAGAATAAATAAATAAATAGTGTGAGTCATGAATGGCATTTTGCCGAAGTTCAGTAGCACTGAAGCCAGGAAGACAAGAAGCCAATGATGCTTCTGCCATTCACTGAAATGAATATAAATATTTTTCATTATATGCAACAAGCCATCAATATTCAAAATTAGGATTCTTTATTTATAAACAGTATAAGAAATGCTGCTAATCAATATTTATTTTTTTAATACTAGGTTATGGCATCGGGCTGCAATTCCACGAACTGAATATTGAAACTTTTTGGAGACAAACCTACATGTTTTCAGTCATATTTTGTACTTGCATGCTACCGTCAGGAAAACAGCACTTTACCAGACTGGTGTAAAGATGAGATTTTGCCCTAAAAAGATGACATCTGAATAAACATTTGCTATCCTAGATCTAAATAATCCTTTCCCATTTGTGTATTTTTTTCCATTCCACTGAGTAATAGGCAGCTGAAATAAACTTACTATCAGATATTCTGGTGGGGTACTTATGACATTTTTCATGAAAAGGCTATGTAGCCTTATAAACTTTGCAAAATATTTAGCAAATTTATCTGTCACAGATAAAGCCATTTATCTTTTTTATCTCAACTTAGAATATCAAGTGATTTTTTTATGAACTCCTCTTTCAACAGGACTGCCCATTTTAGAGAATAGCTCATGATGTGGTGGAGCAAATCAGAGTACAAGTTTTTGAAGAAATATGAAACAAATTCCTCTTTTCAAAACACTGGGGAAGTGAAAAGGAGTTAGGCATTCACAGCTCATTCTCAGCATTGCTTTCTAGGGAAGCAGTCATCTTGCATTCCACTTCCAACCAGAAGGAAGAATGATTTGGAGTTCAAGGATCAAACTAGTTAGGAAGCTATGGAACACAATTAGTCCCTTTTGTAAGCTATAAAACTGGGTGTCTCCTGTTTCAAAGCTGTGTTCACAGAGCATCTTTCAGCATGAAAAATCATTAGATTTTCTTTTAAGCTTCACAGATAAGGAAACTGAAAGCATTTTTAGTAGTTCTTAAACTGCAACATACTGGCACCTAAATACGGTTTAGGGAGTTTTTATAAGATCTTCTTCTTGAAGAAGAAGCCTCAATGATGATGGCACCACAACCAGTCATTTGAGCTGAAGGTCTGAAAATTTTTAATGCTCGAGACTTTGGGGAAATACATGTCAGCCGCTGATTTAAGTCCTCAAGGACTGAATTCCTATACTGAGAACCCAAACACTGGTTTCTGGAAGCAGGAGGGGGGAAGTAATTTCTTCTCAAGTGCTGTAGCTCTTTTTTTAAGACATGCTACAACTTTCGCTCTACTGTTTCCACTGATAATGTTAGATGGACTGCGGAGGTGGGGTATCTGAAAAACTGCTACATCACCAGTCTGAAAATTCTTCACTTGCTGGACTAGACCTGCCAGAGAACTTCCCTGAGGTTTCCAAAACACTTGGCAGGAGAAGTAGGACCCAGAAAACAATATAGGCTTAACTCTGACTACAGCAAGCACTAAAGGCTGCCTTAAATGAGAGAAGCTCAGGTTAACCTTAGCTTAGTTAAATAAGTGAGCATCTTGATATGTTCCTGTCAAATGCCACTTATTTATTTCTCTTTGCTGTTCCATTAACACAGTTAAGAGTCATTAATGCAAAAGCTTCTGAGGAATTCCATGCTTGAAAGATAAAACAGGAAGCTACTGTGTTAAAAGTGGACAAACACAAATATTTGTGAGCCAGATCAGCACACATATTGTAGCACACACAGGCAGCATATTGCAGAAACAAAATGTAGTGGGTGATGCCGAAAAAAATAATTTAAATTATGTAATCCTGATTAAAAATAGTCCTTTTTTTGCCTCAGTAGCTAGATTATCCATCTAAAAGCAGGCAGTTTAATTTTTTGGAACAGAAACAAGATGACAAGTCTTTCTATCTATTGCTTCCAATAGTTCCTCTTTGTCTCTGATGCCCCCTGAGCACTCAGGCAGTGATGGAGTCACCTCTTGAGCTGAGTTTCAGTCAGTGCTTCTCAAAGTCTGGTACACCAGGTAGCTGCCAGTTGGTGCCCTTCTATGAAGACCAGAAACTGAAGCCAGATCCTCTCAAAACAAATGATGCTATTGGCATTAATCATAGTAGAAGAGAAGGAACTCTCAGCAAAAATGGCTGAGAATCAAAGTTATGTCCTATAGGATGGATATTCCATGGGAGGACACCATTGCCTGTCTGTCAAGATCTGAGAGGAAGGGCCACTGAAGAGGGGGACTTTTAAATGCACTCTCCAGAGACTCTCTTGGATGCAAGACTCAGCTTTCAAGAAGAGTAACCACATTAGCAATGGAGAAAGTAAAATGACATTGATATTAAATGCACCTAGCCAGAAAAAGAAGCTATCTGTCTTAGACTTGAGAGGTGGGCTCATAAAAACCTCATAAATTTCAACATGGCCAAGTGCAAGGTCCTGAACCTGGGTCAGGGCAATCCCAAGCACCAACATAGGCTAGGCAGTAAAGAGATTGAGACCAGCCCTAAGGAGGAGGATTTGGAAGTGTTGGTGGATGTGAGGCTGGACATGAGCCAGCAATGTGCACTTGCAGACCAGCAAGCCAGTTGTATGCTGGGCTGCATCAAAAGGAATGTGGGCAGCAGGTCACGGGAGGTGATTCTCCCCCTCTACTCTGCACTTCTGAGACCCCCACTTGGAGTGCTGTATCTAGCTCTGGGTCCTCCCAGCATAAGAAGGGCGCACTGGATCTGTTTAGTGGGTCCAGAGGAAGGCCACAAAGATGATCTTATGGCTGGAGCACCCGTCCTGTGAAGACAGGCTGAGAGAGTTGGGATTTTCCAGTCTGGAGAAGAGAAAGGTCTGGGAGACCTTAGAACACTTTCCAGTACCTTAAGGGGCTACAAGAAAGCTGGATAAGGACTTTTTCACAAGGGCATAAGACAAGGGGGAATTGTCTTAAGATGGAAGATAGGTTTAGTTTAGATATTAGGAAGAAATTCTTTGCTGTGAGGGTGGTGAGGCACTGGAACAAGTTGCCCAAGGAAGTTGTGGCCTCCCCATCTCTGGAAGTGTTCAACGCCAAGTTGGTTGCAGCTCTGAGCAACCTCATCTTGTGGAAGATGTTCCTGCCCACAGCAGGGGGGTTGGAACTAGATGACCTTTTAGGTCCCTTCCAACCCAAACCACTCTATGATTCTGTGAATACTCAGGAGAGTATCCATGCAGTTGAAGGTTAAAAACGAATTTAACAATGAGGACAAATGAATCCAGAACATAGAATCCTGAATGAGAAGGAACACAGAGAAAAGGGACAGGCAGGAAGCTGCATAGCTTTAACAGAGGGAAAGAAGCAGGGGGGAAGAAAAAAAAAGGAAATGAATGTGTGTGAGCAGAATTTTTAAAATGGATGTGTTAGGGGTAGAAATTCTTAATGGCAGTGAGCTGCAAAAGGGGACTGGAAGACTGATCTTAAATCCAGCTGAAGGAAGGAATTGTCTGGTTTGCTTTTTAAGTTTAAAAAAATTGTGTAGTTGGAAGGAAATTCACTGAGGAAAATGGTGAGTGCGAAGGACTTGAACTTGATGAGACTCTTGGGAGATGTTACTCCCACATGGACATGAGAGGGACAACACAAGGAAAATGTTTATTTCCTTGTGATTAAAGTTATCACTCTTTTTTTTCTATTGCAATAGCATCCTTACTCAGTTAGAGGTAGTCCTCATGATATAAGTCTTAATGCAGACGTCTGATTTACTGGTCTACTCCATTATCAACTCAAAATACTTTTTTCAGTAATTTTTTTTTATACCTCTTAGTGAAACTAAACAGTTTCACTAAGAAGTCAGTGAGATTTTTTCTGCTTGTTTAGAGCAGAGCTAGGTTTTTGTATGCTGTGCTCAGAGCCTTTTTAAAATAATAAAGTTTACCATAACAAAGAAGCTGAACTCAAGACATGGCTAAGTTTTCTCTAGATGCAAGTCAAATAAACTTATGTGTCAGGGGAAAAAAATGAGGGTATTATTAACTATATTTAAAATTTCTTCCATAGCTGGTAAACTGTAGCTGTCAGAATCCTTGCTTGTAAGTGCTAAGATTTCAGCGGGTCAGATTGTTTATGTTTGTTGCAGTTTATACTCTTTCTAAGGGTTAGGTTATTAGTCTTGGGGCTTACCTTCTAGTTATTTGAACTTTCTTTCATCATGTCAGGATACTTTTCAGAAAACATTCCCAGTAAGGCTCCAGTAGCAGTTACAATAGGGTTTTTTAATTTACTAATACTTTATAGGCAAATGTTATATCTGACAGAAAATCTGGCATTGGGATGACAGTTTAACATAAGTGAAAACACAGGGATATTTAATATGGTCAAAGTTCAGACCTCATGCAAGGAAGCTTAGGAGGTTTTTCAGTCAGTTCCTTAGAAGCAGAAAAACACAAGATTTTGTCTTTTTTACTTATTTTCTTAAGCTGTCTTTTGCCTACTTTATCAATTTTTTTTAAGTTACATTAAGAAACTGGAAACTAGTGTTCCCTTTGAATAGTTGAATTGCCCTGTTTATAAAACTTCTTTCTGAAAAGAAAAGCAAAAATATGGGAATTGTTTCAGTAGTCTTCACCAAGGAATTTCTCCCGAGTAAGAAAACTGTTGGAACAGACAGGGTATTTGTTAATGCAACAGTAACTTATGGCAAGTGTGTTTTTCACTGCTGTATGTATTTCAGTCTTATCTGCAGCTTTTTGATGTTTGAATGTTAACATTTTGCATAGATGAGATTGCCAGTTGACAACTGGTACTGTGGGAAAACAAGGCTACTTCTTCTTGACTGATTGGTACATTCTACTTTAAGGTCCTGGTTTATATTTCACTTTGAAACTGTGGGTTTGAACTAGTATCTTGCAGGTACTTACACCTTGTAAATGGAAAATGAGGAGAAAAATTGTTGCAGAGAACATAATGTAATTCATGGGAAAAGACCTAAAGGAAGTGTATGAAATGTCATAGTATGATGTCTACAGGTTCTGCCGAGGAGGACAAAACTGAAATGCTTTTTAGGTGCCAGTGATCAAAATTAAGCCTGTCGGCTTACTCAGATACCTCAGTGTCAGTCACATGATGAAGAGCAGCCCTGCTGTACACAGATGTCACATCATGTGCAGGGGAGCTGCTATGGGGGCTATGGCTATTGCCCAGGAAATGTCCTTTCCACTGAGCTGGGTGTCTCCCCATTCCCACACCCTGACAGAATGGAACAAAGAGGCTTTTTCCTTCCAGGATCAGCACATCAGGTGCAGGCCTGAACGAAAAGCATAGCGATGAAGCTGATACCGTGAGTGCAGGAGGTGAATGACTCTTAATGCCTGCAGCGTGACAATGAACAGGTCTGCAGAGCTATTGTTTGGAGGGGCTTGATACACTGCTCATTCATTTTTATACCAGAGATGTTGAGGTCCTGCCATTTTTAAATGGATACAACTATTTTCTCTGAAGATGAGAACTTTTAGTTTTTCTCCCTGTCAAAAAGTTCTTTTAAGTGGAGTGATAAAGATCAAACATTTGTGTGGTGTGTTTTCATGTGATTTTCACAAACAGTTTCTTCAAAAAACATACTAAAATATTGTTTCTGAAGTATCTCAAATTATGACAGTTGTGTGAGTGATGATGCTGTACAATTCGAATGCTCTAATACACTAGTTTTGATTTTATACTGAATTACTCTTGTCCTTGTCAATGCTTTAGCACAGCTTTTGAAATGCACATAGCTATTCTCAATTTCTTGATAATTATGTTATTAAAAGATAATATAGAGTTTGAACATTGAATGCCTCTTCAAAGAATTTCAGTTGCTAATATTGAGAGAGCTGTAATTTATCAAGCAATGTTTCCCTGCCCCATTCTAGAAACTTAAATAACAAGTTGTCATACCTAGCTATTCAATAAAACAGTCTGTTAAGCTCTCAGCTGTGTTAGCACAACACCCTGATTTTAATACCTGACCAAAACAATTGATATGTTGTTCCTCAGAGGGTAAAGAAACCCTATAGAGTTTTGTGGGGTGTTTTTTTCAAAACTCTATCCTGATGCTTGAAACCTGAATACAAATACAAAACCAAAAAGATACTTTTTCCTCTACAGTATTAAAGGGAGTTTGAGCAAAGCTAGTATGTTTATGTGCCACTTGGGTTTAACGGGAATCTCCAGGGAGAGCTGAATTGGAAAGAAAGTTGCTGTCATCTAAGAATTCTGAAGTATTTGCTCATTAGAGAGGAAAATGTTTCCTCAGAGCTTCTCTTCTGTGAATTATGTAGCTGTGAAGAATACTAGATTTCTATCCATAATTTTATTAACAGAGAGAGAAGTTAATAGAGAGAGGGTTGCATATTCTATCAGCCTTCTCTTTTTAGCAATAAGACCTTTTTATGACCTTAGTAGGCTCTTGGAAGATTGCTAGCTAAACTGATAAAGCTGCACATGGGCAGTATAAAGACAGCAGAAAAGTTCCCGTAGCTTCTCTCTTTCTCTCTCTCTCTCTCTCCAGACTAAGCAATAATGTTGGAAATTGGAAAGAAAACACATATCTTTTAATCATACAAATTGCATGATACATTTGCTGAGCTTTGTAAACAACATCTTAATTTTAAGGTTAACCTGTTCCACTGACAGATAAAAACTAACAGAATCTTCAGTCATTTCTTGGAACATAGTAAAAAAAAAAGTTTTAAAAAGGCATTTAAAGAGTAGTAATGCCTTTCCTAGGCAGCTTGAAAACTGACACAGTGAGTGTTTGCAGAACTATTTAGGTGTGGGATTTTTTTTGTACAAAACATAGATCTGGATTTTGTAACCCAAGGAATTCTTTAACATCTCCTCTAAGCTTTGTTTACTTGGAATAGACTTCAGGTTCACCAAATAGTATTTCATTTTTTCTCACTAGAGAATAAATACAATTCTTTTTTTGCCTCTGCCCCATTTCCTAGAAATATGTCTATTAAGGAAAATTAAAAGATCACACTATTTCCAGTTGTAAAGAACTTTTTAACTTTGTGTGTGTGTGAAGTTATTTAGCACTGTGACAGACCTTTAAGGCACTTCTTAGTATTAAATTACTGTTATACCTTTTTTCCCCAAATTGCTTTGCCTTTTTTAATTATCTGCTGCTCATATTATTTTTTTCACCTATAATTTATATTTGGCTAGTCTGAGAAATTCAAGTAACAAAATGGCAGATAAAATTGCCTTTGCTTATTTCTGAACCTTCGAATTCAGTGCCGTAGAAATTTTCCTTTTCTTGAAGTTTCTACTGATACTTACAGTCCACTGACACATGGTTTTCTCATTGCTTCAGCTGTTATTACCAGTGACAGATTTCCTAGGGTGCATTTGGCCTACCAAAACATTTTCTCTGTATGACAGCCTTGTTTCATATCCTAGTATATACACAAAGTATTTTTTTACTCAAGAGCCATCTTCTCCCATTTTCCCTTCTGCAGTCTGTACAGGTATCCTTAGGGCTCCCATCAATATCTGACTCTTAACCAGATGCTGGAAGAGTGGTGAGACACTGAAACACGTTGCCTTGGGAAGCTGTGGATGCTCCATCCATGGAAGCGTTCAGGGTCAGGCTGGATGGAGCTTCGAGCAACCTAATACAGTGGAAGATGCTCCTGCCCACAGCAGAGGGGTTGGAACTAGAATCTTGGAGGATTCCTTCCAACTCAAACCAGTCTGATTCTATGATTCCGTCAGAATGTGGGAATAGGGAGACACCAAACTCTATGGAAAGGCCATCAGTTCTGATTTGACTCTTGTACTTAAAGTGGTTTTTAACAAGTGGGAAGCATAATGTTTATCTATATGTTCACATAATATTTGCAGTGATATAATCCACTTTCTATGTACTGTCTCTGGATTCTGAGGCTTACAAAGTTCAGTGCCAAAGGAGTATGCAGGATGAGGATGAGAGACATGCAGCAATGCTGATAAATCTGCTTCTTCAAGGAGGATTTATGTTTTGCAAGCCTCTATTTCTCTCCCTTCCAGGCTGAAGAGACAGACCTTACTCTAGGGAGCCATTTAATACAGACTGAAGCACCTGTTGAAACTCTGGGTTTGCCAAGTTCCAGAGAAAGATCCAAGAGTGACACCTCTCTGTTGTAGGGCATGTCTAGCCCTACAATAATAGTAACAGTGGGGGAAGACGGTCTTTGCCTAAATCCTGGCTTTCACGTAAAACCCCATGAAACAACAGATGCAACAGGAGGCTCTCGAATTAAAGTAGGTAAAAAGTTATTAAAGACATAATAGTTAACTAAGCTCCTTAGTATTGTAAATCAAATAATATGGTCCATTTTCAAAAGCAAATACTGTAGTATGTAAAGGGCAGTATTATACAGTCACTGAAGATACTAGTTGTCATGTTTTGAAGGTTAGAAAAGAATATCTGTGTCTGTTCCATTCTAACCAATACATACATGACAGCTTAGGAATCAAGCACATTTTCTTGGTAAATTAAGGGGAAATTCACATTACTGAATTTGTTCATAATTAACAAGCAAAAAGGAGCAGTAACAAGATAACTGTAAAAGAAACACCATTCTGAACTTCAGTCTCTCTGACAAAGTTTCGAAGATATTCTAAAGGTTATTCTGTCAAATTTTATATGTTAGGTGGGTATACAAACAAAAAGGACTGGAAACTGGTGATTCAAGCATCTCCAAGCTCATTTCCTATACGTACACTTGAAGAAAGAAAAAAGAAAAATTAAGCATTTGATGTTGTTAATTGATGGAGAAAGTCTCCCAATTTGCTGTTCGAACCCATCAAAGATGAGAAGTTTACGATCATGTTAAACACAAACAAAGCACAGGAAAATATATCTTGAATACTAGCAAGAGACTGGTTCAGTAAAACGAGCCTCTGTTCATGACATTTTTTACTGGTAAAATCTCCAATACGGCAATCTCGCAACTTCAAGTTTGTCTTGCAGATCTGTACAAGAAAAATCTCAACTTCTTTGGTGATTTTGTACAGTTTCGTACCTGTATCACCAATTTAGTATTTGTGGAATGATGAAGAAATGGTCTTTACAACATAGTTTTTAAACAGATGCAAAAGCATATTTCAAATCCTTTCACTGAAATTTAGCAGCAAGATATACCACAATAAACTGCATAGTTATGTCATCCAGAGTAGTGTGGAAACTTTATCTGGTAACATGTACTAATCTGAAAGTAAAAAAGTCCTGCCAGTACTCTTATGCTTAGCAAATACATCACTGATAGACAGAAACAAGCACTTTTCACAATAAGTAAAAACAGATGCGTTACTTAAGAAAGGAATGCAGGCTTCAGAGTCAGAATCATTTCTTGCGTACTTCAAAATCCAACATTGTACAATATATTTGTTCTTGTCCATTGTGTGCAGATGACTTTGGATAACAGCATGTCAGAGTATCTTTTTGCATTTGGGAAATGAACTTCAGTACAACAATAATTACAACCTTTCATTGGTAATTACTCATCAAAAATTATAAGCGTTCATTCTTATACACATTAAAACATCTGATTTTGTTGTGCTTTGGGAAGAAACATATTTCAAAGTGACAAAGGGTTCTTAGCTCTGTGGATATCACAACAAGGGAAAACTAATCTCATTTCAGAGTATACAAAGATACTGCATTTCTATCAGCAAGGCACCCGCCTCCTGTCTGCTGGGATAGCTCAGGATGAAGGTAAGGTCTCAGGTTTAAATGTTGACTTTTGACACAGACTTTTATCTTCTAGTCTTTTGATCCACTGATAAACTACAAATAAATTACCTATATTGCATGTGCTGTAATCAATTTGATCAGACACTGGTTTCAGCTGTTTGTAACATGAGAGATTAAGAAAAAATGACCTGTTTGTTTTACACTGTTGTTTTGGACAGTCATAGCTCCTGAGTTATAGTGTAATCAATGTACTAAGAAGCAAAGTCAAATCAGCATTCAGTTATTTCATTGTCTTAATACCCGAAAAATGCAGTTCCTTGAGTACAAATGCCATGATCAAAATGGTAAAGCTGTCATTTATTCAGATAGAAATTCATTTAATTGTTGAACTGTTCTGTATAAAAAGTTCCAAAGTATAACAGCCAACATACTTGTCTATATTTCAAACTTCCAGTCTTGTATCTCATCTGTATGCCAATCTGCTATCCTCTCAAATTAATTGAAGATTTTATTATTGAAAGGTTTATTCTCCCTGCTCACATACACATTAGAAACACTTCAATATACAAACTGATCCCAAGGTAGGGAAAGTCAAAGAGAAAAGTTCATTCAGGTTTATCACTGCACAGTTCATCTAGGGTTTTGGCCTCTGCTTCACAGTATCACTTACTGGCTTACTGCTAAACACTGGATTAGGTGGAATAGTGGTTTGTTCTAGTATGTCATCTGAATGCTTAAACATAATCTACTTTTCAAAAGACATTCTCCAGTTTTATGTGTGGCATGTACAGTAGTAGCATAATGCACTATTAAAAGTTCAGACTGAAAAAAATCTATCTTCATGATGAAGCAATTTGTAGTAACTGTAGAAAAAATTCCTCTGCTCTCTATGTAGGAGCAGATCAGAAAAGAACCTGGATGTATGTAACTCCTTTTCTTTCCATTGTGTTTGTCCATTAAGCAGACGAAGTGCACACTTCCCATGCTGTTCCATTCATACAGCCCAGTGCTCATTCAGAAACAGAACGTTTCCTTTAGTTGATGGATTAAAGGCAGGAGAGGGGGAGGTGTGTAAAAATGTTTTGGGATGTGCAATACTTCAGGAACAATGTTTAAAGGCTAATTCACAAGTAGAAATTTGTAATGTATTTTCTTTTACACAACTTCAAAACAAAACAGGTCCTGCCTCTTAAATGCACAAAAGTAACTTTTAAAGAGCAGGGGTTTGTGCAATTGCTGAGAAGTTAATGCCAGGTTATTTTTAAAACCAGTCTTATATCACACTTTCAATTCACTAAAAAAATTAACTGAACACAATTTTTTCACCCTGCCTTGACTGATCTTCCATTATATTTTGGTAAGTTGAAATATAAACCTAGGAATGCATATTAGTGACCTTAAAAAGAACAGCAAGTAAACTCTAAACAACTTTAAAGGTTATTGTTTGCTTTTCATCTTCACTCACAGACCAGGTGTCTCTAGCAAAGCAAATCTGAGGAAAAGCTACTTTTTGTTGGAGGCTCTTTGTGAACAAAACAGATGACATAAAAAGCAGGTGTTAAAATAGTGAGAAAAGCAAACAGCAGTTATTTTACAGGATGTTTAGCTGTAGTACAGCTAGAAAAAAAGCAGACTATTCTAAAGCATTTTATTTGGAGGTTTTTGCTCAAATACAAGAAGCATTTCTCTGTCTTGTAAATCAGAATCTGCCTTTCAATCCTGCAAAGAACAGGTTAGAGATACTTATCCTATTCCTCTTGGAACTGATTTCCCAAGGACTGACAGGAAAAAGCTTAGTTTTTACTAAATAAGGATGCTGGAATTTGCTTACTGGTTTCTGTTTACCTGATGCCACTTATGATACTGTGTTTGCCTACTTAAGTAGCATTTAGCACTGGAGTCTTGTGTGATTTTACTATTTATGTTAGGAAATTGCTTAGCAGCTGAGTAGATTAGACTGTTTTACTTTGTGTGTTTTTCATCTTGCATTGCACATCTGTTAATGTTGGACTTAACACTACAATAGTGAGCATTATAAATTAACAAGTAGAATGGTAAGTATGTGGAGGGAGGTATGTTTGCCTGTTAAATTAAAAAACAAGAGCTACTCAACTGACATTGAGTGTCTAAATTAAGCATCCTAAAGAGATTTAGGGTCCCACACTGGAGCCTTCAAGTGTATGCATTTTGGATTTAAGCTTCAAGGCTCATTTTGAGGTTGATGAAAACACTATCCTGTCTGCTTTGGAATGTGACTTCTGTTTCTTAACATTCACAAATCCGCCAGCAGGTTTCGTTGGTTGTATCATACAATTTCTGTAACTTTGTAACTGATCAGAGACGTGAACCCTAATGCAAAATTATTGTATAGCTATGTATGAAGGGGCGACTCATTGTAGAAAACTGAACGCTCATTTGCAATACGTATTTCTTTCATTATGAAAAAAACACAATGATATCATTCGAACACTTATTTGGAAATACAATGTCATGTCTTCAAAATACTTACTGCCTAGAAGATAGGCATCTTGGTATGAAACATAAATGCTCATAAATTTATTATGCAATTAAATTATACTATCACACTTTTCCAGGTACAAGGGAAATAAGAGATTTTTAAATCAAAATCTGTTGAACTGCATATCATTTTGAATCAAATGAGTTTCTATAAACATGTGAAATAGTGATTAGGTTAATTCTCCACTAATATTAAGAATATATGAAGAAAATTTTTTTTCTACTCTTTGAGGTATAATGTTACAAATGTTGCCACTGTGGTAATAAACATGTCATTTTCCCTTGGTTCCAATGGAGTTGGATTAGAGGAAGCTCTGTGGCATCTGCAACACCTCTTCCAGAATATTTGTCTCTTGAAGGGTATACATTTGAGTGGAAATGTTACAGGATGCAAAGGATATCCGCTAATGAACTTTCTTGAAATACTACCACTTCACAAGGCTAATTTCACTGCGAGTCTGACTTGCAGTCTTTGCTTAGAATCACAGATCTTTATCAATGGGGCTTAATAGGTTAACTTCTGCATCCAGGTTTTGAAATGACATTTCAGATGGTATTTTTCAAACATGCCTTGGATAAAGGTACATTCCATATTCTTTAAATAGAGCTAAAATAGCCCTTGTCAGTTAACTATATATTAGTAGCTGGTTCTTCACGTCACAAATTTCAGACATGCCCAGGGTCTGCCTGCGTATGCAATTACTATTTGTCCAAGCAACTCAAGTGTAATGACAAACTTTAAAGCATGATCTCTGCAGAACTGTGCAGTTCACTGTTCCTTTCCAGTCGGTAAAACTATGTTCCCAGACTTCAGAAGAACTTTTGATTGAAAGGTAATTCAGAAGTCTAGCTTAGACAATGCACTTTGTGAATTTAGAAACTGTTAGGGGAAAAAAAAATTAAAAAATCACAATGAAATAGAAAACAGTATGCTGTAAACAAGATCTTTAGGATAGAACTTGTATCAGCCCACCTTCATTAGCCACTGAGTGTTGTTTTCCATGATGTTCTCAAGTAGCTGCAGTCTTTGAACTGAATCATCATAGTCCAGAGGCGCATCCCTTTGCACGGCGTTGGACACGTACGGAGCGGAGGACCGGCAATTGTCCGCCTCGGGCAGGAGGAAGGTGTAGCTGCACGACCCGTGCTGGACCTGGTACTGCTTCTTGCCTATCGTCTCCATGCTCTTACTGAAGGAGTTGTATCCTGAAGCTAAGAAGATGCCGCAGCCCAAGAAGAAGCAGGCAGCCAGCTGCATTTTACTCCCTGCGGTAACCCTGCGGACCCAGAGAGTTTGGGAGCGCTGGCCGGAGCCCGGCCCTAGTTAACCTGTGCCGCAGCCGAGCGCTGCGCTGCCATGTGCCGCCGAGGCAGGGCAGGGCAGGGCAGGGCTGGGCTTCCCTGCCTCCCTCCCTGCCTCCCTGCCTGTTTCCCTNAAAGGCTTGTTTGTTCTTAAATTTATTTTCTTTTTAAATGTGCTGAACCAAGAGGTAATTTAGTTGGTGTTTAAGACATTGTATAATAACAGAGAAAGACACTGTCCCGAGCATACAAAAGCAGGCATGGGCACGTCCTTGCAGAGAGAACAAGGAGCCGTGTTCAGCTGAACACAGACTTTGTATTTTACTGAACCTCTGAGATGAATACTCATTTTTAGGCATGTCTTTCAAGAGTTAAGCGTTTACAAGCTTTCTATTTATTATTTTAAAGGCTTTTTTTTCTGTATGAGAAAACTGACTTTGGAAGTGCTAATGTTAATAAGAGTTAGAAATCACAAGTCAGCTGGGACTGAAAGAGGCAATAACCATCCAGAGGCAGTGGCAGTAAGGCATGGCTCAGGAAGGGGCATGGCTGAATAACAGTTACCCTCTAAGCTCTCCCTAGCCCAATTCTGTGCCCTTGGAAGTGGGAAATACCCATAAAAGGTGAGGGGGAACTCTAATAAAGTAAGTATATGGAATTTATATGTAAGAGTGAAAAAAAGCTTTCCCCTAATTCCCACTCTTATATTCTCTGCAATGATCAGTCATCTTGAAAAGATGGAAAATTACTAGTCAACTTACCAGACCCTGGCAAAGAGATCATTCGACTGAAATTTTGGAAAAGTTTCCTTCTTTGTATAAAGAAAATGTCTTCATGAAACCAGCATGATCAGATTCTGACTTCTGAAGGCAAACTGACTGATGAGCTTTTGGCTAGCTCTGGATCTGGAAGCTATAGATTTTTTTTTAATTAAAATAAACAAAAGGAATGCCATGCTCATCACACTAACATGAATTACTGACCAAAGTATCTCTTACTCGAGGAACATTCCAGCGTGCCTCAAGATCTCTTAGGACAGACTGTCTTACACAACTTTCTATATCTCAAATAGTGTATTAATGTGGCTTTTACTTTTTAGATCATGGAAGCTGTGTCCAGGGTTTGTCAAAAATAGTTGTAGCAACTAAAATACATGTCTTATGTTGCTGGAAGCTTCTGGGATTTCTTTACATACTTCACAGTTACTTCTGGAAAAGAAAATCTCTAGAATTCAATTCTGGAGAATTACAGAAAGATTCTAATTATATTTGGACTCTGACAAGCGGAACCAATTTGTCAGATTTTTTCCTGTGGAGTATTCATCTGCCATTGTTCATCTTTCCAGCCAGAGGAAACAGAGGAATATGTTTGGAACAGTCTAGATTATTTTCTACAAATGTACATATTTGGAGTGTTTGGTATATAAATTATGCATTCTCCATCTCTTCAACTTTGTATTGCAATAGCAAAGCAGATCAATGTGACAGCTGCCTGTATTGATAACAGAAGTTTCAAACCTTTTGTATATTGATTTCTAGTTTTCAGTGTTTTGAAAGAATGTTTAATTCCATGTGAATAACAGTATTTTTGCAAGGTACTTGATAAACCTACTATTATCCAGTGAAGACAGAATGTAGTATTAGATAAATGCACTAGACTACGTGAAGCATTTCTAAGTATCCAACCAGACATTCAAATTCAGTATTTTCTGTTGAGTACTTTAATTAATTTGTGAAGTTAAATGAGAATTTCCTATTATGACTTGTACTTGTCCTTAAATTAGTCTGTTCCCTATTTTCGTTTCCTTGCACAGCTAGCCCAAAAAATACAGCAGTCATTATTAGTCATTCCCCATTTCCCCACCATTTGCTTATACTACATGGAGTAGTACTGGAAATTAGATTGCTCCAGCCCTGAAAATATCTGTCTCTTAATGAGGAAGAACTGGAGGACAATCTTTATTTTTCTGATTATATTTTCATTGGGTTTTTGTATGGGTTTTTTTTTTAATTCTTTAGTTAGATATTAAATGTAAAGATGAGACTGAGCACTGTATTCTTTTAGAAATTTTCTTTTTAATTATTAGACCTCTACTCTTTTATACATATATAAAAGACAAGATTTAAGGGAGAATCTACTGAGAATTCATTAGACAGGATCTCTATGAGAGGCTTCATTAAATCAGTGGTTTTTGAATGGCTATGAAACTTGCCATCTGTATGCCACCCTAATGAGTCAGATCACCAGCACAGTCTGGCAGCTCAGTTTAGCTAGATTTTTGAGGAGAGACTGGAGTCTCTGTGAAGGTTTGAACTGGAGTCTGTTTTCCTTTAGGAAAGGCCAAAGCATGACCCCCGGGAGGCCCTGGTGCCGTAATGGGGCCAGGAGCAAAACTGAACTTGAAGACTGCCTTGAAGGCTTGCTGTATCATGGGCCTCCACTAGGGAGAACTGTGGTTGTAGGAATACTGGAAAGAGTAACAAATTCACCTTTTACTGTATTTTTGGATGGGTTTGTTTTTTGTGTTTTGGGGTTTTTTGTTGTTGGTTTGAATTTGAATCAATGAATGAATGAATGAATGAATGAATGAATGAATGAATGAATGAATGAATGAGTAAATGGCCAGTTGCTATGGCAGCTGTCAGCAGTTCTGCATAAAGGTTTGGAAAGTGCAGGTATTGTTCTGAGAAGTGACAACAAACTACTGGTGGAAGACTCTTACCAGCACCACAGGCTCCACCAGTTAGCTACTACTCTCTGCTTCTCATGAAGCTCATGGAGTAACACCCTGACAGTCACCATGGTAATGTTTCCCCCAACTTTTTCTTGATACTCCCAGGTTGTAGGGGCAATAACTAGAATACAACCCCCAACACTCATAACTGAGGGAAGGTTTCTGTTTCCCCATCTGGGTCCAATGGACTCATATTGCTTTAATGAAGTGCTCTTTCCCGCTGTCCAGGAAAGTTAGTGAGCATTCACCTTGCCAACAAAATAAATATACATCCCTTTAACCCTTCACTGCAGAATAGTGCCGTATTTGGTGCATCTTTTGGAGCATTTGATTGTGATCCTTCACCCTTTCTATCCCTTTGGGAGCAGCTTTCCCAGCTGTGGAGGAGGAAGTGGTCTTCTCTGCCTCCCCAGGGAGTCAAAGCCAGTCAGAGTTCAGGGGGAAAGAAAGTAGTAACAGCTAAATTTAGAAAACTGGTGTGAAAAGTAAGGCAAGTTAAATACATGTTTGTCCTCGAAATCTGAGGAAGAGGAAGGAAGATGCCTGAATACAAGCCTTTTTACTGGGCCTCAGAGGTGTTATAACAAGTCTGCTGGAAGGGAAGGGCTTGCTCCAGAAAAGCTGAATGACTGAGAAGATCTGTCCCCTGACAGCTCTGAGAAGGACCATCTCTTTGTTAGACATGTTGAAGTAGGGAGGAATTTAAATAATTTGGCATGGAGTCTTATATATATCGGTATGAAATTGAGTAAAAAGTTACAAATAAGGCTAGTTGCTTCCTCTCTGTGTTTCTTTCATGGTCGTTGTTCTCTGTCTTTTATTTCTGCTGTCGATATGCAGTATCGTATTTACATTCATGATACATTTATTCTGTAAACTAAAATATAGCTGTTTAGCCTGTGATTTCCTGCTTGCTTTAGAGCTGAGTGTATACAGTATTTGCCGTAAAATAGCAAATAGTGGCTCAGTATATTTAAAGTACAAATTGGATCTTTCCCTTTTTAGAAAGAAGATACCCACTCTATAGAACTCACCTTATAAGCAGAGCCGAAATGTATATTTTCTCAAAACTAAACATTTAGAACGTTTTGCCAGATGTGTGCAAGCAATTTCCTTTCCTGGGAAACAGTAAATTCCCTTACTCAGCCAATCCTGCTTTTATTCCATGCAGCATATGACTAAGCTGCTTTGAGAGAGATGCCTGAATTCTACTAACATTATCTTTCCAATTATCATTTTACTTACAGCTGCACAGCTTCTGTTTGACAGGCAGATACAGAGATCTTGTGAGATCTCTGATAGAAAAGGAAGCATATAAATTTTTGAAGTAGATGCTGACTTGGTTTTAGTCTGCTATCTGTAGGCTTTGCCACCTCAAACTTTTAAGATGTTGATTTAGTAGATAAGTTTCCATTTCAGCAGTTTTCTTGTTTTAGCAAGGGAAAAGTACATAATGAAATATGTGCAAAATAAAGGCAGAAGAATTTAAACAAGTAGGTTTTGGTGCACATTCTTACGGGGATATTTGATCTACATATATAAATGAAAATGCTGTAATGTGAGAATATGTAACTTCAAAATCAAATCTGAGATGAAAAATTATCTGAAACGTGGACTAAATTACTGAAGTATTTTATATATTCCTGGTATTTACATTCCTCACATTTTGACACTCAATGTTAAGTCCCCACCTTTGGTTCCTGGTACTGTAGTATTAGTTTATTATAGTTCCATTTGCTGTCTTCAAAATATTTTCTCTCACTGTGAGTATTTTAACATTTTTCTCAGGAACAAATGTCAACAAGGACAAGGCTCATGAACTTGTAACTTAAAAAACAGGGGACAGGATCTAGGACCCTACTGGATTTTTAGTCTGCTGAAAATCTTATCTGTTTTTAGATCTTACACTCTTCTTGAAAGAGAGGAGTGACAGGTTATTATGTTTTCCTTAAAGCCAAACAATTTCTTTTCATCAAGCGACATAGTTCAGATCTTTAGCACTTTAAAATTAACGAGAATATCTTACCAATCAGTTCTCCTTTCCCCACCATTTGTTTATTATCCTTTTTATTCAGTCTGAACTTTTCTATCAGTCTGTCATGATGTAACAAAATCTCATGATTCCCCTCACTTTCTCAGCTGCAGCTTGTTTCTAATCACTCAAAACATGTGTTGTAACATCTTGTGAATTCATAATCATCTTTATGTTCCATCTCTGATGTTTTGTCATGTCTCCTTTCAATGCACTTCCTTTCAAGAGGGCATTTGCCCAGTAGTTCTCATGTTGTACTTCTGCTGAAGGGACAAGAGGTCAATAATCTGATCCACTGAAAATTTCAGTTACCACTCTATCTTGGTGACTCAGTCGGTTTGTTCCCATCTTGCCTTGTAACATCCAATCCATCATTTCAGTACACAGTATTTTTCCTAGATGTCACAGCATTAGTGGAAGCGTAATGCAGCCAAAACCAGACTTTGTGTATTCCCTTGGAAATGTTTGTATGCTCCCTTTTTCTCTTTCACAGTTAATACTGCCACCATCCTCCAATGCATTTAAATCTATAATCTGCAAGTTATGTTTATATTCCTTCATTTGTTTGGTATTTTGTTCTCTCCCTTTTTTCATGCTATGCTTTCATTACTGTATCTAAAATTCCTATCTTGATCCTTATCATCAACACACTGAATTTTGTAACATATTCTGTCTGGCTCCTCCATAATATTTGAAATGTGACTTGCTTATGAAGCTTATTATAGTAGTTCTGCCTCACTTAGTAAATTACATTCAACTTCACTATCATGCGTACTGTTAGACAACTGTCAGAGCTTCACAGAAGTGGGCTATCTACTTAATTTCTTTGAATTTATTTCATTTTTGAAAGATCTAAATTCAGCACCCCTCCTACCAATATGTCAGTTTCTTTGCTTGCTTTGTAGCCACTGGCTGGATTGGCTTTTGTGGACGGTCTTGGTTAAACTTGGGATGTCTTTCTCAGTTAATCTGACATTTAATGTTACCATATTTTTCAACTGTAGATTTATTTTGGTGTCCCACTTTTTGTTATATAATATTTGCTCAATGCTTTTTGACTGAGATTCTATCAACATTAAAAGAAATTTTATGTTTTATATATACACCATTATATCTGTATATATATGTATGCTTAATATCGTGTAGATACCACCGCACCTGAAATATAACTGGTCATGTTAATTTAGATGGGGACTTTATGATATCACACTTGACAATAACAATAACATGAATTAATGTTTTTTTTTAAATTCCTGTCATTATCACTTCCGCATTCCAAAACCTTCTTAAATACAAAAGTACTTCTTAATTTCTACTCTGTCATTACTTTTATAGTGATTTCCTTTATCAGTCCAAGTTTTCAAGTGATATCTAAGGCAGAATTCACAAATACCTATAAAACTGTAATCTATACAAATAATGTAGGCAAATATCTAAGAAGTTTCTCACTGTACATTGATGAAGTTCCTATTTGCAGGATGGATGGTAGTTTCCTTCACTTCGAGCATTTTATAATAATGAATGTTATTTTAATCTGTAAAAGATGAATCATCCATGTACAGAAGTAGGAAGTGAGTCCCTCGATTATGAAGAATAGCTGTTACATGTCCTTCCTCCTTAACATTTTTATATTGTTTGGCTATGCTGCTCAAGGGCTGTGCTTATTCTCTTCAGAGTTATGTGATGACAGCAAACTTTAGCTAGTAACAAGTGTAATTGCGTCTTAAACTCAAATAGCACGAGTTCAAAATTAACATGGAAATTACAGCTAATGTTAAGGATCTTGCAATTGCACTGCTGGATATCTTTGACAGTGTTAAGTGTTGTGCCCTGTCTATATCCCACAGTGGGCAAAACATAACACAGCACTTGTTTAAGCAAGTTACCTTCAGTTTGAAGCTGAATGAAATAACTTGTGTGCTAATGTGTAGCAACTACTCTAGTAAAGCCTTTAAAACCTGTTTTGAAAAATTGTTCCCATAGCACTTGCATATTTATTCTTCACTGTTAAATTGTAAGTGAAAAAACTTAACAGATGTTCTTACTCTATATGCTTATATATTGTTTATATGCTTTGAAAAATGTTGTTTTAATTAGTTTTGTGCATTTGGACAATTTAAACCTAAAATCTTTGTGTAAAGTTTTGACTTTTGGTGTATTATGTGAATGCTGTATTATGTTGATGTGAAAAGGCAGCAGACTCTGAAAGAATCCAGAAGGCTTTTGGAAAAATGAGAAATCTGCCTTACTGACATCCTAAAAAATGCATATGCCATTTGTTTAAGGGAATGTATTTTTAAAATGTCTAAGCAGTTGACAGTAAGATAGCCTTACAAATCACCCCAGTCCTTGTGATTTAAAGCCTTCCTCTTGTAAGCAGTCATTCAGGTTGGCGGAAGGTTCTCTCATCTGCTAATAGCACACTTACTTGATAATAACAGCCTGTCATACTTCCGAAGACCATGTTCAAGTTAAGAATCTGAATTCAAAGATAAACTGATGTCAAAGAGAGAATGAAAAGGAAGTGAGAAACTGTGTAAGAGGAATAAACAAAGCTTTCAGAGAGAGAGAGGACATTTATGGCAACAGTAAGGTACCTAGTTCCTGACATCTGTTTCCCTCAAGAAAAAAATACAGTACATGAGCTAACCTTTTTATGGAGAGTGCAAGAAAAATATTTTCAGCGTATTTTCATATATTCATATTTGTTGAGCTGTATTATGGATGTGTAATTTGAAGAGAACAGAGCAACTGCAGACTATTTTTGCAGTCCATAAAGATAAATATTTTCTTTTTTCAGTACTAATAAACATAGTTCAGTAATAGTTCTCAAAAACAGTGCCCACCCTCCTGCTGATTCTGCCACAAGAATTGGCCATTCTTTTTATCATTGGTCTTACTGCTGTGCAAGCAAAAGAAGGAACTAAAGTGAGTGTTTTGCCCCAGCTAGCGAGGCATCAGAACCTATGATGGGACAGAATAAAGATCACCTGCATACAGATACTAAGATTAGGGCTCCTTGGAGTTTGGATTCCTTGCCTCCATACGACCAATAGGTCTGTAAATATTAACGTAAGTACCTCACTGGCTGAGTAACAGTCTATTCTTTATCTCTCCAAATAAATCATTTGCTGGAAAGATAATCCTCCATCTCCAGTGGAATGTGTACAGAAGATCAAATCTCTTATGAGTATCCTATCATTAGAGTGGTATATTTTCTTTCCACCACATACCAATTAGAAAGTCCTACTGGTCTTTCACTTTATCTAACTCTGAATTATTATTTCAGTAGTTTTACTACACAGAAAATTCAAATCTTTGAAAAACTTTATTCTGTCCCACTAGAAATATATGTACACGAAATCTGAAAATATTAATTGGTGATGTCTGTAGTGTTTGAATGTGACTCCCCATTCAGCCTAGCCATAGTCTAGCTGACTTTCAAATAGTTCAATCTTAGCATATTAGCTCCAGTTTAAACTTGATTATAGAACGTCTTGCTTGTAGTTGTACGTTCTTACTTTTTATGTCAATATCTTCAGTCAAATCTGTGATCAAATTCTATTATAAATTAATGAAGCTTCAGCTTTGGTGTTAAATGATACATTCTCAGTTGTTACTGCTTCAGCTGTAGCTTGTGGGATGTTATTAATACCAATGTCCAGTGAAAAGCATTTTTCTTGAACATAAATAGCTTTATTTCTAGTTCAAATTAAAAATTGGATGATGATCTTCTACTAATTTCTGCCTTCCTTTGCCTGTTTGCCTACTTGAATATCATTTTTAGGAAGCAAAATGTATATGTTAAAATATTTACTAAATGATGCCATGACAATTAGAAGAATATCTCCTAATCCAGCCAGTTTAGAATATTTTCCTTTTATAGTCATGAAGATCGTACCCTTATGTAGGATGTTGAGGTGGCCTTCTTCTTTTAAATGCAAAAAATCAGATCAACCAACACTTCCTTGTTGAGTCAGAGCGATTTCTCTCTCTTGATCAGAAGGGGACTCTTGAGTAACAGGCTCCAATGACAGCATCTGATGTGAGGTGAAATGAATGTCATGAAACTTACAGAAATGGTTATTCCAGATTTTGAATGTGTTTCATTGTCTCATGTTAAAGTGTCATTGTTAATATATTATGGGTATTTTTCATTTTCTTGCAATTCAGACTTGTATTGTTTTGCCTCTCATCTCCTTCAGTAATGGATTCACTTGGACTGTGAATTGATTAAGCAAAACAAGCCAGCAAAAAAATTGATCTAAGTGGATTATTCACCCTGGAAAGACAATTTTTTTACACTGTCAAAGTTAGGAGCACTATACCTTAGGTAAATATTAGTTGAAATGTTTAAGCACTGACTGTTCTGGAGGCTGACTGCAGACCATGGCAGGGAAGGATGGGCTAGCAAAGGACAGTTTTCAGCCAGTTGTGAGGTATTCCAGGCAGGACTACAGCAATCAGGGAAATGGTTAGGAGTCATGGCCTAAACTTTGTTTTAATTTCATACAAAGTATATATTTTCTGAAGTTAAGATCTATGAGGCTGTAGAAAAGCCTCTCATGAGAAGCGGTGGAATCCCTGTTGTATGAGTAATTTAATATAGATGGGCAAAACATTGAAATATGTAAAGAAAAATCCTGTATTGGCAGCAGTATGAATTAAGTGACCTAATAAGCTTTTTCATCTCTTAATTTCTCTCATCAAACCTCATCACTTTGATGAAAGAAAGAAAAATGTTTATGTTGGACCTCCATGTGAAAAGTGCTTATAGGAAAAAATATCCCTCTTCAGATGATAAAAATATAATTAATATATTTGAAATTCTTCTTGCATTTTCTCATAGCCATGAAATTAAACCTGTTGGCTACAAGCTAGTATTAGTGCCTGCAAAATTCTAAGCACATTTATTGTTTTAATATTGGAAATTATTATGGGGTTTGATTTCTTGCAATATTGGGACAGCTTCATTTTACATTATCGATAAGTGACATGCAAGAGAATATAGTTAATTCAATCGCTAAAAGCATCAGAGTGAGACTGTGCTCCACTGACTATTATTGCCCACATGAGAACCTGCACTTCATAGACTTCATGAACATAACAGGCCACAAAGTTTACATCAAAATCAGACTGCTATTCATTTCTATTGTCTTCTGAGAGATTCATTTCTGCCTTATAAAACCTCTATTTTAGAACATCTATTTTATGTGAAGTGGGCTCCTTTGTATTCAAGTGCTTTATCTTGCCAATTCTGCAATGGGAACAGAAACTCTGCACTCACCTACCTCTGACCTAACTCTGCTGGCCCACAGTTTAAGACTTCAGTACACCCAATAAAGAAGAACAACACATATTTTTAAGATGGCTATTTCAATAAAGTGATAGCCTGAAGGACTAAGAAAAAAAGTAATGCTTTAAAGGCAAACTGGGGGCATCTCATTTAGAAGACTCTTCTAGTATCGGTCAGAACCTTTTTCTGATGTGTCTATCATGCACAATGGTCAGAAGCTGCTGAAGTAAACAAAATGTGGATCTGTTCTTTATTATTGTAATTTACAGATACCCTGTGACTACTTAGAGAGGATGGCCCAAGGCTTTTAAAGCTGTTAATGACATGAATAGTGGCCAAGAACTGTCTTTATTTGAAATACAAGTGTATTTTAAAAAATAAACCAGAATGTGTGAATCCTCAAAGAGTTGCCATTTGCATTAGCTTTACGCAGTGAGAATTTTTTTAAAGATACAGATTTCTCACCACACATTCACTGGACTAGTTAAACATTTGGAAGCATTTTCAAGAAGTGTTGCCACTAGTTAAAATATTGGCTTTCATGGCTGGTCCAAATGAGAATCAGGCTTTGCACTGTGTGAAACTTGGTTCCCTCTCATTGATTTCTTAATGTTCATAAATTCATTAAGTGTTCATTCATCAAATTCCATCTCTTTTCTGGCTCTTCCATGTCAGAAGTAGCACCTGTTTCCAAAGAACGGATGGGCAGATGGTTTAGTAAGTACTGCACCATATTACAGCTGGGGAAATTAAGTAATTTTAACAAACAGAAGACAAATAGAAATGAAAGTATTGAGAATTAGAAATAAGGGATAGGGGGGTTCTTATCTTGTCCTTCTTCTTCGCTAATCTTCTTTTATAAAAATAAAGTTGTGAATCCTAAATACTAAATGCTGACATTCAGGACAGTTTGGGACTGTGTAACAGCTCTGCACATGGCCATCAAATACACTGTAGTTGGCACTGCATCTGCACGTTTTGTCCATGTATGCGCTGTGTCACTGTTTCAGTTTACTAGGCATCTGAAAACAAGCCTGGTTTCAATGAAAATATGTGGAGAGCCATGCTTCATATGCTTTTCATATGAGACACAAGACTTGACTGTAATATTGGACATCCCCTGTTACGTGGGACATTGGCCAAGCTCAAGATCTAGGCAAGAGAACAAAACCAGACAAATAAATGATTACTAAATCCTTATTCTGCTTTTAATTTTTGTATTCTGCTCTGTCTGATCTCAGCTGTTACAGTCACCTTCTAACAATGTCTCTGAGCTGCAATAGCCTTGTATTCTGTACTTTAAAATCCTTTGTGGTCAAAACTTTAAAATGTTTAATGTGCATAAATGAATGACAGATTTTCAAAGGTTCTCAGTGTAGACTTAAAGTCTTCCAAAAATCCTGGTATGTCTCCCTTTGCATCTTTAGGTAAGAATGTATCTCTGATCTATTAGCTTGGAAAAGCATAAGAGCCTTTTAATATGTTATGTGCATGAGTAGTTTAGGTTGTATTTGAAATGTAAATGGCAGCTGTTATAAGTTTGCTAAACAGTTTTGGGGTAAAAAATAAATCTTGCCTTGTTTTGCAGCATACCAGTGTTGCCAATTCTTCAGTTATTCAGCCATTTTGATCTGTTACATCCTAGATTCTGAACTAATTAGATTAAGAAAAAAATTATTGTTTAAATTTGGCAGAAATAATTCTATTCCTCATGGTTACAGAAGCATGAAAATGTTACTCTGCAAAATGGCAATAGAAAGCAGCAAATAAATGAAACTATAATTTTTAGCATGATTTTGGAAGCCAGAATCCTAATTTCTGTGCAGTTCAGTTAGCAGCTCCAGACATATAAATTCCACTGAAGGTCCCTTTGTAACACCTTCCTTCCACATCTCCAAAATGTGAAAGTACATACTGATAACATGTAGTTATAACAAGTCTTATGCTGCTTCTCTAATATTCTAATGCTCGACTGCTGTTAGTTTGTCTGTGTTACATCGGTGAAACTCAGAAGAATCCCTATATTAATTTGAAGCATTGCTACAGACAAGAAAGAAAGGAACTTTCATATATTCAGGATGAGAATGTAAAATACTATTTTTATTTAATAAAGACAGATTGTTGAGCCTGGCACTAATTTTATCCTTTATTACCAGTGGAGACATGAGAACTTGAAGTACATCCTGCTTCCATACCAGGGAAATTGGCTCAAACTGGAAGGAGGAAGACATAACGTCGGGTTTTTTTGTGCACTGTGTCCTTTAAATGTTAGTTTACAAAGACATTCTGAGTCAAAAGGCCAATTTTATCTAAAAGTTGTTTTTTAAGATGTAGCATACTCAGGCATCCATAGCATATTCGAACAAAATGGCCTGTTGGACTTTATGGGTGCATCTGATTGTTGCTCAGGAGCCCCCTCTGGGAAGGACACCCATCTACCTTGTGGCTTCTCTGGCTGATGTACTTGATCTATGCCCTTGAGCACATGGTCACGTCCTGCAATGACTTAGAAATAATTTGTAGCACCCCACTAGCTGCTAAAAAGAGCTCTGTTTCAGCTACATAGCTAATTCTCAGGAATAAAAATCAGTGTCTATAATTCCTTTTTACCACTCTAGTATTGCTTCCAGCATGATGGCCTTGTATATCTCACTAACAGGATCCTGATGCCTACATATACTTTGGTCACAGGCACTTTTTACTGGTTATTTTGCTTGCAATTTTAGTGCAGGCCACCAGTTTGCTCTCTGCATTTGACTGGTTTGGACTAACATGGAAATGAAAAATGAGTGAACATAAATTTTTTTGCTAAAAGAAGGTGCCAAGTGTTGACAGGATGGCTGGTTCCAGCCTAGAATTTTCTGTGCATATAAACATAGAATACATTTCATAAACCTAAACTGCAGTTTTTGTTTATTTACTTTTGGATTTTGTTCCAAGTTTCTTGAGAGGACATGATCCTTAAATGAAAAGAAACACTAGGATGTGTTTTCATATACTTATATGGGAAATACTGTGATAACAAGGTACCAGAAGAGCAAGCAAGCCTGCACTAAGGAAGCTGAACTTGGTGTATAGCTAATAAGAAGAACAGAGGCAGCCCCAGACTTCTTTGGAGCCAATATTCATTGCTAAGAAAAACAGAGGTTTCTATTGTTCTGTTGATGTAGTTTTGGTAGATTTCTGGTTTGCTGCAATGGTAACACATTCTACTTTTACATTATCATCTGAACTGTAGCCTTGCACTTCTAGAAAATCAACATTTGGGGAAACTGTGTTATTTAAAAACACAATTGGAGTTTTACTTTGGTCTTTTTTCCATGGTAGAAAAAAATGGTTGAGTTTATGTGCCTTTGTCTTCTTTCTTCTCTTCTGGTGATGTTGCACTGTGATTGTGTTTGCCTGTATGATTCATTACAAGCTCACTGGCAGATGGTCACATACACTTTGCAAAACCATCAGCTTTTAGCTTTTTTTTTTTCCTGGGATAAGTAAGGTGTATTATCCTAATGCCTAGAAAAATCATGGTTGTTTCAGTCACTGCCATCTAAATACTTTTATCTTTCAGTTACATCCTCTGTACATGTTCAGTATTTCATGAGTGAAACTTACTGCATGTATGCTGCATGTATGTTTTCATGTAATGACAGAAAAATTAGTGTTCTGTCTTCCTTATATAACAAAATGGAAGAATGAGTGTTTCATGAGACCAGTATGTGCTAGAAAACCTCCTGGCTTCTGCATATGAATGGTTTTTTTGTCGGTTAAGCCATTCAAGCCCCACAGGGACTATACAGCTAAAGCTTCAGAGATCAGAAATCACGCTTTGTCTTACTTGATCCTCACACTTGTTATGGTAGAAGGAAATAGCTTATGTATATTTTATTACATAACAGTAAATCAGGCTTACATACAGTGTTTATCTGTAATGGTTAAAATTCTGTCAGTCCAAAATACATTGCATTTATTTAAAAGGTGAAGTTGTAAAGAAGTACTTCTATGTAGCGCAGTAAAATGTGTATATCATGAAATGTTGTTTTATGAGAGGAAATATGTGTTGAATTACGTGCCCTTATCATTATTATTTATTTAACAATAGTTCTAGATGGAATAGCTGAAGAAGCCAAAATATGGTGGAACTTTGTGAGGACTCTCTATAGCTATCTTTATGTTGGGAAGGGAAAATTTCTAGTCTAGCCATTTTAGTGGAGACAGCTGTTGAGATGCGCTTGTTGGCTTTTGTTTATTATAATGGTAGTACACTATATCCAGGTAATAAATTAGTTATAAATCCGACCCCTCAAAACACAGTGTCATGCAATGGCTCCAGCAAAAGTGAATCTTAGTAATTTAATTAAAGTTCCCTTATTTTTAATAAGTTCCTTGCTGTTCCTTTATTGAGTCATAGGCAAAAGGTTATACTGTAAATCTATTCATGTTCTTGGAAGAGCATGTGATGCTGAAGTCTATGACAAGGTCTCTACAGTGTAGGATCATGGCCTGCAAACCTGATAAGTTACATCTCCCGAGAGCATTAGAATGTATATTTTAGCTGATACAGCTCCTCTTCTCAGACACTTTGGTTTGTCTAAGGTATGGTCTTAACTGCAGCATTCTGTCCTCCAAAATCGAGGCTGAAGTAATTCACAGATAATATAAAGAAAATACTCCATGAACTTGTGCCAAATTTTGTCCTGCTGTTCTTAGTTTCACTGATATAATGCGTTTTTTTCATGTCTAACTCCCTTACCTTTGCTCCAACCACAGCCCCCCCAAAAAAATTCAATTTTGAAATGTATTTATAAGATAGTTGCCAAACTAAATTCCAACCTCAGCTGATTTATTTTGCATTGTTTTTGATTTATTGTGCTTGTGGGTGTACATTTTTATATATAGACATACTTCTATACTTTTCATACTGTTTTGTGATTTATTATGTGTTGATGAGATTCTGTTGTAGACCTTGAGGGGTTTTTTCAAAGACAAGAAGTTCCACTGTCATGTTTTTCTTACAATGATTTATGTCTCGTGTAGTGATTTATCAGAAGTATTTAAAAAATCATCTAAATTCATAATTTTTAAAAAGTGTTATTCAATATTTGCCTAAAGTTGGTCCCAGAGGCTGCAATCAAAAAAGGGCCTCACTTTGCTAGTCAGTATATTACTATTACAAAGGTAGTATTTCTTCATTATTTCCCACTGAACCTAAAACCAGACTTTTCATCTAAATGCATTGTACAAATCCAAAACAAAAGTTAGTGTCTGCACTGGTGACCTTTTGAGCTACAGAAGAATATTTCCATCTCTCTTTTCCCAATCTGACTGAAAGGTCACACTTTACCCATATTCCATTTTACCAGATTTATTTGTGGCCTTGGGGCTTTATCAGCTTCATTTCAAGTGGAAAACTCTGGGAGTGGTTGACACAGGAGACTTTCACCTGTGGAGCTTATTTGAGGCAGCCTCATTCTGTTGACCCTCAATAGTCTTCGCTGCATGGCGTGCCTACTTTTAAATCTATGCTAGAGAGAGTTTAATGGGAGTATGTTTGCCTGAGGGACAGGAATGTTATGGGTAGCCTGAATGGAGTGGAATTTGTTGGGTGTTTTGACAGTAACTGTTAATTAACATCTTCTTAATTAACTTTTTAATTAATATGTTTTGGGAAATTCATGGGAAAAGTGTAAAAATTCAGTCTGGTTCTAACTCCTTAAAATCAAAGGAAATAAACATTTAAGAATTAGCTTAAAGAGGTCCTTGCTAGCATGTTAAAACTGAAAAACTTGTCCCAAAACTTTAGTGATGTATCAAAAGTTTTGCCTAGCCTTAGATATTCCTTCCCGAATCAAGGTACGTTTTAGGTGTCTGTAACAGCTGCAGTTTCAACACAAAGCAAGGACAAACTCTACACATTTTTTAATATTATTATTGAAACTAGAGTTAGTCTAACATGAAGGAGGTAGCCAGCTATGATGTTTTGCACAAAACTTTCTTATGTGAAACTATATAATTGAGTTGATTGTGGCTTAGAAGAAAAGCTATGAAACAGGAATGGCATAAATAGTTAAAAGCTCTGTCCTACCCCTTTGTGTTTTTGGTGTGGCTCAGTTCATGCTTTTCAAACAAAATATTTACTTCTTGAAGCAGTAGCACAGTGTGATCTTGTTATATTCTCTGTGTGGTGTGGCTTGAGCTGGTTGGTGCTTACTTATGAAGGAGATGCTGAAGGACACGCAGTGGTTCACCTGACATGAAATTAGACAATTTTTTTTCTTGGTTATTAGGTTTTGCTTGTGTTTTGGCTTGGTTTTTTTCTGCAGGTTCATAGAATCATAAATCATAAAATGGTTTGCATTGGAAGATTCCTTAAAGATCATCAAGCTGCAACCCCTCCACCATGAGCAAGGACACCTTCCACTAGACCAGGTTGCTCAGAGCCCCATCCAACCTGCCCTTGAACACTCCCAGGGATGGAGCATCCACAACTTCTCTGGGCAACCTGTTCCAGTGTCTCATGATGCTCACAGTAAAAAATTTCTTCCTTTTACCTAATCTAAACCTACCTTCTTTCAGCTTAACACCATTCCCCCTGGTCCTATCACCACACGACCTCATAGAGTCCCTCCCCAGCTTTCTTGTTGGCCCCCTTCAGGTACTGGAAGGTGCTCCAAGGTGTCCTAGGAGCCTTCTCTTCTTCCAGGCTGAACAACCCCAGCTCTCTCAGCCTGTCCTCACTGGATATGTGCTCCAGCCCTGTGATCACCTTTGTGGCCTCCTCTGGACTTGCTCCAACTGGCCCACATTCTGTTTATGTTGGAGGACCCAGAGCTGAATGCAGCACTCCAGGCTGGGTCTCAGAAGAGCAGAATAGAGGGGCAGAATCACCTCCCTTGACCTGCTGGCCACATTTCTTTTGATGCACCCCAGGGTATGGTTGGTTTCCTGGGCTTTCTGGGCCGCAAGCACGCACTGCCATCCAATCTCCTGCTGTGTGCTTTCCCCTAGAGCATGACACGGGGGCTCTAGGGCTGCTGGCTTCTTCTCAACCAACACCCCCAAGTCATTCTCCTTTTTCGTGAGATCACTTCTCAAATTTAGGATTTTGCCAGGATTAACTGCACTATTTCTATTGTCATGCTGTTTTTGGAGAGTGTTGCAGATTTAGTAGTGGTTATTTCTTTAATCAGAAGTTTTCAGCATCCTCTTTTTGGCTTCAATCATCTACAGTTCATGTTTTTTCTGCTGCTTTTCAGATTTGTCTAGAACTCAACCCTGAGCAGCTGACTGGGGTTTTAACTGCATATGCTGGAAAACTTACATTTGGTTTATAAGAAAAAGAAGTAGTACTTTCCACAAAGATAAAACGTAGACATAGACACCTGTTAGCAACAGTTACTTTGCTTGTCCAAAATTACCTTTGTCTGACTAATTACAACTCCTATTATAACGTAATTTTAAGTTATAGCTTCTGCTTTGGTGAATCAGCACTCCCAATTGTATGGTTAAATAAATTTAGGAAAGAAACCACCTATGTTGCAATGTATAGGCTGTATTGTACTTAACCAGTCAATTCCATTATGTTATGTTTGCAGGTCTGGTGTTTACCTTTTCATGGGAATTTGTCTTCCTCATAGCAATTGTAGTAGAATTGAAGTAGACAGAAGTCTTTCATCTGGAATCTCAACATTAACAAAAACTAAAAATTAAGGAAAGAGGACATTGTAAAGGATTCTTATTGCTCTTATAGATCATGCTGAGGAAAACAGGAAAACTGCCATTTAAAAAAAATCCAATTATATATCACAGGATAGTGTATTGCAAGTACTCTGGTGTTCTAGAAGTATTTTTTAATCACTTCACACAAATTATATTATATTTGTATGGCATTAGAGTAATTGATTATTACTTTTAATAGCTTTCATGAGACACTATTAATGGAAACCTTGTTATCCGTGTTTCATCTCAGAGAACTGCATTCCATAATTAAGTGCACTTAAAAAGCCAAATTAAACTGAATGAACAAAATAACCAGTAAGGATGTTCTCTTAAGCATTCATTCTTACCATGATGAATGATGCTTGTTTTTCTCTTCTCTTTAATTAGAATGTTTCTACATTTGCCAAAGAAAATGTTGGAATCTGGACAAAAACTGAAATTATAGGAACGGGGTTTGATGTAATAGCTTATTTGTAAAGGAAACACAACTTGTTTGGTATTTTATTGAAACAGGAAGTTCAGAACCTCAGTACACACAAGCACAACAAATTCTCAGGTGCTAGTTGAGTCATCTGTTGTTGGAAGTAGTCTCATAGAAGGCTTCCCCTTGATTTAGTTTTAATCTTCCATTAACAAAGGGAAGGAAATTACATACAGATTTAGTTTTAGATTATGTGCAAAGCTCTCTGTTGCTTTTTAGCTGTCACCCTGATGTGCATGCTTTGTGACTGTATCATGCTGGCATTACTGGCATGTGTCTGAGTGAATATATTCAGCTTTTAATAAGAAACCTGATGTACTAATTTCATTTGTGAAATAATATAAAACTTACTTACTTACTCAAAGTATTCTGGTTTTTCCTTCTTCTAGTCATCTCATACCTGATTTCAGCTTTACTGTGAACTGGAAAAGTAATCAGCTGTGATAAGATTTTAATTGATAAAACTACTGTTTTGAGTTTAGTATAAGATTATTTAATTTTTAATTGTCACATTTGTTTGTAATAAGAGGTCTGTTATATAGCAGAACAGAGTGTGATGCTACCACGTAGTTTTGTTTAGCTGTGAAATTTTTAAAAAACACTTGGGAGTCTATGTGTGTATCTTCTCTGTACAAGACTTAGATTTTTCCCTTCCTTCAAAGTCTGTATGACACTGGCCTTCTTTGAATGAGAAGGATTTTATTGAATTCCCTCCAAATCCCATCGTTACTGTTCCTCTGTTTAACCCCAGGAGTATTCCAGTGTTGTGCAGTAAGTTCTTTCCTCCACCAACAGTCTGAGCAACGATGGCTTTATAGCTCTCCCAGTACCAGTCCATAGCATAAGGGCAAATGCATTAGCACTTTAACCAATAATGTAATTTTGACAAAAAATTCCATGGATAGCATTAGAACTATCATATTAGCTCCTCAATTTTAGAGTTAATAGAATTTTAAAATAAAAATAGACATGTGATACACTGAGCATGCAGGACATTTTCAAACCCTTGCCCTTATGCAGGGCTAGCTAGATCAGATCCTTTTTCCTCATTCTGTGAGTCGTGTATATACTTTAGTATAGTATGTGTGCAAAGAAACAGTACCTTCTGTTACATCATGTTAGTTTGCATTGTTATCGGACTAAAGCTGTATTCCTGATACACCCACTTTATTCCCACTGCTTTTATTGGGAATTCGGGACTGGGACAGAGCCAGATACATACTTTTACTAGAAAACTAGTTTGCAGGAAATGCGTTATTGAGCATTTGTATTCTATCTAAGCTATCCATGAGTTTGACTAGAAAATAGCTAGTAATTTTGCTTGAAGATCGTGACTGTTCCTGTGCTTCAGAGTATTTATCTTGCATTTAAGCTCAAATCCCAGTTGCTCCTATTTTATGTACAGTACTTGTTCGGTATCCTTTAGTTTTCAAATTGCAACTGCTTGCTTATGCAATGGCAAACTCTTGAAAAGGCTTTCTGCTTCATTAAAGTTAAAGCACTTCAGGTAAAATCCAGATAGACTAGAAAGTAGTAGCCTCTCTGTCCTGCACCATTCTTAGACAAACAGTAGGAATATAGGAAAGGAACTCAGAAAGGAGGACAGGGTCAGCAGTTTGACCCTACAAACTTTGCCCAGCTAGCATGAGAAGTCACTGAAAGTCCACTACCATAATAAGTCTGCCTAGTTCTCTGAATTTAACTGTATCATAGCTGGCAAGCTCAAATTTAAAACTAAAGCAAATTCCATATGAAATTTACAAGAATGTTTTTTTAAATAACTTTTTTAGAAGATCACCATTACATTTTCAGTAAAGAGAAGTGGACTTTTTTGTGAGTTGATTTTAGATTGTCACTTCAGATTTGCACTTCAATAGCTTCTCCTGTAGAGTTATAATTTTATTTTATCTCCATTAAGATAGTTTCTGCAAGACCAAAGGCAAATATCAAATAAGTTAAATTAATATTATTCCATTATCTTTGTTACTAAAAACTTAAATTAGAAATAAGTGATAAAAAAGAAAAACAGTAGAAAAGTTATTACATGTTGAAATCCCAAGTGCATTTGAAATCCTGATCAGGAAAAAGATTATATTCTAAATAAGGCTTATGTTCCAAATTTCTTCTCACTCACAGCAGCAACTGAGATACCAAAATTAAGAAAATAGTGCTCTCCAAGAGACTTTCCTTGAGTAATGATAATTTTAAAACATAATTAATAAAAAGCACCTAGTCAAATATTTAAACACCTGGGGTTTTTTGTTGGGTTTTTTTTGCTGTGTGTATGCTGGCAACTCCACTTGCTACTCCTAGTGCTGGAGGATTAAATGACTGCTTTCCATGCTTCCTATGGGATCTTTTCTTCCAATTTGTGACATAGATTAAGTGAAGAAAAGATGTTATTACACAGAAAGAAGTATCCCTGCCAAGGAGTACTACTCAGGGAAGTTGTAGAACAGAGCTGATCACGATAGTAGTTCTTTTGGGAGTTTCTGAAAGCAACCCCAACCAGGCTGAGTCTTGCAGTCGGTGGTGTTCCACAGCAGTGGGATCCAGCTGAGTGTTGCCAGGTAGTCTTTGAATGGATTTATTTTTGTAATTCTCTGACAGTTTTAAAGACTTTTCTCTGTTGAACATTGAATTTCAACTGATCCGTTAGTTTATATTTTAAAAACCAATCGTTCCCTGCTAATTATCATTGTAGTGCTGTTTCCCTATAAGCAGAGAGGTTCGGAATGAAGCCCTCTAGGTTTCTGCTGTGCTTCATCGTTACCATGCATCTTTTTTAAACAATTTTAAAAAAAAAACAGCTTTTAATTATACATGACTTTTTCATTAATATGTGGTCTGTTATGTTGGGTGCCAAACAGAAGCATTTTATGTTTTTGTTGATGAGGGAATACTTCAGGCTGCTCTACTTAGTTTTAGTTCTGTTGACAAAAAAAAAAAAAAAGAAAGCAACTTTTAAAAAAACTAATATACTGATGCTTGATTTTTTTAAGCAAAGTCCTTTTTGTCTCACTGCAACATATCAAAAAAAAGATTGAAAAAAGTCAATCCTAAGAAATTTGAAGGAAAATGAACTCACTGTGTTCAAGCTTTGACATATTTCATAAAGCTGTTGAAAACCAAACCATGAAAGCCAGATTTATGAGCTTTTTGAAAGTTATTTGTAGATTCCCAAGACGATTGTGTTCCCATCACTTACTGTAGCCCTTAAAACTCAAATAACGCTTAAAAATATTCATGTTTGGCACACACTGAGTTACTGCTGAGCATTGCAATGGCATTCAGTTAAAACTGAAGAGTAGAGAGAATATTGTATTCTGCCTTCACTTAAAACATCTCAGTCTATTGAGGCAGAGCAAGAGGACTCGCATTTTCATATTGTAAAGATAAAACTAGGAATTATTTTTAATGTTAAGATTACTTTTATTGTGGGTTAATACAACTGTTTGGGAAACGAGCCTTTTGGGAGCATCTGTGTAACCCTTCACATTTGCCAGGCTTTTCCTTTCAACAAGATCACTCATTTTGTTATTACTGGAATAGAAGACTTTTATTTATCAAAGCATTATTCATCTGCACATTGCCAGGTATAGCAAATCTGTTGACAGCACTGGATTTATCATTTACTGTTAAAGGGGAATGGAAGGATTCCCCACTTCCCTAAGCCAGCAAAACAGATGTCATTCTTGAAACTCACTGCACAATATCCTGTGTTGATTAAAAATGAAAATTGGACAATCCAAAGTGATTCAATATCTGAAAAGTCCCAGGTAGTTGAAATGAGCTTATAACTTTATTTTTGTAGGGTTTTTTTTAATACAAATACTAGGCTTCCATGTCTTGTGTCTTCATTATTTGTAGTATTTAACCATGGGGACTATCAAGTTGTTTTCCATGAACTGCAGCATGTTATTAGCTCATGGAATTTGTGTTTCAGTGTGGTCTTTCATCACTGGAATATAGTTATCTGGAAATGTATTTTTCCAGTCTGTGAAATTGCAGATGTGTTTACTCCCATATGATTAAACATTGCTATTTACTTCATTAATACTTCATTCCTTAAGCTCTAATGAAATTAAAAATCTATTCCTAGGTTACATACTGGTCTCATGCAATAGGTATTAGACTGCTCAAAAAAAAAAAAGCACCAATTTGCCTTATAACCTCAATAAACCTAGAGGATACTTTATAAAAAATAAAAAGTTGGTTGCAATATGAGGGAATAAATGCCAAGATTCAACTAGTCTTCCTCATTCCTGTTGCCATATGAGAATGAACTGTGAGATACCAATACGGGCAACTGTTATAAAATAGGCTTCGTTTAGCTGAGGTTATTTTTGTGCAGGTAATAATTCCATTTGAAAGCAGCATCCCATACCTATATCACTACCCCATTAACATCTGCCAGAAGTGACTCTGTGCTCACTTGTGCCTGTGTCTGTAAGTCAGTAACACAAGCAAATGGAAAGGGATCTGCAGAGTGAATGAGCTAGAGTCAAGAGCATCAAGCACCCAACACATGCTTTGGGCTCTGGGCTCATTCCAGCATGCTCCCCTGTACTGAGCACATCTTCTGAGTGCATTTCATCCAGACAGAGTTCAGCCTGTGCCCCCATGGGAACCAAAAGTACACTCAGTGGGAATGACCAAGAGATTAGTTTCAAAATTTCACTAAACTGGATCAGTAAGAATGTAAGCAACGATTTGCCAAAGGTCTTGTGAGGATATATCCAGCAAGAATAGATCTTTGTCAGCTGTGAAGAAAAACATGTCCATGTATATCTTACATACCTTTTAAAGTTATGGCTGGTTGTCTATAGCAAATTATTTGGAGGGTGAGATTGTCTTGGTTTGCATGTTGTCTCAACTGCTTTTGCTCAACTGTCAGCTGAATTAGGGGAAAAAGCTTTCTGTTCTTACTTTGTGCTTTTGAGATATATGAACTTGCATACATTTGAAAACTGAATTAGTTGGAGAGTCTTATCAATAATGCTTGATGTAAAATGGTAGATTCTATGTGGCCTTCTTAGCTCTGCTGCACAGACAATCCATATATGCTCATATGAGCTCTTTTTCATATCTATAACGAGGCCACCACACCAGCACACATGGCATAAAAGGCACAACTATCCCATCCATATACTGCATTTGTTGTACAGGACTTTTCTAAGCTACCAGGCTGGAAAATTCAATTAATGATGACCTAAAGTAGTAGAACTGGATACTTACACAGCAAGTTCTTTAATTACTGTCTTCATCTCACCTCATGAGTTTTCTCACTCTAACCGTTCTGAATTTCCACACCCTGCATTGCACAGAGTGGGGAAGCAAGTGGCTGCGTGGTGCTTAGCTGCCACCAGGGCTAAACTACAACAGGTTGGAATTAACATAACCTTGAGAGACAGAAGGAATGATCAGAAATAAAGATGATGAAGTTCAGTAAGGACAAGTGCATAGGGGGAGAAATAATCACTTGCAGATTGACAATGTAATATTTCTGCCCAAAGAGCAACTCAGTAGAGGATCCAAACTAATACATGTAACCTGGGTCACACTCAGATAAAGGCAGCAGGCATACCAGATGTGTTAACAGGAATGCTAAGCATAATTGTTTGCAGTGTGCAGAGAGCAGAGGTGGGGCCTGAGCTGGAATACCATGTCTAGCTTTGGGCACCGCACTTCAGGAAAGTTGTAGATCCATTGGCAAGAATCCAGGGGAGGATAAGAAAATGATCAGAGGTCTACAAAATATGACCCAGGAGCAAAGACTGAAAGAACTGTGTTTGTTTAGTCTAGAGAAGACTGAGTGGAGACATGATTACTGTCTTCAAATATTTAAAAGGTTGTTGCAAATAGGAAAAGAAGAAATTGTTCTCCACGTCCCTTGGCACTAGGACAAGAAATAACAGGCTGAAAATGCAATTTAGGTTATATTATTAAGGAAAGCTTTCTAACTGTGAGAGAAGATAAGCATTGGACTAGACCGTGTATGGAGGTGGAAGATTTCTGACTTTGAATTTTCCTGGGATTCTTGGGGGCTTGTCACATGTAGTGTATGCAACCCCCATGGTATGCCAGCGGTGCAGGACTCGGAGTCGTATGTGCCACGCTCATACAGCACTTTGGTATCGTGCATGGCACAGTGCTGCTCTATTGATATTCGGGTGAGGAAAACACCTCCCAGTTAGAACTGGTAATTACATGCAGAATTTTGACAGAAGTTTGCAATTGCAATTTGCATTCTTATCACTCGCTTAAGTAGTAGTCACTTAAGTTCTCTTGAAATAAAATAAAACCAAGGATGGACAAGTTTTGAGGTATTTCTGAAGAAAGGTTTAAATTTCTAACCCTGAAAAAGACTTCCTTTTTTAGCTAATTTGTAATGAAAGGATTTTTTTTAATTTCAAAAAGAATTAACTTGTGTTGAAACCAAATGCAAATATATTTATTTCAGAATACTTTTGAACTTCTAAACAAATAGTTATAGTAAAGTGACCACATCTTACAGTATTATCAGAGTGGTTTTAAATTATATATGTTGGGAACACAGCTCCTTGATTTAAAGGTCATGCTTCTCCTAAAAGGGAAAAGACTTACTGTTTTACCTTGGTTTGTTTTTTTATTAATCTATAGTTGATTACGTTGATATTACATAGTATGTAAAAATAGTTCTACCTCTGGAAAACAAGGAAATTAAACTAAAAATAAGTGAATTTGTTATCTTTTTTCCTGCAAAAATTTGCTATGCCGGAAAAAAATGTTCAAACATCTTCCAGTATAATTTTGAATATCCGCCAAACAGTAGATTTATTTGCCAAAAGTTTTCATACAATATTCCCACTGGGACTTGGTCTTTCAGAGAATAAATTGGTGAAATTAACTTTTCTTATCAGTCTGTGGGATTTGAGAGAAGCAAGGTTGTCTGCCAAAATGCAGTAGAAAGAAACAATATCAGCTAAATTGTCTGGATTCAAGTGTTCTTTCCTTCGCCCTCGCCTTGGCCAGGAAACACTTACATGAGGGACTATCAGAGGAGGGGAAGAAACTGTGTTTTGAAGAACTTTCCAGATAAAACAGTCTTGACTGTGTGCCATTTCATCTTCTTTTACTTTCCTTTTTGTTTTTCAAGACTAGACTTTGAAGGTTTCTTTTCTCTGGACCAAATTTTCTACTCTATCTGCCTCCAGTTCTGGCTCCTGGCTCAGGGCACCAGTCGTCTTCTACCAGGGAAACCTATACCCAGTTTGCCTGTGCATAATCTCTGTGTGTGTGCTGGGGTGCTGATGCAGCCTTATCAAACATTCAAAAAGTATGTTCTCACTTCTGTCCGTCTGAAGGCTTATGCCTCTCTAACTTGGCAGAAAGGGAGCTTTTATTTTAGCCAAAGGATATTGATAACTAAGGAGAAAGCATCGTTTTAGTAAACAGTCAGAAATAAGGTTGCAACATTTGTAATCAATTCACATGAATGTTGCAAGTCGAGTTTTGTTCTGAGAATGGAAAACATCACTAGCAATAACAAATGCATGTCATACCAAAGAGCGGTTCTGGGTGCTGTTGAGATGTAGTATGGTTCTATGTCCCGAACCAGCTGGGGTCCTGCATCTGTGTGATGTTCCATGAACTTAGATAAGATTCTTCAAAGCTGAGGATCTACTTCTTTGTGAAACAGCTTCCTGAAGGAAGTTGTTTCCAGCACTTAACATGCTCTTTTTGTACCAAAGAGCACCAATTTATTTATCTAGTGCATCATTTCAATATATTTTTTAAAGCTTTTAGTGAATACTATTTCAATTTTAGCATTCTCAACATGTTAAAAAAATCAAACTGCTAAAATAAGAGAAAGCAAACTAAAATGATGAGCTTTTAATGTAAGTAGGAAATGTGTGGCACACATTGTTCTTACAAAAAACAGAGCTGCTGTTTGTTTAATTGCTTCTATCCTATTAAACCCGATATTTAGAAGGATGAAAAACAGGGCATTTCTTCTTTGTCCTGCAGCAGTACTGCATTGTTAACACAAACCTCCTTGATCCCTGTAGGGTCCTGCAGATTCTGCAAATTCCTCACTGCAGGGTCACTGTACTTTCACATGTCTGCACACTGCAATACTCTCCTCTTTATCAGAAGCAGGCTGATGCCCCACTTGTGTGGATGTGTGTGAGCCCTTGATCTTTACATGTGCATGGAGTTCCACATATGTGTTTTTCTTTTAAATTTTTACTAAATGACGGACTGTCTGAAAATGCATATCACCATGCAAGTGTAATGTTTCCTAACAGAGTTGTAATTTTGATTTCATTCTTCACAAGGGCTTCATAAAGAATTACAATAACTGAAAATGTAAACATTACTTGGCCAATATAGTGATCCATTTTGAAATCATATGAATATTAAAATCTCAGAGCTTAATATTTCCCCAGCAACACCACTCAACTATATTAAATGAATATGCTATTTATATGTCTCTTTTTGATAAATGTGTGCATTACGAAACCATAAAGCCTTTGGGTTTGGTGTTTATCAATTTTATGGTTTTCTGTCATTTAATAGTTGCAGAGTGGTGAACTAATCCATAAGACTTCAACAGTCAGATTGTTTTCTTTTTAGTAAAAATGAGCAATTTCTTATCAATCTCAAATGAAATAATACTTGGTCTTTGGATAGATATAAGCCATGAAATATACAATCTTCTCCCTTCAAACTTGTGTCTACACTTTTATCTTCTTCCATTTACATTTAACAGAATATATTTATTATTTTTGCAAGTAACAGTAACCGTGGCACAATTACAACCTTCCATAAGTTCAGTAAATGCTATATTAAATGCTCAAATAGTAATGATAAAATAAATCAAAAGGGGTTTTTTGTAGATTTATTTATCTCTGGTGAATAACTGAAATTAAGAATAAAGATTAATAATGCATACATTGCATGATGCATGCACAAATTTTCAGACATGTATAATCATTAAAGATGGTGACATTGTATATATTTTGATGCCAATACTTTACATTATCAATTCTAGCCTACAAACACTATTTCTATTAATTGTAATAATTCATAACTGTACTCTCCATTTAGTTTTTGTTAAGTATTATTATTCTAATAGCAATTTAGACTGAAAATTTCTTCATTTGCTATTTTATGGAAATTAGACACTGAAAATTGTGTGCAGTATATAGGAAATCAGCAGTTTCAATGCTTAAAAATTTCCAGTTACAGTCAGAGTAATTATTTTCTTACATATTGAATGAATTCAGGTATTTATTCAGAGATAATATAGTTGTGGCACTTGGTAGCTATCTCCTGAGCATCATGAAAAGATCACACCCTTGGACTTTTATGGAGTTTTGTGTTTGTTCTGGCAACTCATCCAGCATGAGCTATTTTCATGAAGTTCTAGACAAAACTGCAAATTTTGGAGGTTTTTACAGTATATAGGAGGGACAAGAGTTGGTGAAATGTTTTTTGTGGGTTTTTTTTCTTCATAGTGAAGAAAGGCTTTATTTATTTATCATACATTATCCTTAAGTTTTACTTCTGTCAACAGTGATTTCTTTTTCCTTTTGAAACCTAAGTTCAAACAAACAACTAAATTAATGGGTTTTATGAGAAATGCACGCATATAAAAGGTGCCCTCCTGCCATTCATCCAGCTAGTGAAAGAATGCAGTTAATGCTTAGAATCTTACCAAAAAAAAGCTAAATAGGTGTTTTTGTAACATTTTGGTTTTATGTCCATCTGCTAAAGAATATAGTTGGAAAGGAAAATTGGTGCTGTCTGTTATAATAGGGACTGACATAACCATAACTACTGACTTAGAGATACACAATTTGTGGAAATAGTCACTTTTGGGGTCTGATATTTTCCCAGGCTTGCTCTCTGCAAAGGAATTATTTATTTATTTGTAAAAGCTTACACAAAATGTGTGTGGTTTCAAAGGTCTGGGAGCACCCCTGGAGTGCAGCAAAGGCTTTGATGTTGCGAAGGCAGCTGAGTCAATTCAGGGCTAAGAGCTTGATTGTGCCCTCTCATCCCACTGCCAAAACCCTGTGTGGTCAGCTGGCTGCCCTTTCAGCAACTGGCTCAAGGTGTTTCTTTCAGGTTAGTGGGCCAGGAAGCAAAGTTAACCTTCCAGTTTGTATCTGTGGAGCACAGGAGGGGAAAAGAGGTCCTAAAGGAGTTTAAACTCTGAATTAGGTACGTTTGTAAAGCTCCCCAATAGGAACCAATGGACACTATATATTAGAAAGGTTATCACAGTTTGTATTTGTGCTGCAAGACTACAATTATTTATAATATCCTTTAATATCTCTGTGTGATGACCAGTGTTATAAACATAAAAATGTAAGACTGTGGTGAAAAATAACACTGTCAAGTGCTTTAAGAAGTTTTATAGTTAAACTGTCTAACCTATAATAAACTCCGGTTTGCAATTTGTATTGATCAAGTAGAGCAAATTCTTTGTATATTTTACACAAGAATTTCTGATACACCTTATAAAGTTCCTACTCATATGTTATATTCCTACTTTTAATAGAAATGTAACACATTGGTTAATTAATTTTCTTGTTCCCTCAAATACAGATCTGCAGACTTCAGCATCACCTATCAACAAGAAAATACCAGCAGAATCTTGTCATGTTTGTACCTCTTACCAGTCAGCGAACCTGAGAAAAGCTTATTGAACTTATACAGCTGTCAGGAGGGAAAATATGTAAAGCCTGACATCAGGCAAATATTTGTATAGGAAAGAAACAAAGAAAGAAGTACCAGGAAATAAGATCTTTATCATAAAAATGGATATTAGGTAAGACAATACATTTCAACTTGTATAAAATATTGCAGAATATGTATTAAAAAATGTATCATAAATAGGTCATCACTAAACTGAGGTTATGGAGGAGAGAAAATGCTACAGCTAGATTCTCAGGAAAGTTGTCTCCATGGTGAGGACTTTCTTTTACAGCTAAGAGTACTTTATGATGGTCCTGGTACTCACTGTTTTAATTTTACCAATAAAAAATATCATACAAGTATTTTCAAATTTATCTTTTATATGATGATTTCATTTAGCGAGAATTAAATTAAGAGGAAATCACAACGATAATTGCGTTCTAAAATGGCATATATTTCAATTTTAGATGTAGTAAAAAAGGTTTTTAACTAGTATAAATTGGCATAGCACTACTGAAATACGGTAACTGGCACCTTCTGATGATCTGTCCTGAATTCTGGATTGTCCATCTAAAAGACAATTTTCTGCAGTCTCTATTTCACTCGCAAAAAGTTTCTTTTTAAAATCTGCTATTAAGTTTCTGTGAGTTGTTAGTCTATTGCCTTTTCGACCCATTCACAACATTGTCTGACGGTCTCTCTTTTTCAAACAAGGATATTTTCCAAAAAGGGATCTTCTTCATACTAAAAAAAAAAGATTAAATTTTTCTCATACACTATGTCAGTCTCCTCTAGCAAGTGCCTCACTCATACCCTGCCAATAAATATACTACAGGAGCTGATGTTATATGGGACTAGCCAAGCAAGTCCTAATCTCTTAACCACTAATGCTGTCATACCATAATGACTTAAAACCTGAAAGAAAATACCACTAAAGAAGAAAGGAAAAGTGAGCTATAAGGAGAAAAAGCACTCACCTAAATGCATATTTTATTTCATGCTTATGTAAGGTGTAAGATAAAATTGTGAAGACTAGCAACAGAGGAAAAAAGTAGGTGCCACTGTTTACTGTGCCTTCCTCCAGCTTCAAAGACTTTAAGAGCAAGTTGGCAAAAAAAAAAAAGAAAAAAAGTGATCAGATGAGAAAACCAGAGGTTTCTGCAGAACTAAAAATAAGAGTAAATTAAACACAAAAAATTCCTATAGTAGTAGTCCAATCATAAATTCCAGATGGACAAATGTAATGATCTAACATGACATGCAATTCATGTGGTATGTCTCACTCTTATACTGGTCTCACGGAGTTCTGCCTCACCTCAGGTCCAGGATCTCCTGAGCTACTTGCAGCTGGACAGGCCACCTTCAGACCATCAGTGGACTGAAGGAATGGCATATCCAGCTGCTGAAGAAAAAGGACTCTGAATTCTTTGTGCCCTTTACAAATTTCTCAGTTCACTTTTGCAATTTGATGGTGCCTTTTCTAGTTGCTACATCCTGCTCACAAGGCACAGTTATACAAGCTCCAGCTAATGGGTTTTAAACAATGAACCATCAAAACTCAGAAAAAAGAAGTACTTTTGTATGATGCTTTAAAGGAATGATAGAGGCCTTTGAAACTCTGCCCCTTTCTCAGCACTTGTGTGCGTAACAGTATGAACACTGTCACCTATAAATTGCTGTCTTAAATAAATCAGATCTCAAGTTTTTTCTAATCTTTCACATTTCACCGTTGCAATCCAGTTGGTTTGTGGCTGTCTGCATTCTGCTGTTAACACCAGCCGCCAATTAATTCACACAGGTGGACTAGAATAAAAAGCACATAAGTCAATAATGCAGCACCTTTTTAAAATGTAATAAATGGTAACTATTATCACTTGACTGTTCTCTAGGTTCTCAGCCTCACCAAACTATATGTTCTATACCAGAAATTGCATAGTTGCTTTATCCTCTGTTTCTTTTGCATTTTATCTTAAATAATCTTGCTTTTTTGTTTAATTTATTTTAGATTCAATCACTCAGTATACAGTATGTCCCATGGAAAACTACATTTTTCAGCTGTGAGCTAACTCAAGAGCTTCCATATGGTTGTAAGGGATCATGTTGGATCAACCGAAAAAATAAACTGTGAAGAAAATTTCTAAGAAAATGCAAGTTACATATTCATAAATACAGGAAAATTATTTCTACATTTTTAATACTTGTGCAAGAGTTCATCTGGTGAAATCTTTAGTTTTTGAAATAAAGTACTTGCCTAATAAAAGTCATCTTGCTTTTATTTATTCATTGGAGACCTTTGGACCTAAAATGAATGAATCATTCACTGGAGGGAAGCAGAAACATTTTTTCTAATCTTAAAGTTGATCATGTTACACTGTAATTTTATTTCAATATTTTATTGAAGAATATTGTACTATTTTATTTCAATGTCTTGAATTGAATCTCAGACTGTGTCTACCTTATGCCTAGGCTGAAGCTACAGTTACTGACTCTGAGTAAAATGCATCATATCATTCAAATGCTAAAATCTGTTGAAAATAGAACATACCATGAAATCCTTTGGGTATGCTTGAAAAGTATATGTGAATGTCTTAAATTCCTCTTCAATCTGTGGATTCTTTTTAGCAGGTACAAAGTAATGTTTGTATGTAAAGTGTGTTGCATAACACCTGTTTATCTATAAACGTACAAACTCCTTTAAGTATTTCCAAGTTCCATAAAAATGATGCATCATCATAGAGAATAATGTGCTATCACGTAACTTACTGGCAGGTCATAACTCACCTTCCAAACTCAGTGTTCCACTCAGAGTTCTCTCAGCATAAGGAAATGGAAACTCTGTAAAAATAAATAATTATTTCAAGTTAATACTATGGAACAGTTAAAGTACAATGGTTAATAAACGTTGCATTGCATTGTTCCAACTTCTTGGGCTTTTAAAGTAATTTGAATATAGAAGTTCTGTAAACAAGGATTACACGAGTTTTTTCTTCTAAACAAGTTCAGCAGTATCTGGCTGTTTCAGGTACAAATTGCATTTGTATAGTTGCTCTGTAAAATGTTAAACTACTTCATAATGGAAAAGTTCCAAATTATGATTCTTTTATGAAAAACTAAACTGATTTTATTTTCAGAAATACTGAGCACTTGTAATTCAAAAGGCTAAGACCTCATTTTCAAATGCTATGTAGCTGGATTTAGTATACAAACTAGAAAATCAGGTCTGTCTACAGACTGTACTGTTTATCATCAAAATTATTTACCTGTGCACTGCAGAGCACTGGTAACATGTTATATTATCATTCTTCATCCTTGACCTTATGAGTCCCTTTATTAAGAAACTAGTTGCCCAGTACTATAGACTAAAATACAAATACTTAAATAGGTTGTGGCACGTGAACATATGAAACAGTAAAGAACAGAATAATTTATTTGAATTATACTGCTTAACTTTGAATATAATGGCCACCTAGTTTTATTTTGTAATAATTTCCTAAGTGTACTACTCATAAAAATCTGTCACTATTAATTTATACAATATAGCATTCCAAATCAGCTTTCTCATAAATCTTCTTAAGATTAATCTCAGCTATTTAAATCGTAAATTCTTGGATCAGCTTGTTGGTCTTTATTAGTCACACATGTAACAAATTCGACAATGAAAAGTCTAATATCCTCTATTTCTAAACTGAAATGTTTCAGACAAAACAATCTGGCAATTTAGATAATTTCATCTTGAATTATACAGTTTGATAGAAATCCCTATCTATTGGCTGTTCTTGCAAAATTTGTAGTAGACAGGCAGATATAGGCAGCAGGAAATTCAATGCCTAATTTTGGTCTCATTGTGTGCAATAGGAGTGCTGTCCATCCTGACTGGCTGCTGCTTTGGAACAATACATAGCCAATATAGGAGAGGTTAGAAATAAATCCAAAGACTTACATGTTATACAGGCAGTAAAAAAAATTGTCAGAAGAAATTCATCAACCAAAAAAACACTTGTACTTGAAACTAAGGTCCTAAGGATGGTAACACTGAGAAGAAAAGGCAGAACACCCAGCAACAAGAAGCATCAGTGATTCATGAGTAGTTTCGATTTGATCCGTGCTAAGATCTTTGCAAGGTACGGTGGTTTGTGAACACGCTGTTGCAGCACAAAGTTAGTACCAGGCTCTCCTTATAAGGAGTCTACTTTATGTACTTTATGTTTTTTAATTTCCTTTCTTTCTCTCAATCTTTCTTGGGTTTTTTTTGGTACCACTTGGATGCACAGGACACCAATATCCCTCCCATCCTTCCTCATCCAGAGATAAAAAGAGGTTTTAGCACACTTTGCATAATTTTGGGGGGACTTACACTGGCAAATACAGAAATACTAAGAACAAATATAGGCATGGCCTTGAAGAACATGTTGCTTAAGCTCTGTGTCAGAATGGCAGTAAAATCAGTGTCCTCTTCAGCCAGTATATCCCTAGAAATAAGGGAGGATCTAAAACCATTTCTTAGTTTCACTGACTCATGATGTGAGAACAGCTCAGGATATGTTTGAAAGCAAGGTTGCCAGAAACTTATAAGGTGGATGGCTCTTATATCTCTTTTTAAACTTTTCTCCGCTTTTGTAATTGGTTTTAGATTGCATTTGTGGTATGTATATCAACTGAGTAAAAAGTCTCTAAATACTCACACAAATCCTAGTATATGAAACATCTGGTATTGACTTACTAAACTACAGATTTGTTGAGTTGGTTTTATGTTTCTGGATGTTTTCCTCACTCAAGTATAGTCAACTTTTTGGAGACTGTTAGTTATTAAATACAAATAACTAATAAAAACTATTGCATGGCTTGATCTTCTGTTTGTACTTCCACTAAAATAAACTTGTGTTATCTTAATTCATCTGTATAGAATGTAATTTAGGCACAACTGCATTATGTGGTGTACATTACACAGAAGCTGCTAGTACATACGTGCATTTTTTTGGTGAAGCCTATAATCAGCTTAGGGACTGTAAGGCAAAGGTGCTTTAAATTAGTATTTTTGAGCAGGAACTGAGGCTGTGTGGAGCTGCGCTTCTGACACTTCTAGAGCATAAAATTGAGGTATTTCAGGAACTATATCTAGAAAGCTGATTTTTTTTCCTCGAAAACAACAAACAACCCTCAGGGAAAATTGATTTGCTTACACTGAAAACTGAAAAGCATTAAAAAGTCTGTGTCTGTGCCAGCAGTCTTCTTTAATGAAGATCTAATAACATAAAACCCAATGGCTGTAGTTCTATTGCATTGATCAGTTTTATTTCTGATCGCCTTCTATTGCTTTATTTCAGAATTAGCTCTTTGCATGAAATGACCAAAACAGCAGTCTCTGGAAGAGCATCACCTTTACTACAGCATCGTGCAGCAGCTGATAACAGGGTAGTTTAAAACTGACAGTGGTAAAAAAGTAACAGCTGGCGTTGTTATCAGCACAGGTGTCTGCTGAGAGCTTTTGCTGAGACTTTGCAAAGCAGAGTTTTTCTTCTGTTGATACAGATGTAAAACAGCCCTCTAAGCACTCAGGAGTGGCTCAAACTCCTGCACAGGGCTGAGGTGCTGATAAGAAGCAGCCAGGTGTGATGTAGGACTGCACGTTTCATTGAACTGCCAGAGTCAGCATCCTTCAGAAGGTGATTTGTGGCACAGTGCTGGAGGCACAACCCTCCCAGCCTGCCAACACATCCACATCCTCCTCACCCGTGAGAATCTCGAGGTCATACTAGCTGAACCTTCAGGCGACCTCTTCCATGCCAGCTCATGTTGTTTGCCTAGTAGCTTCTGTTTTCTGGAAGGCACCTGAACTATCACTAGAGACAGAACTGCCCCAGGGTGTTTATTTTTCAAGGGAATTTATCAATGTTCACAATGTCTTTAACACTGTTCTTAGACATATTAAAAAAAAAAAAAAAGGTGCAGCTACATGTGAGGTGGTGAAAAGGATTATTGGTACTACCAGTCCAGGCAAGTTTAGGGTTTGCTTGGGCTTCTTTTTCCTTCTTCATGACAGATTTTATGGAGCTGTATATCTGGGGCTTTTAAAAGAATAAAACTAGGACTTTAAGGAGGAGTGTGCACTGGGAGGTGGTTTCACAATGTTACTGCTGCAACATGTGCATGTGACAGTCAAGGCAGCTGAAGCTGAAACTTGGAAACTCTGCTTCAAGAAGTTACTTTCTGCAGTACATAAATCTCTCTTCGGACCCTGCTTTTCCAAAACTTTGAATAATTGAAGAAATATAATTTAAAAATTGCAAGAGGAGATACTTTTACGATTGAGAACTGTTAGGGAGATGATCTCATCTCTGAATTATGGTGCAAGACATTTACTCATAAAAAGAAAGCAGTCTAGAGTGTGGTGTAAGTAAGGATGAAATAGGTTTGACAAAGACCAAAAAATTCCTTTGTAAGAATAACTGAGACCTTGCTACTAGGCAATGAAGTACCATCTGCAGAGGAACAGAAACAGGTAAATCTTTTCATTCAAATCAAGAAGCAGCACACCTTTATATTATACAGTGACTGGGCATCATCTTTTCCTCCTTCATGTTCTTCAAAAATAACTATTTCTTGATAGTGCCTACAGATTCCTTCATCTTGTGTCAAACAAGTTCATATAACATTGTCTGTCTGTTTTAACAGACACTTCCAAGATGTATCCTTCCCTCTGCTGTTCTTTGCTGCAAGTTGTTTCATTCTTCCAGTTCATCAAACAAAACCTTTCTCTTCTGAGCTCTCATCTCTATCATCCCACCTTCTCTGTCAGATCTGACATGTACCTATGTTTTGCTTCTCGCTTTTGTTTTATCAAAGGATACCAGCCTTAAGCATGAAATCTTGTGAGGAAAGAATGGGATGGTTAATAACAATTTTCATGCTTTGCTTTCCAAACTTCCATTTTAAAAGTTACTGTAGAAATCTACTGTAGAAATCTACTGTAGAAATCTGCTCTAGAAATCCTTCATTCTCTCCATGTCCTACTTAAAGGTTTTCTTTACCACTTGTAGTACACTGCAACTACCTGGATAGGGCTAGTCAGGTAGAAAGCTATACTCTGAACTTCTGATGGGCCAAGAACTATTTGTTTCCTGTTGTATTTAGATGATATTGCTCTGTTCTATCTAATCAGGCCCTCTGGTTCATCTGCCTCATTCACATGTTCCCAGAGAAAGATCTCCAGCACATAGTCGTATTTGTGAGAAAACCAGGGCCTGGGACCATAAGACTTTACCTTGCCGTAAAATTGGAGGAAGATTCATAACAGAGGAGGTTCCCATCATAATAAGGTAAGACATGGGATATATACTTGGCATAATCCTATGCCTACTTTCAGCAAACAGTAAACTCTCTAACATATTTCAGAATGACTGTAGACACCAACTCTATGCAAGACACATGATATGCTTAGGCCTTAAATTGCTTTTCAGGCTTTTTTTCCAGCTCAGGTAAGGCTGTTTTTTCATTAGATAATTTTTAGTTTCTGACTTGGCTACAAGTATGGGGAAAGGTAAAGGAAAAGCATTTTCCAGATTTTCTACTCTGGAGTGAAGCATTTCAGCTCATTCACTCACAAATCAGAAGTTTGTTCAGGAGAAGTTTTGCTAAGTAAGTAGTCCCCAGGATCTAGAGATAAGCCTAAATCCAAGATGAACTGTATGCATGAAGTACAGAAGATGTCATGACTTTAAATGTTCTGTGCGACACATGTGGCTAAAACTAAACCAGCATCTAAAATTCTGCATTATATTCTCTAAACATTGAGTTGAGCAAAGCCAACACATTTTATCTTAATAGCTGTGAGGAGGATAAAGGTTTTAGTTCAAGAAATGAACAAATATGGACCTGCTCTGATTACAGTCTAATGTGTCAATTAATATGAAAATTGAGACACTTGGGAACCTGCTACAAACTTACAGATGCTTGACCTCTGGGAAGAGGCTGACTGGTCCCTCTGCCACTTTTAACATGCACTTAAAGAAATCTGGTGCTCCTCCTCTCCCCCACCGATGACTGAACATTTCTGAATAACTTGAAATTCACACCCACTTGAAATGCTGACTTGGGAATACACTTATTTTGGACACATGCTTCATCATATTTCAGCTGTACACAAAGATAAGCATTTTAGAAGTTTGGAGGCAGAGCATTTCCTCCTACAGAAGAGAATTTATATTTTCCCTGACATTGCCCAGGCAACACAGACTTGAATAAAAAATTGACGCTAAAAGCAGAATTCTCTAGTCTGGGAATCAACACTGTTATTTTATTCCCAGCTACATTCAGTATCCTACTTGACGAAGAGAAGAATGTCCTTCATAAGACTAGAGATATTGAACATATTTTGATGACCCATATAGAAGCTATTAGGGGGCATGAAGTTGCAAAGAAAAGAATTTGAAGTTATAGAATGATCCAGCTGGTGATTCACTTTGCCCTGATTTTATCCAGCCCTCCATTCTCCAGTGCTTTCTTGCCTTTTCTTTTCCTCTGATCTTGGTAGGGATATTTCATGTCTATTATATTTAGAGTCCTGTATGAGAGACAGAAACCCATAGACTCTAAACGATACTCTCCAGTGCAGTATCTTAGCCACTGTGTTACAGAATCAGACCTCCTCTTCTGCCTTCCCATTTGAAATCCTTTGCATAGCTAGAACACCAGTGGTGAGCCATACACAAACTATGAAGCTATAGAAATCTCATGAGAGGTACAAGCCTGAATCTGCCCAGGCTAACAAGGGCTTTGTAAGCTAAAGGCATACGTAATCCAAAAGGTGACTGCCTATTGAATTCAAGAAAGGTTCTGTACTTCCTGCCAGACTAGCAGCATCTTCCTTTGCATTTCCAGGCATACAGGTATTCAGTTCTATTCTCCCCATATCTAAACAGACACAGTACATGTTGAGGAGCTTTATAGGAGGGCAGAAAAGTCAAACCTACAAAGTGGTCTCTATATGAGAAGTGATTGGACAAACTGAGATTCTCCTGCCTACATCTTAAGAATACCAATACTAATTAACCATCATCTTTCCAACCCTGCAGGTGGAAGTCTGCATCCAAATAATCCTAGCAATCCAACTTTGTGGTCCCACCACTACTGTACCAAATAAGAGGTATTTTCCCCTTTTTTTTATGTTCTTCCTACACTACTGAAAGACCATGCCTACCAATAACAACACCACAAACCTGTTTCTCTTCATGGACCAGAGACTATGAAATGGGTACATAACCATTATTAGGAAATTACTAGCAAAGTGGTCAGCTCTGCCTACCCTAACTCTCCTGACACAGCTGGCATGAGCTGTTCTTTGTGGCATGCAGTGAGTGGGAAAGCTTGCTCACTTAAAAGGACTCCCAAAACAGTTGCCAACCATCTCTGTGTCTTCATTCAGAAAGAGATCTGTGCTGCTGTACCAGGGAAAGCTGAAAATGGCATCTCATCACTGTGATGAGAGGCAAACAGCAGCCTGGCTTGCCAGTGACATACTATGGCACCTTCTGCAATGCTGTTCCTCGGTGGCTGATTTGAGAAACATCTTTTCGCAGGAGCTGCCCAAACTAACCCGCAGTGTAAGCCATCCCGCAGCACACAGGCTCAGGCAGAGGTAGGCTGGACACAAGACAGTCCTGCGATACAAGCAATAAGCATCTGGCTGAGAAATTGATATTGAATGCTTTTTTCATTTGTTGGTGTGCACTGGAAGTGTATTCCCTATAGCTGAGCCTCTACTGCCAAGTGCTCTGATTCAGTGCTACAGATGGTGGGATCTGGTATCTCACCCCTAATGAATCAGCTTTGAAAACTCTTCCTGTCTGCTTCTTAGTTATTTATATATTTCTGTAATGGCTAGGAATTGTTCAGTACTTGAAATAATTTTATTTTTTTTACCCTGGAGGTGTTTATTTAGTAGCTAATAGTAGCTTCTGATTAATACTACCCTTTATATCTAAAATAATACCAAAATTCTTTCCAATTTATCGAAGAATAGTGTTGCAGTGAACTTATCAATAAATAACCAAAGCCATACTTGATCTCGACTTAGTAACTTTCTGCTTTTGTATTTTTGGCAAAATTGGCTTCAGTTACTGAGGTAAGAAAATCTTTGCTTTTTTCAAATAAGGAACAAATGCTCTGTTTTGTTGTAACTAATACAATTTGCTTACATCAGGGGCCTTGTTTTTTTTTCAATTCTATATTAGTCGCTGGACTCTGTAAAATCAGGAATTCACTAAGATGATTACTACTTTACTCCCTAGTGAGACTAAATATTCTTGAGCTACCTTCCAAATGCAGACTTCCAGCTTCCAACACAGAGGAAAAAAATTGTGTACAAATGTCCAATCTCAAGTTATACAAGGAAAGTACAAATACAGGGGTCTCTCAGGAAAACTGGATGGTGCAAATCGAGTGTGGGAAAATGCTGAGAGCTTCAGGTCATGGCTGACATTTAAACTCAACACCTCTGCTTCTGCATTGCTATTACTGGTAGTCAGTGATGTAAAACACTGCTTTGCACTGGGTTTGATACTGAGATAATCTGTACAATGAGCCACTGAATACAGCTATATTTACAGACTTAATAAACTCTTTCTGCAGAGTATCAATATGGGTACCAAGAAGCAATGTTTCTTTTTAACTTGCAGAGTTGTGCTTTTTAGCATGACCTGTACAAGGGAAGTACTAGTATCTGCCTCTTCACAAGGGATTTCCATCCCATTATTATTGTCCATGATTCAGGCAACTGAATGCCTGAAAACTGATACCTACATTTTGCAAGTTAGAAAACTCTAAGAGAAACTAGTGAGGTGACTCAGCCCCATACTTTATTTCTGTTTCACCAAAGTTGATCAGAGGTGCTTCACTTCATCCTTGGCTGTTGCCTGTGGTCTTCTTAATAGGGGGAAAGAACAAAATTTGAACCAACTCAGCATAAGCTTTGTCTGTCCGCTGCTCATACAGAATAGTCTGGTGGTCTGGTTTATGGAAAAATGATGCTCTTTATTTTACATGCTGGGTTTTTCAAAATACATTGCTGTAAAACATTTTTCTATCTTTTAGGGAAAGAAATGAGCTCAACTTTTGATGAATTTGAGGTTTGGAAAAAAGGGGGCACGTTGCAACAGGAGAAATAAGTTTTAAAATACCTTTAAGAAATACCCAGCATTGTCATAGAGAATTCTTCAGTAATGTATATGCAACTTCTAATAAGGCTGTAAATGCCTGCATTACTGCCAATAAAAGATGCCATCTGGTAGGTCTGCCTATTAAAACGGGTTTATCTGCAACCTTTTAAGTCTGGGGGTTTTTTTGCTGTGGGATGTTGCTGAATCATTAAGAGAATCACAGCAGTGTTAATAAAATGATTTATGCAGTTATCAAAATGTCAGTTGTGATAAATCAGATCCTAAACTCAAGTCACTTCTAAACTGGAGTTTGACTTTGTCAAACCAACTTTATCTCCACTTTGGTCATCAGCCCTTCCTACCATGAAGAGTATGAAAAAAGCACGAGTGCATCAAGCCACAGAATCATAGAATATGCCAAGTTGGAAAGGACCCACAAGAATCATCGAGTCCAACTCTTAGCCCTGCACGAGAACATCCCCAAGGATCACGCCACGTGCCTGAAAGCATTGTCCAAATGCTTCTTGAACTCTGTCAGGCTTGGTGCAGTGACCCCTTCCCTGGGGAGCCTGTTCCAGTGCCCAGCCACCCTCTGGGTGAAGAACCTTTTTCTGATATCCAACCTAAACCTCCCTGACACAACTTCAGGCCATTCCCTTGGGTCCCGTCACTGGTCACCACAGAGCAGAGATCAGTGCCTGCCCCTCCTCTTCCCCTCACAAGGAAGTTGTAACTGCAATGAGGTCTCCCCTCAGTTTCCTTCTCTCCAGGCTGAACAAAACAAGTGACCTCAGCAGCTTTTCATAAGGCTTCCCCTCAAGGTCCTTCACCATCTTTGTTGTCCTCCTTTGGACACTCTGTAACAGTTTAATATCTTTCTTATATTGCAGTGCCCAAAACTGCACACAATATTCAAGGTGAGGCCACCCCAGTGCAGAGCAGAGTGGGACAATCCTCTCCCTGACAATCCATGACCAGCTGGCCATGCTTTGGCTGATGCCCCCAGGACACGGTTGGCCCTCCTGGCTGCCAGGGCATTGCTGACTCATGTTCAACTTGCCATCCACCAGGACACCCAGGTCCCTTTCCATGGCACTGCTTTCCAGCATCTCATTCCCCAGTCTGCATGGACATCCAGGGATGCCCAATCCCAGGTGCAGAATCCGGCAGTTTTCCTTGTTGAACTTCATGGTAGGTGATTGCCCAAGTTCTCTAATTTGTTGAAGTCAAGCTCTATGGCTTTTTCTTTCAACAGTGAAGGCTGAGGTCTGACCTGGGGGAGTCATTCTGTGCATACACCAGCACATGATTCCACTGTCATCTGTGAAGCCTGTTATACCTGAAGGGGGAGGTAGGAGGGAAAAAAGATACCTTATTTCAAAGGGTGTTTTTACTCCAAGAAACCTCTTTGTCCACTCTGCTTTGCCACAGAAATATAGTCAAGTTGGGGAAGTACGGTAAGGTAACAGAAGAACAGGCAGGTAGTTTGCACATGCACATATCCAACCCATGCTTCTATTCACAGAGCTATAGGCACAAGGTAGGACAATCTAGACACCCAATGGAAACATGCTTGTCCAAAAGACTGGAAGGACTAATGAAAGCACTAGCAAGCAAAAATCCACTTGAAGTAAGAAGATACTGCCTACCTGATTAATGGTGTCACCAAGCTGCAGCTTTTTGCTGACCCTAAAAGCAAAATAAAAGCAATATAAGGTTTAAGAACACTTGCACAAAATTCAGCATTCAGCAGGACCAAGGAGAAAAATGGCTTAGAGCAAAAATAAAAGACAACTCTCATTTGAAATGGGCATTTAAATCCATTATCAAAGAACAAAAAATGAGAGTTCTGAAGATACTAAAAGATTCTTCTTTTAATACTTGAAATGATCCACTAATCAGGGATACTAATTGAAAGATGCTCTAGTCAGGCAGAATAAAAAGTATTGGGTGATAGGAGAGGTTTTTTTAATAATAATAGTAATGTTTCATGGCATTTGGGTTTGGGGATTTTTGAAGACACAGAGTGGATTTTGCACGCTAACTTCAGTGAAGCACAGCAGTGAAAAGTATGCACCACTGTAATTTCATCTTTGACATTGCACTGGTTACAGTAGGAAAAGCTTCCTCTTAAGTGTTTAGTTACACTAACGGTGTTGTTTATATGATACTTCTGTATTAATGAGCTGCATTTCAGCATTTTTCTCAGTTTGTACAGAATATGTTTTTTAGAAGGCATCTAAAACAGCATCTGCTGTTTATGCTCAATTGTCAGTAGATTGGTAAAGAGATATTCCTACTGAGTTCTTCAATTACTTACGACAAATTCAGGCTTGTTCCAGACAATTTTGACAAAAGCATGAAGAGCTTTAGAGATTATGTATTTTCGAAATGTAGTGAGTCACCAAGGTGCTGTGATGACAGGCGGCCCCAGTAAGGCCGAGGAACCATCCCTGCAGTCTGGCCTGCCACCATCCACATGCAGGCAATCCCAGCTGCTGGAGCATCAGAGGGAGTACAGCTGGGAACATACAAATGATGCACATAGTGGTTCCTGGTGCCTTCTGATGCCTGAGAGAACCCACTGAAGGAAAATGCAGAACTTCATGCACAGAACTTCCAAGGATTTAAAGCATTAAGAGATTTGATACACCAAAGCAGGTAGAAACAGGGGCTGTAACAGGGTGGCAGCTGGCATGGGATTCCCCTAACAGCCAGGATGGAGAAGCCTGTGGCAGCGGAAGACACTAACTTTCTGTCAACAGCCACAGCTAAAGAGCAAGTGTGCGTCTCCCGACCAGCCCCTGGTGCTGCGTGGAGCCGCAGGTGCCCAGGGGCAGCCAGGGCCGCCGCGGGCCCCACGCAGGAGCCCCTTCGTTTCCACAACACAGTGTGTGTGTTTCACCGAATTAGTGCCTTTACCTCGCCTTTGATTCCTTCTCGTTTTCATCAATCTCGGCTGGCCCCATCCTGTGCTCAGAACTCTCATTTAATCTGACGGATAAGAAGCATATGCAACTTTTTCAATAAGATTTCTGACTTCACCCTTTTAACCCAGAGAATAACTATAAATAGTTTATAATGTCTGGGATTTCCACAGCCTAAGTGCAGCTATAAATAGTTCTAAACATTTTCCCACTTCATGCTTTTGAAAAGAACATTCTCCACTTCCTTTCTTGGAGAACCCCTGGGAATAAGGCTAGATCACAGCTCAGAAAATATGTATATTCGGGGAGTTCAGCAAGACGGAGCAGCAGCAGCCCTGGGCTAATCTCACGTCAGGAGCGGGTCAGGCACCCTTCCCCGCGGGCAGGTCCCGACTCGGCCCCCGTCGGGTGCGGGGGCTCCGCTCTGCTCCGGCCGCGATGGCCGCACATACGTGCGGGACGTGTGTGCTCGGCGGCCGCTATTTTAAACACCAGGACAGGACACGGCCCTCCGCCTCACATTCACGCACGGACTGCAGCGGACCCGACTCGCAGCCGAGGGCCCGGCCCGGCGAGAAGGCTCCGGGAATGGCCCGGGCGCGCAGGGGCCGCCCTCTGCCGGCCGCCCGCCCGCCCTCGGGGCCGCTGGCACCGCGGCCCGAAGGGGCACGCGCAAGGAGAGGGCGGCAGCGAACAGCAATTCCCGTCTGGGCGAAGATTAAGGTCATTCTGAACCGAGTTCGTAACTGGGAAGCTGATGAAAAGAAGGAAGAAAAAAAAAAGCCTGACCTATTGGCAAACCGTGCCCTGCCGTTCTGCCCTTCATTTCCTCCATCTTGCCTTTTTTATCTCGCCCTGTCACCACACTGCTTTCACTTTAAAAGGTCTAAAGCCTCACGTATCTATGTTACCCTTGATGTGAAGATGTTTTAAGTTGTTGACCAGAAAAGACTGGGATTTATCACTACAGAAGGTGATGAATTATTTGCTCAGGGACAGCAGATCATGTACCTTCTAATGAAAAGGCATTTGCAAGGTGCAGCTACAGGGAATGGCTTCACACAAAAAATTTAGGAAGCACAGAGCAGTAGAACAGCTTGGTGGTTAAGAGAACCAGACCATTTATTCTACATGGCCCAGAAAAATGTGCATGTGAAAACAGAGAACCCAAAATGCCATTGTATCTTTTAGAAGTACAGAGCCGTTTGATGAGACCATTTTATGCATGGCTTCACGTCTACAGAAATCTAGATGAGCAGTAATGAAAGCCCAGTTTCAAAACAAACATTTTTAAATTGGGCCCAGGAACTGGCAGGGATGTTGAGTTCCTAATATTAGATGGCAATGACTTTCTGTAAACAAGGAGCATGAGAAGATAAAGTCCTAACCCTGTAGGACTTTGGCAACTCAGAGAGCCTCCATAATGTAAGGTGTAAAGTATATGATGCCTAACACTAAGAGCACAGCAAAATGGTTTAGCATACATAAAACTGAGCTGAGACGCCTGCAGGAATTCATATTTGCTTTCTTTTGATGTTTGAAATCAAAATAGCTTTAAATTTGTATCTACGCAGTGGAAAATTTGTATACAAAATGAATGTAGATTGTCTGTGATGTATGCGATACCAAGATGTTGATTCCTTAAACAAAGCCAACGCTTCCACAAGTATTACTATTGCAGCCTGTTCACAGATTTGTTACTTGGTATGCAAACTCTGCATTCACTTAAATGCTTGAACACTGAACGAAGTATGGCTCACTTCAAAAATACCTCCTTTTTACATTGACTCAATTTCAATTGGTCCAGATAAAAAAGCTGTTGGGATTATGGAAAATTCCTCTTCACAGAGATCTGACTGTGCACAGAAAAAAAGAGCTCTCTGCACAGCCACCTCTTACAACATCACGGAAGACTTTGGGAGCTTTATGTTGTGGAGGGGACTAGATTTTTTTTTCTTGAATCCATTGCAGACAAAATGTGGGAACATAACACAGCTGCTCAACTAAAACCAAATTATTCAATCAGTGAGTGCTCTGTAGTCTACTTAAAAATACTCATCACAGATTACCTCTGTATTAAGCTAGTTGTGAGAAAAGAGAAGCAATGGCTCCATGGCTAATGATACAAGACTAGCCTGATCTCTTGATCAGGGAGGGTATGTAGTGGCCAGCATGTACTCTCTTTCAGGGTATTTTCGAATGAGAATTGGGATGCCTGTACCAGCACACCAGTAAAAGGATTCTGCTGTTATGACAGTAGGAATATAAGCGCCAAACAAAGCAAGAGAATTAACCACAGGTTTGCTACACAGCACTCCTTCCTTCTTGGAAAGAGCAATGAGAATGCACCAAGCAGCACATTGCACTTGCAGTTATGTGGGATAATCCCAGAAATTTCTGTGAAGTGAAAAAAAAGAAAAAAAAATTTTTTACAGCGTCTGTCTTACTGTCACTAAGTACTCTGTAAGCACTCCTGCTCCTTGGCCCAGTTTCTTTTCCTTCCAATCTTGTTTTTCAAGTGGAGCTCCTTTACTACTAAGCATTCATTTAAATAGTCATAGTATGAGCCACAGCTTTTGAACTGGTAATTTCATTTATCTCCCTTCTGTGCAGTGTTTTTCTTCTGCATTTCCCTATCTCTGTAGGGTATAAGGCAATTCACTCTAATGGATTCAACTCAAAATGCTGCTCCCATTTGGCATGGAGCGAGTTCTCTACAGAACCCAAAAGCCAAACGCGTGTTTTCCAAACAGAAGTAATATGCTGAGAGGGCTTCTTTCAAGGTTTAAGCCTTAACACTATTATATGTAAGATCTACTATGCAGCTGAATGTGTTAGTAAGCTGAGAGAGGAAACAGTTAAATGATCAAGCTGAAATGTTATTTAAATATCGTGAATTAAAAGCTCCAGCCTAGCTGCAAAGAATTAAAAAGGGCACAAGCTTGGCAATGCTCCTAAGGCAGTAAAAGCGATGTTTGGAGAGAAAGAAATCTTTGTTTGAATGAAAAAGAGAAACTAAAATTGGCAAAATGGAGCAAGGAAAATGTATCTGGGTGATCGCAAACTGACAGAATACAAATCTCTCTCAATACAAGGAGAATCTCCATGAATTTCAGCAGGGCTACTGTCAAAAATTTCATCATATAACACAGTCAAGGTAAAATCCCAACAATTTCATAGGCTATTTAAAGCTGCTTTTAGTTTTTAGTTATTTCTGTCACATCTCACTCTCCTCTGTTTCATACTCCAAGGGAGGAAGGTCAGTTTCTTCTTCCATATCCATCTTTTTATAACAAATGAGAACTTAAACTCTCTCCTGTTGGCACCAATGGGGCTTTTGCTGATGATTTCAGTAAAATGGGAACATGGTCACCAGCCTCCTTGGAAAATCTGCAGCAAGTGTGAAGGAACCTAAACCTCTTGCCTGTTCAAAGGACATTAGCCAGGGGAGTAAGATCACACTAAGCTGGTGTGATTGTAGACTATGTGTGAGCACAGGGCTGCAGGAAGCGGGCCCACTCCCAGGTATACTGTGAAATTGCCCCATCAGAAAAGTATGATCAGAATCCTCAGCACTAGACTGTGAAAGAATGAGAGTTTCTACACGGTGCAATTAGTGAGATGACTGAGCATCCATTTTCCCTAAATGGCAAGCCTGCCATTGAAAACTGCATGGGGAAAATCAATACAATTTCTTAGAGATTTGGAATGCTTCAGAGAGCATTTGTCCTCCCACCTCACACTGGCAGTGAGAAAGTCTCCATGAAAGACTGTGGAGAAGGAATGTGTGCTGCTCTGGAGCTGCTAAGTCCTTTAAACCTGCTGGACTGCGTAGATGAGGCAGGAAGGTGAGGCAAGCCCTGAGGTAAGCAGGCAGCTGACATGATGATCTCCCCGACATCACAAACCCCATGAAAGGGTTGCTCTGTCCTCAGTTTTTCAATGTTTTGACTCTGCCCGCTATATCATTGCCACCCAACTCACAGTGTCACTGGCAGGGTAGCACTAATAATAACTGAACTACAGCAAATGTCATCACTTCCCCCACCTCCTTCCCTGTTGAGCCAGGCACTCAGAGCTTCAACCCAACAAGGGGAAAAGGGACATTCCTCACCCAGTGTGAATACAATCAAAACACGTCACGGTACTTCTAATTAAATAAATTCTAATTAAATAATTTCTAAATAAAATTACTTCTAATTAAATCACGCTTCAAATTATTGCTTCTATAGAATTGCCTGCAAGGAAAAAGCCCCAGAATAACTCAGTGAACATATAATTCGATTCACCATTCTTGTCTGTGACCGATGCCAAACACATCCGAGAAAAGGCCTTCACTGACATAAATTCCTGCAATCATATGAACTAGAAATGTCTTCCTGATTGTACCTGGGATTTGGCCAATGATACATTAACAGCCTTTGTAATTTTCTTGTACATAGTGTAACCACAGAGAATCTTTGTGTTGAAATAATTAGGACTTTGGAGATTCCCTAAACAAGTTCCCAGGAGAAAAGAGTTTCTGGGTATGGTTTCAGAACTCTGGTAAATTGCTCAGGCTAGAATATGATTACAATATTCCTTACAGTGAGGGAAAGTAACAAACCACAAGAAAATACTGGAAATGGATCCCTTCAGCTGGAAATGTGATACTACATGATCTGATTTGTTTCTTTATATTTTCAAAGCAAAGCTAAATGAATGTTATCTATTTTCTGTGCTGGTACTGACTGATGAAACATTTTGGAAATTGTCAGTTCATACACCTATATGCTTATTATAATAGAAGGATGGGAATTTAACTGTATTCAGCACTTTCACAGCCTTTTTTATTTTCCTTATGAATCTAACATTAGTTTTACAGGACTGGATTCTGTGAAACTAAGGAGTACACTTGTGCTGCTGCATGGGAAATGTCTTGTTTTTAATGAGTTGCCAACTTAATGACCTGTGGGATTTCAAAGTTCCTTTTTGGTTTTAAAGGAAATGATTAATATATATTCTGTCTTTAATTATGGTACTATAATTGTGTGAAAGGAATTCCATTCATTCTTTTCTTCCTTTAAATGTTTTACATTTGTGAATGTTAGGCAACATATTCTCCTAAAAGTTCTGTCTGTAAAATGATGTATAATATTATTTACTTTCAAATGGGAGAGTAATGAGAGTACTGGTATTCCTCAGTTTTGGGCAGAATATTTTGATTCTTACTTTAAAAGGATACACAAGTTATTCAAACAATTACTTGACTAAAATAAAGTGAATTTATATGGAAACAAATGCATGGCTTCAAATATCTATTAAGGTAATACTCCCCCCTACTTTTTCACAACAAAAAATGTTACAAAACAGGAAATGTGTGTATTTTTGTTGATACTGTAATTGGCTACCATAGCCTGTTAGCAAATGTCCTAGGATAAATTTGGATAATTGGTAGTTATGCTTCAGAAAGCAAATCTTAATCCTACTTTTCTGTCTGTATAATCTAAGGATTTTCTAATTCTAAAAACTATTCATGACTTCTTCCTCCTATTTGCCCCAAGTAATTGGGAGATCAAGTTTTCGGTTTTTTAAGAGCTTATATATGTGCCGCATACAAATCCCATCCCTGTGACTCAGACATTTTGATCCCTTGGTTATCAGCCTGATATTTTTCAACAACTTGTGAATCTCTGAAAACAAACGTTTTTGTCTGATTGTTCCTTATACATAAGGAGAGCCTGACTTTGCAAAATCTTTGTTTAGAAAAACCTTTTAGCGTGCACACCGTTACCTCACACAGATGCAAAATGCCCTTCTCCCGCTACTTACTCAGTTTCCTGCTCCACACCAGACACCACACCAGATGCTCTTCACTAGGTATCCCTACTTTGGTTTCCCAGAACGTCTGGCCTAGCAAGACCGTTTCCTGTTTTGTAACTCCTTGACATGGGTGACAAGGACAACATAGACTTACTCTATGAGACCAGAAACCTTTTCTTTCACATATGCATGAAAACTTTATTTCTTTGAAGTTTTGGGTAGTCCACAGACCTTTAAAATAACATGTGAAACCTGTATTTGCTAAAGTAATTCACAGCTCCTCTTCACATGTACCTCTCCATCCTACCAGAGACAACTGGCTCTTCCCCCAGCAGCACCATCACCAAAAAAGGAACACAGACTAGGAAAGGACTATCTGAGTCACCAAATCCCAGTTGTCTGCTTTCTCAGCACCATGTCATATAATCCATTTATAAAGTTATTGAGCTCCATCTTAAAACTACTTAGGATTTTTGCCTCTCTGTACCAGTTAGGAAGCTCTCATTTCCAAGCTATAATTATCTAATATTAATCTTCCAGTGCATTGACTTGCATTTGGCACAATTATGTTTAGTCCCACTTCACTTTCTCCAGTTCTCATCTACCCTGTTAACTTTTGGTGTTTTGCCTTTACAGAGCTGCATTGGGAATGGTGTAATTTTAAGAAATGTATTTGATACATGAGATCTGCATTATCATTGTGCTGATAAACAGAAATTGCTCTACTATCCTAGCAAGGTTAGAGTGACCTTGCTTGTTAGTTCAGAAAGAAAAATATGCACACACATTCCATAAATGAGTGTGCTGACATCTCCTGCAAGAAGTGAAGTGCAAAGTTAAATCACAACAATACATCACCACAGGATTATGAAAAAGGAGCGTTGAGGTAATTTTCACAAATGTAATTGTGTAGCCAAAAAGAATTCCACTCTACTAACCAATATAATTATTACCCAATATATTAATATAAGAATCAGTATAGTTATTAAATACTTAGAAAAAGCACTGGCAAAGCACATAACAAGATAAAAACGTAAGTAAGGCTAATTTTCTGCAGCTTTCCCTCAGCCATGTTTTTGTAAACTCTGCCTCTGGCTTAACTGTCAGATATGTCAAATAAACAAGATAAGCAACTGAACAGGAATGGTAACTTTATTTCTCTCTAAGTTAAAACCTGTAGCTTTGGTAATAATTTCACTGCGTCCACACAAGAACTAGCACACCGCAGGCACTAGTCTGAGGTGCCACTGCCATTGCTCATAGGTGTTCCTACTTTCTCTGTCCTCATCAGCTACTCAGCTTTGTGTCATTCAGAAAAAACAATAACATAGAACTACTTTTTTGTGGCAAGGTCATTATAGAAAACATTTAACAGTATCAGGCTCAAGACCAGTCTTTGAGAAACTCTGTCTTCACACTAGTTCTCTTTTCTCTTAGCCAATTCCTCACCTTGCCTCCAGTTCTAATGCTGATCTTCATGTTCTCCACCTTAATTACTAATTTTTCATTTGACACTGTATCAGGTCCTCTAGAGAAGCTGGTAGCTCATATTGCAATTTTTCACTTACTTCATTAAATGATACTAAAATACAATTTGCATTTTATCCTCTTTTACAGCAACTTTAGTTTCTTTGGTAATTTCTTCCATCAAAAATAGATTTTTAAGTCCTGTGAAGTCAAACTGAAATAGTATCCAGAATACTCTTCCTAAAGATAGCAATATATTTTGATATAATTGAAACCTTACAAGCGGCAGAATCAATGTTATCTGTTTTCTTCATGCACACAGAACATTCTGTCTGCCCTCAGTAGACCATGAAAGGACTGCTGGTAGATGAGCAGTAATTTAAAAAGTCAATAAATTCTTCCATCAGGCACTTCAGTGAATGCAAAATGAATACATTTTTTACTGCCCAAGGTAGAACTGGATAACTTGCATTTACTCTGGATTATATTAGAATCCGTGTAGTACCAGTGCTGCAGCTCCCTGTAGGCCCTTTTGCAGTGAGACCATAATTTCTGTAGCCTGTAAGGTTGATTCCTAGCTATATTTCTTCTCTGCAGGACTCTGAACAGATACTTGGAATGATGGACGAGCTAGGTGTATCCCACAAAGAGTAAATCTACAGCATATTGTGTCCTTAGTTTTACAGTCCACAGGGTATATCGGAGATTGTCCTTCCTTAGGATACTGCAGCCACCTTTGAGACAACATTGCCTTTTCTTCTTCTTTTCTTTCTTTTCTTTTCTTTTTTCTTTTTCCTAGTGTTCCATTCAAAATGTCTACTCTGGTAAAATAGTGGTGGTGCTGGGTGTTTACACATTGTTTATTGCTTTGATTCCAATGGTTTTAGGTGCTCACACATGGCTTATCATTTTGATTCTCCCTTTCCATCTGCTTAGTTCTTTAAGCAAAAGCATAATTATTTTGTTCTCGGCTATTTAGGAGAGGTTCTAGAACTTGGGCTTTAACAAGAAGTTTACAGAACAGGGATAGTCAAGAAAAAAAAGTAATATGAGAAGAGATTTAGAAATTCTTGCACAGAAAGAAGAGATTGAAAAAATCTTGGGTTTATTTGCTCCTGGATGAAGAAGAGGAGACTTCAGGGAAGAAGTCTAGTAATAAGATTCATAAAAGATGTAAAAGACAAACTAGATATGAATCACAGAATCATAGAATATATTGAGTTGTAAAGGAACCCACAAGAAAGATTGAAGTCCAGCTCCTGGCCCTGAACAGGACCATGCCAAGAATCATACCATGTGTCTGAAAGCATTGTCCAAATATTTCTCATACTCTGTCAGGCTTGGTGCAGTGACCCCTTTCCTGGGGAGCCTGTTCCAGTGCCCAGCCACCGTCTGGGTGAAGAACCTTTTTCTAATACTCAACCCAAACCTCCCTGACACAACTTCAGGCCATTCCCTCGGGTCCTGTCACTGGTCACCACAGAGCAGAGATCAGTGCCTGCCCCTCCTCTTCCCCTCATAAGGAAGTTTTAACTACAATGAGGTCTCCCCTCAGTCTCCTCTTCTCCAGGCTGAACAGACCAAGTGCCCTCAGCCGCTCCTTATATGGCTATTCCTCAGGCCCTTCATCATCCTCATTGCCCTTTTTTGGTCTCTCCCTAATAGCTTAATATCTTTCTTATATTGTGATGCCCAAAACTGCACACAGAATTTGAGGTGAGGCCGCCCCAGTGCAGAGTGGGACAATCCCTCAGCCTGATTCCTGATGCACCCCAGATGTTTGAGCTTTTCTTAATGCATGGGGCCTGACATTGATAATATTCTGAAATGTGTCTTATTTTGCATTCCTATGCTTTTGTCTCAAGACAGAAAGTCATTGCCAATGTCACCAACAGACATTTTGGGCCTGACAATTTCACCATCCGTGCCTTTGAGCATTGAGATGGTTGTTTTCATGGATATATCTGCATATTTTATTTTTCTTTCCCTGACTAGTTCTTTGCAGGATACAGAGGTAAAGATGGCCTATAGCAAAGAAGTGGTCAACCCTCTATCCTGTTATGTCTGTTCATTCACAAATTACAGGTGAACATACATAGAATTGTTACTTTGCTTGTGTTCATTTTCTATGAAGTCTTTGACTGCTTTATGTCTCAGATTATTCCTTTGGAGACAGAGACTAGTTTGCTGGTGCTGAATTTATTATTAAAACATTATACATATTACCCTTTTTCTTTGGTGTCACAATGTCAGGCAAGGACATCACCTTCCCTTTACAGGGTAAGGATATCATCTACCCTCTACAGGAAGAGAGAGTAGGTAGAGTTAAGATCAGCCAACTACTTCCAGCTGTGTTCTTACATGGGTGTCTTATCTGCACGCAAATGGCTTGAGCAAAGTGTCCAGTGTTCTGAGACTGGAAACTGTGATGAAATTATTATGGAAGGCAGTGAAAAGACTAACTGCAGTATCACCCTTCTTTCTACATGGTTTATTGCTTTTAAGCAGACGGCTATACTCTTTGTCTTATGCAATGTGTCAGTATTAAAGACAGTCCTGCTCTGAAAAGTTCAATAAAGAAGGGTAACTTTGTTTTGCAGAAGACTGTTATTTCATTCTATAGTGCCTTTCTGTTGGGAACAACACCCTATTTAGAAAAAAAAGGTGTGAAAATGCAGCGTCAGGAACTGGAGGTGGACCACCCCAGAGTCCCTGCGCAGCAGGCTGCCCCACAGCTGTGGACACTGAGAGCTCCAGCTACCAAGGAAGAATGAGCTTGGAAACCCTGAGAGCCACAGCTCCCAGCACTTCCCAGATCTCTGCCAAGGATCCAGGTCAGCAAGCTGTCAGGAAGCTGGGTAGGTTTCTCATTGAAATGCTAGATTTTGATGAGTCAGCAAATGCTCAATTAAAAACATGCCAGAATTTTTCCAACCGACTCTACTGATAAGCTAAACAAATAAAGGGTGTGGGGAGGAAATACAATCCTTATTTAACATCAAGGGTACTGAGGCACAGAGATATGAAGTAACTTATGCCATGTGCTGAAGAAAGTCCACAGTCAGGAGGCAAACTTAGATTTCATGCCATCCCTTAATCACAAAAGTCTCCTCACTGTAAACTTAATTTGCCATTACAATGAATTTGTGAGATAAGTATTACCTTCATTTTATAAATGGGAAACCAAAATAACTTGTACAACAGCAGATGGGAAGCCTATGTCTGAACGAGGACTTAAGCCCAATGTTTCTAAAGCTGCTGAGCTTTACTAGTCTGGTTTTTTTGTGAACAAGATACAGTCAGTCTTAGACAACCTTATTCAGCATTACTTACCTAACCATACTAATTGAGGCAATGGTATAGATTCCTACAGCAAAATATTTCTGTGCTACAGTCTTCTTATACTGAAGCATTTATGTCTGCATAAATGTTGGTTTACTATGACTAAAACCTTCATATGTGGTTGTAAGTAGTACAAAACTAAAACTTTAGACAGAAGGAGGTAACTAATGCTTCCCTAAACATTTGTATATACAGTTCAACTGGTCTTCCTGGTTCTGCTAAATGCAAGCAACTGTATCTGTATCTAGGCACACCACATAATTATGTTCTTTACCCAAGTCTTTCATGATCTCCAGTTTCATCCTTCAGCTGGGTTTCCACCTTGAACACAGCCAAAATCATAAGGAAGAACTGTAGCATCACCTGGTATTAAAGTCAGTTCAGTTTTGACTAGTAGATTTTAATTTCAAATGTCAGAAAGCTTTGCTTTGCTGTCTTGTCTTTGCTTAATGTAAAATTTATGGTTGAAATTTCCTAAACTGCTTTGTTTTAGGGAACATAGCTACATGAAATCTGCTATTCTGCTATGCTGTTCATAACCCTTTTATGTTTTAACTACTTTTAACCTTTGAGCAGGGATTTGTTTGATAACACGAGTAGCATTTGACCTATGGACATGACTTCTGCCCCTACTATGAAAATCCTCTCAGATTTGGCAAAGTCCTTTGCTAAATCTGTTCGCAAGTGCCTAATAGAGAACCCGAGTTTACTAGCTAAAATGCATGAGTCCTGGCTCACTGATCAGGCTTTACAGATGCTGTCCTTTCAGAAAAACAGCATGCTTTGACCCCTTCAGGCTACCCAAGGACCAGCTGGAGGGCTATGGTACCTTATTCCTGTCATTCTCTCAGTGTTCTCCCTGCCTACAACCAAGTGCCAGAGACAGAAGCCACGCAAGTTACATACAAAGGGACTGAGAGCTTGACCAAAAGAGGGAAAAAAGGCAAAGCTAGAACTACTGGTCGAGGATGAAGCTGTGGCTGAGAATTGTTGAGGAAAGACTGGACTGTGACCAAGTAGGCAGGAAGTAAAAATTAGAATTGCTTGAGCAGAGACTTTGACATAAAGAAGAGTGGATAACAGGATTAGGAGCTCTCGAGGGAAATTAAGAGCAAACTAGGATTCACTAGGAAAAAAAAAAGAGACTGACATTGTGTGAGAAATGTGAATGGGATGTACAGAATCATGGGAGTAGAATTAGCTAGGTTTGCCTGGGAAGGAGATAGGAAAAAAATATGTAGAGACAGAGCATAGCTGAGAACAAAGGATGCATTTTGTAAGGGAGACTAAGAGTTTGATGGGTGAAGGCTGGAAACAGAGGAAGGAGAAAACTTGGAGGCAGATGAAAGGTGATAGTGATCCAGCTTGATGCAAGAGAGTCTGTGTTCATTAAAACTCTCTTTCCTCCACAATCTGTAGAGCCTTAAAAATCACCATATCTCTGGTATCTTCAGATATGTTTTAGAACCATTGGAAAAGTGTGCTTCTCCTCATTTAATAGTTTTGTTTATTAAATGGTGACATATTATACTAGACCTGTATCAGAGAATCTGCAAGTTATTTTTATGGATAAATCCTAAGAGAGTGAAAGTAACATCTCACATGAAGATTTGGGATTTATTTTTGTTAAAAGAAGAATCACTTGCAAAATGAAGCTTTACAAGGTAGCAAATGCCATAAGTAATTCTGACTATGTTTGCAAAAGTTATAGAACAGCTTTCATACTGGGCAAAATTCAGTCTGAAAACAGATAGCGTAGAGAGAATATTATGGAGATCTGTAAAAATCATGAGTGGCACAAATAAGAGAGTGGAAAGGGGTTTTCTGTCTCTTTCAATACCAGCGCTAAGGTACATAGGAGTTATGCCCTATGTTCTGTATAAGGGGCAGCCCCAGAGTCCAATGGGACAGAGGCACAAGATGGAGCCCTGCAAGGCCAGAGTTAGGGATGGAGAGAAATACTATAGTTCTTACCTTAGGTTGAAGAGGATTGCAGGATTCAAGAAAGCCTTCGTTTTCTTGAGCAAATGCAGAGAGATGCAGAAGGTCATGGCCATTGCTAGAAAAAAGGCACACAGCTAGAGGATGTTAATCTAAACTAGTCTACTTGTCTAAACTAGTATAACTGTAATCTAATTATTTTTATATGTTACATTAAACAATTGCTATATAAATGCATCTTCAACATGAGATGCTCCTTACTCTTGCCCTGCAGGTCACCCACCTCAGTGATGGGAGGTATGAGTTTGATACTCTCAACAAACTGAATTCGAGTCTAATCCAGTTCTCTGAAGTAGGAGGTGATGTTGGTGTCTGGCCACATTTTAAAAAGCTTGTTACCAAAATTTTGAGAGAGATTTGTGGGTTGTGGGTCTCAAGTTGACAGATGTGCTTCTGAAATGCAGAATGAGAACCTGTGAGACCATACTTATGCCACAACACTGTCCTCAGTGTTTCATTTTACCTGACCTTACACAAATAAACTTTGAGCCTGCTAATTTTAGTCAACTTCCTGCACAGACTGACGATGCCTGTGGATCCTATTCTGTGCTGCTTAGGTTTCTGCATGATATACACTGCATAGCAAGCTTAAGTTCCCACTCAGAGCCCTGGACTCCAGGAATTCAGGTGCTTAACTCCTTATTTAGAACTAGATCTCTGACCTTAATATCTGTATTTCGTTTCTCAACATTTAAAAACAGAGGTAATACCAATAAATCATCTCCCAGGATATTGTTGAAGATAAGACCATCTTTAAAGGTTAAAATTGTAAACCTCAAGGCAGTTTGATTTGTATCTAACATTATCTGGCTTTTGCTTAATCTATTTGACAATTGCAGTGAGTGGGTGACAGAATTGTGAAACAGAGTTTTGTGACTAGGGGTATGAGAAAACCTCTCAACATTCAGAGTTGGTGCTTAGTGGCAGGCTGTGCTTCCTTCTAGAGGCACAGTCATGGGTACTTTTCACTAGAAGATTAACATCCAATACTTTTTCCAGAGCTTGGTGTGTTTGGCAACTTTTGGTGTGACAACCACTGGCAGAAGAACCTAACACTAAAATAATCAGGTGATACCAAAAATTATGTTCACACCAGACTGAGCTCCTTATGCATGGCAGACCAATGCTTTTTTCCAAAATTGAAGGCTTGTTTATTCTTCTAAATTTCAAGATTGCTCAATAGAAGAAAATAATACCTTAACACATTTGAAGTCTTAGTATCCTAAATCCGTGGTGATTTTGCTTCTCCCAGCTGAAAGTAAACTGCTTAGAAAGTAATTTGATTAAAGGAGGTGTAATTAGGGCCTAAGCTTTCATAGGACTAGAAATGACAAATCATAGCAAAGATCAAAACAATTTTCTTATTTTGCCTCTGTAGTCTAGAATGTGAAAGACCAACATTCAAATTTCTGCAGCATAGTGCAGAGAGATCTGGGATAAAAAGCGTCTATGAATCAAGAGAAGCAAGGACTTGGTGGCAGCATCCTGTATCTAATCATTGTGGTGTATTTATTTCTTGAATGGAAAAGTTTGAGTTTCATTCAGCTGCAGATATTTCAACACCATATTGCCACATCATACTGATCTAATTATACTAGTAAATTAATCTCTAAGCCATAGTACTTCATACTTTAGTGTAACTAAAATATCTATACATTTGATAACATATACTTGACTAGGAGACAAAATATATTTAAAGAACCTGTTGCAAATAAATTATGAAAAGCAGAAAATAAGTGTATGAGCGTGGGCATATGTGTGTGGTGTGGGATGGTGTGAAAATACGTAAAATAGGAGTCAAAAATAAAATTCAAACAGTGTAACAAAAAAAAAAGGAAAAAGAGGAAGCATGCTAAAAACTTGTAATGTAAAATACACCAAAGAAAATACAGGCAGTCTTTGTAATACAGGGGGAAAACATTCAAAGGAATCAAAAGGAAACATTCTAAAACTGGTAAAGACATGTCTTTTTATATCCAAGCCTAATGAACTGAAGGGTCTCAGTGCTCATTTTCAGCCCTTGGCAAATGACTGAGCAGATTCAAGACAGGAAGAATAGAAATGTAAATAAATACAATAGAGCCCCACAAAACCTAAATTGAAAGAGTATTATTAAGGTTGAGAAGCCCAGCACTTAATAACATCATGAAATACCAGATTAAGACTAATTGTTTGAGTTCAACTATGTGCTATTTTCCATTAGACCTGTACTACTTTTGGTGCATAGAATGGGTATTATTTCTTGATGAGCTTGGTATTTTATTTCCCTTTTTGTTCAAGGTATCTTCACAGGTGGGATTGGATGGGACCACAGCATGTCATCTGATCCAACCTCCCTGCTCAAGCAGGCTCATCTTAGAGCGCATTGCATCTTCAGTTCCTAGTTATTACATGATAGCCAAACTGTTCTCCAGAGGCAGAATTGTTCACTTCTGCAGATTCTGTAAACATATAATATGCATATTCTTCAGAAGTAGAACTGCATTTAGAGTCCTGTAAGAAAAGATATGATTTTATATACATGGAATCAGAGGCTTCAAATTTATTCCTTGATATGAAGATCATTATAATTCCCTTCACATTTGTTTCACTGCAAGTCATCTCTTCAGGCTGTACACTGAGTTTCTACACTCTTCTCTAGCCATCTTAATTTCACTGTATTTTCCCCAATCATCTGCCATTTCCCAATCCCAGTTCAGATCGCTAGTCTACATTTTCCACTCCTTATCATAATCTCATTAGCCAAACACACCTAGTTGATTGGAGTCTTTATCTCTCTCTCTGCCATCATCTTTGTGAAGCAGTAGGTCTGGATCCACTCTCCAACCCATCCTACTGTTCCATCCACACCAGAATACTCGTTCCTTCATACCTGGCTCTGCTCTGCTGGAATCCACTTTACCTTCTCTGTGTTGTGTTGGATTACTTTGTGTCTCTGTATTATAGTGAATTACATTCTCTTCCATGTGGCCATGTTACAGATATCACAGAACAGAAGCTTCCTCCTCACTTTTCTGTCTAATTTATCTTTGCTTGGTTTAGAGCACAAAAATTCCCTGCCAAAAGAGGCTGTGATGGAGAAAGTGCCTCTACCCTGGTAGTCCTGATCGGAGGGCAGTGTATGCAGTTATTCAGTGAGGACAGAAATGTATGCACTAATCAGGATGGGGGGGAGCCCTGACAGAAAAGCTGCCATGACCCCTCCTGCCTCCCCCCAACCCCCTTTCTCGATGGGGAGAGGAAATAAAGACCCTTTAGTCTTGTTCGGGACATAGATGTTATGATAAATGTCCAATACAAGTTTTCACTACAGAGCTCAGGACTCACAAGGTAGTTTGATGAGAACATGGCCACAAACTTTAACCTAGGATCATTTCCCCAGTCTTGTTCTGTGGAACTATTCAGGATGCCATTTTCAACACACATTAAAAAATAGCTAGCACGAGGTCAACAACAGCGAAGGACAAAGCTTGTCCCAGTTAAAACCTGGCAAAGGAAACAGATCTTAGCAGAAGGCAGTGAGCATCCACTTCTTTCAAAAAAACTAGACCTTTACAGGTTTCGGGACAGAGCTTATTTTTCAAAGAGAAGGAATAAATGCCTCACTATGGCCTACAGCTTAATAAGAAATTCCTTCTGAGGAGGTTAGGAGTGTTTCCTTCAAGACTTCTTGTATTTTCTTCTGGTGCTGCTGCCGGCGGCTCCTCGGCGAGGACGCGAGGCGGGCGCGGGCCTGCGTGTGCCGGAGCGGGCCCGCCCGCCGCCTGGCACCCTGAAATGCCTTCCAAACCCTGGGCATCACTGCGCCTGCAGCCGGCAAGGGCGCAACTTTAATTTTCCTAGTGCTCGCGTTTCCTACTGCTCGCATGCAGGGAGCACGGCCGGGTGCCTGGCTCTGCGCGGAGCCGAGCAGCCCGGCCCGGGGGCCGCCGCCGCTCCCGTGTGCGGAGGGACGGGACAGGGATAGGGATGGAGATGGAGATGGGGATGGGGACGAGAACGGAGCCCGGGCCGCTGCCGGGCCGTCCCCCCTCCCGGCCCGGCCCCGCCCGCCCTCCGGAAGCGCCTTGGCNGGGCCGCCGCCGGGCCGGGCCCGGTGCGAGGGGACCCGGCCGGGGCCGCAGCCGCCGCCGCCCCGCTGGCGGTGCTTTTCACGGAGTGTTGGTGTTGTGTTCGTTTTGCAGGTCGGGAAAACGGAGGAGATGCGACACCGGTCGTGCTCTGTCAGCACTTGAGCGGCAGCTGCCTTTGCACACTTGAACCCCCGTGGCCTGTGTTGCACATCTGTAGTGTTAAATTGGCAGCAGATGAGAAAGCAGTCACCATAATTGTACATAATACACGTAGAAATTTTTGATAAATAGATTACTTAACCTCTAAATTATTATAGCTTTTCAGTTTTTTCGCAGTCTACCTCATATCAGTCTTTGGCCCTTAAATTTGGGATCAGCCATGGATTGTGATTGTTCAGGATCTCAGTTTCAGGTGAATAAGTTGCAATTAGTGGCCTGTCTTGTGTGACCACAGGGGTGTTTGCATTCAAGTAATAATACCTCACTTACAAAGTGCCCAGTGTTTGAGAGGTCACATATTTGCCTGTAATTTGGAAAGTAAGCAAGAAGACTTATAATTCTGTATGTAAAAAGTAATTACATAAATGACAGGTGTTTCCTGCACCCAAACCTGACTTTCGAAATTTTTTGAATATACTGAAGTCTGTTTGAAGTTAATGTCATCTTTAGAGTAAAGATGCTCGAGGATAAAGAATAGCAATACATCCTGACAGGTGACAGCTCATACAAATAAGGCCTTCATGTTCACAGCTAAGGCATTTGTCCATTCTCTGATGTGGCATTTTTTTCAGAATCACGCTAGATCTCCCCTAACTTCTACTCTTGAGTACAGTTGTAGGCCTTGCTTCATACTTGCTCTCATGGAAACCCCCAAAGCCAGCTAGATACAAGAGTTGTAGGGTTTGACATCACGGTAAATAGCACAGGTGCAAAACTGAAGTGAGATCTTCTTTTAGGGGTAGTTTTTGTTTCAGCTTGTAATTCATGTAGCTTCATCCTTACGTCTTGTCTAAATTAGCTAACTTGTGTTGTGCCTTACATATCTCTTTTTTTAAAAAAAGAGAAGAAAAAGAGGAAAAGGGAGCAGTAGTTCACAGATTAAGTACTTTAAGTACTTAAAAGTTTTACCTGCCTTCTGTGTTGTGTCGTGTCTTTAGTGCAGATACCTTAATGTCATACCTTGGTCATTAGCTGCTGAAACTAGCAGTATAGTAGTTTAATTCCACCCATTCTAAGAGTGACAGTATAAATTGTAATGGAAAAACTACTCAAATTTCCTATGACTGGTGTGCAGAGAGTAGCAAATGCTTTGAATTTTTGATAAGAACTTTTATCCAAAAAATGCATATCACATAAAGCTAAAGAAAGGAAAGTGGTAACCAAAAGAAACAAAAAGGCAGCCATAATCTGTTGACCTCTGTTTTATTGCATTGATAAACTTCATGCACACACAAAAATGGTGGGAGGCTATACAGGTGATCAGTTAGGACTATTAAAATAGAGGTGCTTTGTCATGGTAAGCAACAGGTGATGTTAAGAGAAGAGATGGTACAAGAGGAGGCATATGTCATAGGATAAGTAGAATAGTAACTGAGACTTGAAGGTAAATAAAAACTTGGAAAATGCATACATATGTAGGGAGGTAAGAGGTATAACACTTAAAATTCATGCATCATTTAACTGGAAGATAGCCCCACTTTGTTTGAGGAGGAGAAACAAGGTGTCCTTTCAGATCTACTCTTGCATATGCTGTACATGCTTAACTTGAAACTCACAGTGGAAAGTTAACCATGTGTCTGAGTGTTTGAGGTTGGATTGGTAATCTGAGAGCTGCTGTGGATTGGCTGTTTTAAGGCATGTAATTAGATGCAGAAGTATGGCATCATTAAACTTAAATGCAGGAAACTAGCAAGAATAGTGGCTTCATAAAGGCAGCTGTAGGGCTTTACCAGCATGAAGGCACCATAATAGCCATGGGAGGGAGGAATTCTGCATCACTTTCAGGTTTATTAATTTATTCAATGGATGGAAGTGTTTTGGAATATTTTTTTTTTGTAACTGGATAAATGGGAGGCCAACAAGCCTCATCCATCAGAATACTGGAACTTGTTGCATAGTCTCACTGAAGTCATTGGGTTTCTACAGATCCTTAGGTGACTTTTTGTTAGCAGTATTGCCATCTTACTGTACATAAAAAGTCGTTATGTACTGTTTAGCATTATTTGGTTTTACATTTAGAATATTTGTGGGTTTTCAATACAAGAACACTCTAAGGCAGTTGTGAATATTTGAGGTGTCTGATCTTAAAATAATTTGCTGAAATTCCCAGTAATGTGAGTGGGGTGTTAGTAGTTGTTTTGGATCATAAACACTGATTATTTTTGACTGAATGAAATACTAGTGTATCATCATATTTACTTTATTTATCTGTCAGGAAGCAATGTTTCTGTCTGTCATCTGCTGTTAGTCTGTCTAGTATCTAAATCTGTCTCCCCTTCACTACTGTATGCACAAACGTATTTTTCTTCTTTTTTTTTTTTATTCTTCTTCACTTGGATGTTTTTAGCCAAGTTTGTTAAAGCAAAAACTGTAGTTCGTGCTAGGAAGGCTTTTTATCTTTGTAGGAAAATCTTTTCAGCTGTGAAATGTACCTAAATGTAACTAAATAAGGTGATAACCTGATCCGCATGACAGAAAATCTTGAAATACTAGTATTTCTCTTAACTATTTACTTGAGATCTAAAATAATTGCAGAGCTATAGTTGCTATGAGCCCTAACTATTTATGTTCTAGAGAGTGGCTCATGAAGTAAGTGCACAAGTTTCTTACTTGCTCATGCTGTAAATACTTTCCCTTTTTAAATTTTGGGTCAGACTCATTTTTTTTTTCCACCAAAATGATTTGTTTTACAAAGCCTGAGAGAACTCAGGCTAAGTTGGCATCAGTTTAGGTTTTCCAATAATGTTAGAATTCATTAATGAATTGCCAAAAATAGTCCTTTTTGCTGACTATCATGCAAGAGTTGGCTGTAGAAAATTAAAGAACCAGTATTTAGAATACGAAAAGCAACCAGAATATCCCGATGCTGTAATTGAGGTAAACTGGACAAAGCCAGTATGACTGTAAAGTACAGTCCTGTAATGCTGTGTAAATTAGTGCAATTACAGTTTAGCAGATATCTGTGAATGTTATTAAGGAGCTACAAATAAACAAAATAACTTAATATGTGGCATTGTGACAGTGGGTCTTCAATAATCTCTAAGAGAATAAACTGTAGTAATGAAAATGTGTAAATGCGACCTGTTGGAAAGTGGCATAGAGAGAATGGCCCTGCTTTCGCCCTGTGTTGCTTTTGATGCAAATGCACTTGTGTTGCTTCCCACCTGTCCTACTGTAAGCAGCAGATGCCCTACAGTACTGGTTTCTAGGAAGGATATATACGAGGTCCTTGGCCACTGTGTAAAGTGGACAAGAATCAAATGCTATGTAAAGAGAGTCTCAGAGAGCAAAGGATGTTAATTTTATCTGTGCTGAGCCAAGGCAGTAACTGGTACAAACAGGTGCATTTCATGCACTTCAGAGGACTTGCATTTGTGGATGCTAATAGTTAATTTAGCCCCAAGTTTCTAAATCATCAAGTAGCCAATGAACTGTGGTGGTGTTACTTCTTTTGTCTTTATTGTATTAGGGAAGTATGGCCTTTTACATTTTGTACAGACAATAAACAGTTGAATCTTATCCTAGAATGGGAAAACCAGAGTGCCTGCAAATATGCTGTGATTAGGATGTTTGAAGGGCTGAAAGGCCTACTGATTTATGATGAATGCTCTCATCTCTCTCTGACTCTTAGCATCTTATCCCTGTTGTTGCCAGGGTGATGAAATTAATGCCTGTTGTGTTTGTGCACGTGTTACAGATCAGATGAGGGCTACATGTTCTTTAAATTTTATTTTGTAATCGTGTTTGATATTTTGTATTGAATGGCAGTGAAGAAATAATAAATCACTCAGATGGCTTCCTAAAGGATCATTTTCTTCCGAAAGGTTTTGACAATTGAATGAAATCCATAATTTAATTAATGCATATAGATTTTGTTCAGCACTTGTGTCAGCTGTCTTCCCTACCCCCACTTCCTGATGAATAGAATTTTTTGGAAGTGGTGTTTTTATTAAAGATAATTTGAAATTGTGGGTTTTGTTGTCATTATGGGACTCTGGAAGGGCTTTGAGAATCAGATGCTACCTCAGTGTTGTTTAGCAGAGCTATAATATTTCTAACAGTTATTTTATAAAACACAAGAGATCCCTGTTAGAAAATGCAGTGTGCTTCCTGGATTGGTTTTGAAGCTGTGTTTTGAAAAGGTTGAAACCTACTTAGGATTAAAACAAACTAAAACTTTGTGAAGACATTGTGCTGCTGCAGTCTTGATGATGATTTCCAGTGGAGTAGAGCCTGGGCTTTTTTTCATGTCTTGGCTTCCTACAAAATCTGTGAGGAGAGTTTGGTGTCTGAGACTGGAATAGGTGCTTAGTCTTCTAACTATTGGCCAGTTTGCAGTGGAAGTGAGTGTGCCCATCTCTATTCCCAGGACAGCAACCTTCCCAGACAAGATTATCTTTCCTTACTCCTTGTTTTTCCTTTTGAAGCTGTTCAGCCACCCAACAGGTAATATGTGAGGGCTCAAGGTGGAGATGGAAAGGCAAGAGGTAGCACAAGTTTAGTGGCCACGTTACAGCGTAATACAGGGAGGTGCTTGTGGTTGCTATTGCTGAGGTAGTTTGTCATCTCTTAGGAACCTGGTTCTTCCCTCTCCATGGTGGGGGAGGCATCATAACCAGGCTCCATCATGAAAGGGTGAAGGTTTGCCTTCTAACTGCTTTCTGTCAGTAGATGTGAGTGACAAGGTCTGACTGTCTTGAGATGCAGACCCATTTGCCAGGCAAATGCCATAACCGCAAGGTCCATAGGAAACATCACTTTTCACCCTTCTTCAGCTGTGTTTGGAAAGAAAGTGGTGGCAATTGCGTTTTGGCGTGAACCTGGGTTTATGAACATGTGCTTGAGTTCCCTGAGCCCTCCTCCCTGTGGGGCAGCTCAGGAGTGGGAGGGTACTGGGGCGGTTGTGGGAGCTGAGCAAGAAGGCAGGTGGGAGCTGAGCAGCCTCTGACGGCTTGAGCTTTATTAGGTCCTGTAGCTTGCAGCAGTAACCCTAGTTAGCACCTGCTCACGTCGATGCTCTGTGAAACAATGTTAGCTGTTGTTAGGCACACTGAGAGGTTAAAATAATCTTTGTAATTTAATTGTGGTGATAGAAATAATGCAGTAAAGCTCTTGGGGGAGTGAGAAATTTGGGGATTCGTGCAGTGCAAAGACGGAAAAGAAACCGGAGAATGTAGTGAGGTGTATCATGTTTGTGTGGTAGACTTTTGAAAGAAGTGAAATTTTTCTCCTGTGATATTGGCTCCATTTAGAGGAGCTGCTTTTCATTAGAGATTTCAGTGCACAGCTGTCTCCAGGCATACATGTTTTGTATAGAATACAGCAAAGTCCTGTGTGTTATTAGAGCAGAAATTAAGTGATACCTGCTAAGCCCAAGGGATGCAGCTTTCAAATTGAGATGCATGCCTAGTCTTAGACTTACGTTCACCTGTGGTATGACACAGCAAAAATAGATATGTTAGGTATGTAAGATTTGTGTTCTTTCTATTTTAGATATTGCAAACAGATATTTGCATATATCTTAATTTTTGTTCTGTTTGCCTTTGACTGTAGTTCTGAAGATAAAAGTTATGTCCTTCAGGACTCTGGTTCAACAAGATATCAGCTTAGGTTCCAGTGTGCTGTAGATTTGGCTTTGGGGCAATCTGGAAGGAATTTAGTATGGGGAGATTCCACATTGAGATCATCCTTATCATCCTCCACTTACTTCGTGGTGTATGAAAGATAAATAAATTAAAACTGAGGTCTGTTAGCATTTTTTTCAGAAATCAATATCAGCTACCTGAACCAAAACTACTGTTGCTTTGTGTGGAGATTTTTCTAGCATATGTTTTCTAATTGGCAAGTCACAACTGTATCTGAATTTTATATCAGTCTTATCTGTTGCAGTCCCCAATTTAAAAAAATAGTGTGTGTGTTTACATTTTTAAGTTAGCTACATGTATTTATGAAACTATTAAAAAGTATGTGTCTGGTAGAAAAAACTAAGGAGTCAAAGGGCAAGTTTGAAGGCACTTAAAAATTCTGATTCCTTTGGCTAGTAAGTTTTGCAACTTCATGGTTTCATTTTTAAATTTTCTGTCTAAATATATTTTAATTTTAATATCTTAAGATTTTTGGTATATTGAGTTTTTCATATAATTTGTTCTGACTTTGTGTAATTTGTTACACATGAAAATAAAAATTGTGTTTATCACATTTTTTAATTTTTTTTTTGTTTTTGAACCTGCTTGAGTTTTTACACTCCTCTTTTTGCATCGTACTTTGTTTTGGTAAATACTGTGCTGTGGAGTTATATGGTGCTCTTCTGTGCCCTTCCCTTCTGCTTACATAATATGTCCAGGTACTTTATGTAAGGATGGTTGTTAATTGAGGCCGTTTTTTCTCCCAGTACTCTACCATTGAACACTGTTCTTGCTAAAAGAAGATTCTATTCATAGTTAAACTTTTCAGTGCAGTTATTTCAAACTTTTTACCTCAGGCTTGCAGAGTATCCCCTTTTCTTTCCAGTTTTAGTTGTGTTAGGTGAAGTAGGCAGAGATGTCAGGGATTTTGACATTACAATTATGAGGAGGCATATCTTCTCAGGGGAAAAATACTCTTTAATCTGTCTTCTGTCAGTTTGACTTTATCCTATGAAGGAATTTGGTATAAAAAACCCAGGGAAATTATTTTCTTTTGTTCTTTTTATTTCTGTCACCTATTACTTGTCATCTTCCCTGTTACAACTAGATCCTCAGTGTGGGAGTAAGAAATCATAGCATTTATGCTTGTTTGATTTTTAAATGTAAAATTAGCTACACATGATTTGGTCAAATCTGTATTTCAGCACATAATCCAAATTAATATATTTCCCCATCTAGTTACTTTGAACTGTATTGTGGTAAATACTTACTGAAAATGATGTGTGGAGAAGCTTTCAAAATTCTTATTGCACAATCATAAGCAGGTAAATGTAGAGGTTTCTTAATAACCCCCTTTCCCATTAATGTCAACTTACTGATAGCTTCACACCAGTTCAGTCTGTACTTGCTACAAACACTTGTACGAGTATTACAAATAAAGGTACAAGTCCTCCTTGGAGTCTTAGACATTTGGAAGCAAAGTTCCTATTGTAAATAGTTCTGGCTGGAACACTGAAAACTGTCATAAGGTTTCCTGCTTCTGGCTGATGTGTGGTGCTCAAAGGATATTTCCAGAGTGAGCTTAATGTACCAAAGTACTGTAGCTGCTCTTTGGGAGGAATGGATGGGATGGGACATGGACATTATGTGTTTTCCACTACAGAAATGTAATAGACAATAGCTACATTGAGTGTGGGTTGCTTTTGCTTTTTTTTTAAGTAATTACAAAAATCTGTGTGAGGAAATCTTCATAGGTGCCAGAGGCTTATAAAGGAGACTTTCTCCTGTTGCAACAGGTGGAATATTTCCACTCTTGTGCTGGAAGGCATGTTCAGGTTTTGTGTAATACCAAGGTGCCAGATGTTCAGAAAAACACTCCTGCTGAAATCTCAGCTTATAAATAATCTCCTTTCACATGTGCTATATATGTCCAAAATATATGCAGTTATTGTGGAAAAAGTGTGATGACTGGTGATTTACGATAGAAGTTATTTAGATGCTCTAATATTGACTTTCCCAAGTGGTCACTGATTGTAGTTATGGGTCTTTGTCATAGAACTGCATTATAATCAAAAGCAAGTCATTTGGAGAAAGATCAGTAGATCATTTGGGTACTGAAAATAGGTTTTATTCATAAATCTTGCTTTTTTTTTTCTGTTAGCAAGACTGGAACATCTAAGTTACACAGGTGCCTTTTTTAATTTTTTTTTAAGTATTCCAGCGTCAATTAGTTCAGAAACTGCAAAGTCTTTGCAGTCAGCATCAGAAATAGATGACCTCTATACATGTGGTTGGTACCACTGAGTGAAATGTGACCACCCATGTTGATAACAGTTTGTCAATTTAGACCAGGAGACTAAAAGTTAGTATGAAAGTCAAAATGTACAGACTTCATGTTTAACATCGTGATTCATTCCTGCATAATCCATATAGGTTGCTAATATAGTTTTCTTATAAAAAGGAAGTAAAATGGCAGTAAGTGTATTTTCTGGAGTTCTGTGCTCTCTGGTTCAGTCAAATGAAACATGTATTAAAAAAACACAAAAACCTGCATTACATTACATAGAGGAATCTTTTCAATATTACCCAGAGCTTAGTCTCTTAGCAATGGTTTTCTTCACTGAACCCCAGTAAAATACATAGCTGCAGAATATTTGAATAACTCTGCTTCAATAAAATGAATCACATTGTGATTTTATGGTTTGCTGCTGAGCCTGAGCACTTGTGCAATTATGTATTGAACAGATAGTCCCTAAAAAGATTGAGATGTAGCAATAATATGACCAATACCTACAAACTGTATGTGCCTTAAAAGTGTTTTTTGAAAAATGATAATTTTTTTTTTTCAGGTCTAAGGAAAATGCAGTTAAAATCATGAAAGTCTTTTCCCTTCTGTCCTATTCATATTCCTTATGCTCTAGGCAAGTGAAACCTGTATCTGTTAAATGTGAATAAAAGTGCTTTAAAGATAAACATTTGAAATTCTTATAGTAGGACATGTGAAAACCTGAGAAATTTGTCAGCCCCAAGTACCAATTCCCTGTTTGTATCCTGTCTTGAGCCTGCTTATTGCCAGACAGGATAAATAGATTTTGTGGTCTGAGGTACCTTCTCTAGAAGATCAAAGGACGTGTCATCAGGCAGGTTTTTCATCTAAGAGAATTTAAAGAACTTTGCTCAGGATGCCTGCAGAAGTCAGCTGGTGCAGGGTGTGCACTGCCCTCTGAAGATGCTGGTAGTTGTTTTGGTGGTTGGTTGATGCAAGATCCACCCTTTCACCACAAAATTGCATACAGAGTTTGTAACAAACAGATGAGACATACGCCCTAAGATACTATGTGTTTTAATAAACACATTGTAGTAGTCCCCTCTGACAAAAATGCTCTTGGTCCCAAAGACCACGCAGTCCTAATTATCACTTGGGAAGAAATAGTGGAGAGAAGTGAGGATAGCACAGCTGATATTAAGTCTGTATGGTTGTTTTTAAGTACTGATGTCTTGAATGTTTTGTTTCTCCTCTCTTCCTCCAGAAGAGGGAAGGAATGTTGTCCCCCTATTATCCTGCTACCCCTATTATCCTTCTTGCCTGTGCTTGAAGCTGATGTTTTTCCTGATCACAATGCTCCACCTTCACAAAGTTCCTCACTGCACATCAGTTTTGTGGAAGTAACAGGAAAGAAGGGAGAATCGTTCTGCAATTCACGCATAGTTTCTTTGAATAGAGAAGGGAGGAGGGTTAAGAAGTCTGAGGAATCAAGAGTGAGTGTGCTGGTAGACGTGATAGGACATCAGATGAGATGGCCCAAATTTTTACCAGCAATAACCACTTGTGTTGCGTTGCTGCTGCAGAAGCAGAAGTGCCAGATCTGCTTACAGATCAGCTTCTAAGTGCTCCCATTATCAGCCACATCCAATTATAATATTTAGGTAATCATCTTAGGAGTTTCATGTGATCACTAGTTGACCTGCAAGCAGGTCTTCAGATAGTGCGATTATTTTTACCTCTTGAGTTATTTTTGCCATGGAACTGTTTACTGAGCTGGTACAGGTAAGAGGTGATTAAATGATCTTTTTAATTTTCTTTGGTTTGTACAGATTTCACAAGCAAGAAGTAAAACTCTTAACTCTAAATTAGGACTGTCCATCTTTTTGCAGTGAGAGCCTCTCCAGATTATGAGTTACTCAAGTGTGGCTGCCATGCAGGACTGTTTTACATTGCTACATGACCTACCACATTAGCACAGCCACAGCTGAATGTGTTGCACTGGAAGAAGCTGAGGCTGCTAGGGAAGCTGAAACTGGTGTCACCAGATTACCAGGAGCTCCCATTTGCATGCCTAGATCAGCCTATCACTACATTAGTGCATTCTCTCATCAGGAGAACTTGTAACCTTCTGCCAGTGAATCAGAGCTTCATCTGGACTTGACAGTCTCAGGTGTGTCTTGTGCCCACTGAGCATGTGAACAGCTTGGTGTATTGCATCCATGGAAGATGAGTACTGACCTTCCCACAAAAGGGGACCTAATAGTATCCAATTTCCTTTATTTGAAACCTCACTGAATTGAGTTTGACAGTGCTGCCATGTAAACAGATATGAAAGACCTACATTAACACTAACTGTATTACCCGTTATTGTGAACTGGGATGCGAAGCAACCAAGACATGGCTAAAAACACACATTTTAATGTTGTGTACATAAGTAATATTTGCAATGTTAGACTGTAAATCTGCATCTTAAACATTCTTCCTCAAATCTCTGTTTACTTTGGCTTGCTGTGTTGCTCTTCCTTTTAACTTGTTTTCTTTGCTTGACTTCATTGTGCCTTTTTTTAACAGAGCAAATTCTATTCTGAATTAATAAGTTCCTTGCTTTCTGCATTGTGGCAAACAGGACATTTATCAGTTCTTTAAGCAGATAGGTAGAACGTATGTATACTGTGGCATTTAGAGAGCTGTGCATAATATATCTGAAGCATGAGGTACTTAGCTTCTGAAACTGAAAATAGCTTCCCAGGCATGGCCTGTGCCACTTCCCTAGTGTGCTGGCTGCAGAGGGGAAGATTACCCCCTTTTGTGCTCTGCATACCCCAAGAAAAGTACTGTTCTGAGGAGAGCTAGGAATCTTTTGGCCACTCTTAATTTCTTCAGGTTGCTTCAAAAGGGGCTTGAATACAGCCTGCACTGTGTGGACACTTGTTTCTGCACTGTTGTCCCTGGTAAATCACTCAAGTGCTTGCCTTGAAGCATGGTGCTAATAAAGCCAAGGTTGTGGGTTCGATCCCCATACAGGCCATTCACTTAAGAGTTGTACTTGGTGGTCCTTGTGGCTCCTCTCCAACTCAGACTATTCTGTGGCCCTCAGATATCTTCTGCACTATCAGACTGAGAAGGAGCCGGAGACTGCACGGCCTCTGCAGCAAGGACTTCTGCAAAGTTAGCTATGAGAAAAGGCAGGGAGTCAGAGGTTTTCTGGTGACCGTGGAGAAGAGTACTGTATCACTTCCTTCTGCAGCTACAATGTATATTACGTGCTCTGTTCACCTAGGCATATCAGATTGCCAGAAATTGGAGGCCTGTTCCAAGAGGACTCTTCCCCATGCTTATACACAAGCAGGTGAACTCTTTAGATATCATCTCAAAGGGTAGAGGACAGCATTTCTGCAGGATTCAAAGCTCTAACTATACCCTGGTTATAGTGTACAAGCTATTATCCCTCTGTTGTGTATGATGAAAATTTTCAGAAACCTAATAAAGCAAAAATGCTTGGGTCTCAGAAGGAGAGCTGCATGGGTGTCCGCAGAGTAGGTGTCTCCTGGGATTGCAGGCTGGAAGTTGCCATTCTTACCTGGTTGTAGTAGCAGTCGTAAGTTGGTAGCTCAGTTTCTAGCTGAGTGTGTCTAATGTGAATGGCTGTTTGCTTTTGCTGGCCTTTAATGAACTGTATAAGCCTTTTCTCGACATCAGTGGAATAGGCAGTGCTGAAGTGGATGATGCTGCAGTTAAAGCTGCTGCATCCTCTTAAGCTGAGCCATCTGAGCAAACAAAATTCAGCTTCCAGATTTTCTCATTCTTCCATTTGCTTTGAAATGAGACATCCAATTTTTATGTATTTAATGAGAACTAAGAAAAAGATTTTTTCTTTTTTAATTCTGCACAATGTTATGGATATGTGTTTTATCATGAGTAAAAGATTTTGGTCCACTGGACATAAACACATGTAACCATTATTGTAAAACGTAATGTTGTACACAGAAATTGCTTACAGTAACAATGACCAAATGTTCCTCTGTGATTAAAAAGTGAACTAGATCCAATCTTACTGAAATAAAAAATAATACAGATTAACTGTTATATTTGGCAGACACCATCAGGCATGTTTTTTTAAGGGAATGATCCTTTATATTTGTTTTTACTCATGCAATAGTCACAAGTGAATGCTTTAAATTGTGGGTCTGATTACACTGAGATTTTGACTTTGTACTTTAAACTGGAAATGTTTACAAGTTGAAGTTATAAACTGAATATTTCAAACCCTGTTTCTTGTGTGGGACAGCTCTTGGGGTCAAGGACAGATTTTGTTTTCATCTTGTTCCTATTTTTTTCTTATATTTTAGAAAAGCTCACATAGCATTCAGAACCTTCTGGTTTAGTGATTTGTTTTATTGGGCCTTTTCCCTTCCTCTAAAACAGTCTTTGCCAGAAACTGCAGAGTGGAGTTTTAACTTGAAATTAAAGAAAACAGTATTTATAGACCTTGCATGTAACAGTGCTGGGAAAGTGTACACTTGGAAAATGAAGCCTTAACTCTGTAAATGAGAATAGGAAGATTTATTTCAGTGAAATTTTTGCACCTGAACTGTAAGGTCAACACTTAGACTACTACCTTGCACTAAATAGTGGTACCTAATATCAGCAGTAAGATTATGAATTCCAGAACTTCAATGAGAAGACTACTCCTATAGCAAAATCTTGTTTGAATTTCTTGGATACTGTTCAGAATATACTTCTCAACTGACTTATTACAAATAATGTTCAGTTAGAATTTATTTATTATTGCATGCCTTTTTTTTAATTAATTCAAGTAAATAGTGTCCTCTTTACTGTATGCTGAATGATCTTTTGTTCGCATGTTTACTGAATAGCTCAGTTTGCCAATACCTGTTTTCTGCCTTGAAAACAAAATTTGATCAATGGTGCAGTTGCATTTTCAAAGAGGAAACAGCACTAGTGTAAAACATACAGCTTTTATGGGGGAGTTTTGTCTAGTGTTAACAATACGAGGTATTACCCATCCAGTATCACAGGTTCACTGAGAGGTGGGCAGATTTTCCAGAGGTGCTGGTGGAGACCTTCTGTAAGGATCAATGTGAGACTTGGCATACTAAATGATACCAGTCAAGATCTGCATTTGGGTAGATCTGCCTGATAAAATTCCAAGATTGTCCAGACCAGGGAAGTGGTGATAATAAGTGGGGAAACCTTCCAAATAGCACTTTGGTTTTTTCACTGAATAGAGTAGTTTTGAAGTCTTGTGTTTATCTGATAAAGCTAACGTCTAGAAATGAGGAGCGCACCGATTGGTATTGGCAGAGCAAGGGCTAAATCCTACCAAGAATGTACTCATTGGAAAAACTAAGCTTCATTAAATAGTGAGAAGATTTATTAAAGATAATTAAACAGATTCATTGATACTTTAGAATTAAAATTATTTCATTAATTTCTGGTTTTATATTTAATATAAATGAAATTGGATTAATCTGTTTTACAAGGGTTACTAGGATTCCTGCGTCAGCATCTTACTTTGTAGCCCTGCTCCTAGAAGGTTATTTCACTAGTAGGCCATTGACTTTTGGGTTAAAGGGTATCTTTAATGTAAGAACATAAGTAAACATGCTCGCTGGAAGCCACAGACCAGTGTAAAGACACCCCTCAACCTCATGCTATTTTCTTCAAAATAATGACCACTGGCTGAGATTTTGTTCTTGATCTATCCCAGAAAAACTTAACATTATAGATTGAATGATAAAGAGTGTCTGGCTGAAGCATGTCATATTCATGAGATGTATAAGGTGAAATGGTGATTTTGTACGCCTGTTATGTTTAATTATATTAATGTACTGATCTTGTGGATGAAGGTTAGCTTCCATGAATCCAATTCTAGGGCTGAGGCACAAAAACGGGATAGCTTTCATAAGCCCTCATTAATTAATATTTACAGCTTTGTTGATGAATCAGTTGTCTGCATAGTGGGTCCTGATGCAGGGATAGGGTGTTTGTTAATGGTGCTAACTTGCTGACAGTTTTCTTAGTAAATAGCCAATTACTGCATTGGATGTCGTCACTGCCTAATGCAATGAAAATAAATAATAAAGTAATACTACATATTTTTTTAATTTTTTTAGGTAATAATCTACGGGGATTTGCCAAAAAATAAAGAAAATGTAATATATTTATCAAATCATCAGTGTACAGGTTTGTATTTTTTTTGCTTGTCTTAGCACTTTTATAGGTTTAAAAAAATCTGCTTGTCTCTTTACTGTGTCTCTTTCCAGCCTTGCCCTAATAAGCAAGAACTTCTAGTTCAAAAACCTTTAATGACATTTATACGTGCAACATGTGCTTTGTGTTTCATCAGTAGCAACTAAGAACTAATTTAACTAAGTATTTTGGGCTTTTGTCTTTGCAGTTGATTGGATTATTGCAGACATGCTGGCAATTAGACAGAATGCCCTTGGGCATGTCCGGTATGTCCTGAAAGATGGCTTAAAATGGCTTCCACTCTATGGGTGGTACTTTTCACAGGTAAGCCCATTCACCTTTTCCTTGCTTGTGGGGCCAATATGTAAGGTGTAGTACTTTCCCTTTGTTTGTCATGCATGCTGGGAAGATGTAGTTCTGAGCTGGCATTCATTTATTTGAACACAAAAATAGCTGGTTTCGCTCAGTGTAGTTAGATGTGTATCTTAGTTGAAAGACAGTTATTAAAGATTTAGTAAATGAATACTTCTTATGGATGGTGTTTATTACTAGTATTAAAACTGTGGAGTCTGTTAGAAGCATTTCAGAGTATTCTACAACTTTATTCTTTTTACAGTCCAAAATTCCACTTAGCAGTAGGCGTAAACAGACTTTTTTGGGGAGTAAATTTGGCATTTCTGTGATGTACTTATTTATTTTTCAGTTGTTTGGTTTTAGCACAATATAAGAAAGAAAAAATGGATTTTAGTGGAGGAAAGGCAGCCCCTGAAAATGTTGATGGTTTTGCTTTGGAGTTCAATTAAGTAAAAACCCTGAGTCTAACACTATTCCTATTACTACCTTTTTCTTTCGCCTTTCTCTGCATAATGGTCCTCTTGTCTCTTTGATGTGACTCAAAATTACAGAGTTATTGAGAAACAGTGGGCCATGGTCACTGTACAGCCAACATACTGAGTGGATGTTATCTTCATTCTGTAAAATGGTGGAGGGCAGTGTAGAAGACCTACCTCCCTAAAATCCTCTGAATTTGTCATGTCTGTTCTTTGCTTTTTCTGAAAGCAGGACTTTTTATATACAAACAAAATAAAGTGTAGAGGGGCATGTTTTTGGAAGTACTGGTATGTTTTTCTAGGTGGTCAGAAATGGCTTCACAGTACTTATATCAGTATCTAGATGGGTGCTTAGTTGTTAGAATAGAAATGGATAACTGCTCCAAAGTGCTTGCTCAATGACACTTTTCTCCTTTGTCTTTTCTGTTTGATCTTTGTGTGTTCGCTGAACATTAATCTGCTTTCTGTCCCCCCGCCCCACTACCCAGGCAAAGAAAAGCAAACTTAGAAAAATACTTTTGATAGAATTAGACTGATTGAATTGACTGCCAGCCCTGTCCAAGATGGTGGGGAATATTGAGAGAAATATTATGCAGGGTATGATTAGAACTATATATTAGTTTGTCAAGGAATATATGAAGAGTAGGCAACTACAGGTGTATGCCTGAATAAGAGATTTTACTCTTTCCCTCATCTTTGGAAGCATATTCAATGTTTTCAGCTTGTTGGTTGAAAGTCTTTATTATCTTCTGGGTGAGTGTCTTAGACAGAAAGTAGGTTGTAGATCTAGGCTTGAGCATGGGTGGTTGCCATCATTTCTGCTAAAATTGGTATGTTTAGAGAAGTATATGCTGCAGACGAAGTACAGAAACTGTTCACAATTTATTTTATTGGTAGGTTCGCCATTCCAGTCCCCTAAATAAGTACAAACTGTCATACCCTGTCATACCTCACTAAGGATATCCATTGGGAGAAAATGTACTTCTCAGTTGTCTGATGTTTGTCCCTGGTCATTCTCTACATTTGTCATCCACTGACATTACCAGTCTACTGGAAATGGAAATATTTTAATTTTTGTCCTAGTGTGTAGTCATTCCGTTGGTGGTGATTTAAGTCTGCTTTAATTAAAATACAGACAGGTTATATATTCCATCCACTATCACTACGTGTCCAGTAGTTATTTTTTTCAAGTTTTTGGAAAATTACTTTTGCTATCCGGAATATCCGGTGCTCAGTTTCCTGACTGTTATATTGACTGTTAAAAGAAGGTTCCTGTGGAAATTAATCTGATGAATGTAGCTTATATTTTAAATCAAAACATTATATAGATTAAGTAAAATCTATTCAGCTTTGGATTCCTCAAAAAATAAAGCTTCTACGAGATGTAGTGTAAAGTGATTATATATGTTTATATATATTTAATTCAGTGACACAATTGAAAGGCAGTGGTGATGCATGTGTGCTTAAATAACTGAGACGGGATGCAGAAGGCCTGCAGTGCAAGCTAATAGGTATTTTTATTGTTTTTATCACACCAAACAGTGCAAAAACATAAAACACTTCCTGCCCTTCCTGTTGATGTTCTGTCAGTGATGTCACTTACACTCCACTAAAAGTTTCCAGAGCCACATAATTACGCCATGCTCACGGAATTCATATTCCCTACCTCAGGTAAACATCCTGTTTGGAAATAAACGTGGTCTGGATGTCCAGGAGAGCGAAAATCAGGCACAAAGGAAGTATATTTGTAAACATAATCCATTGTTGACTGAGAGAGGGGCTTTTCAAGTACAGCGGAAAAAAATTATAACCTTAAAAACAGTACTTCCAGAAATCTGTTTTGAAAAGAGTTCATATATTTGATCTCTTACTGAAAAGGAAATGCAATACAAATTGGGGAATTCAAGCTATATACAATGGCATAACTAGCATTCTTCTTTGGAGGCAGCTATCTAATAGCAAGAAAAGAAAAGAAAAGAAACACTTTTATTAACCTGTTATGCTCTGGGTCTGATTTATTAGGTAGCACCTATTCAATGACACTGGGATGTAATTTTTATAAATATTTTTGATATCCCACAGCTTGCCTGACTTTTTAACATAGGAAGCATCTCTTTGTCTTCTGTTATTCAGCATCAGCTTGTGCACCCTTTTGCTTGTTACTGAATTTTAGTGACATATTTAGGTAGTATGGCATGCTGCCTCTCTTCAGCTTTGTAGCCCTGAGCCATAAGGGAGCTGACATATTGTATGTATGCATCGAATGCTGATCTTATGCTACATACTTTTTTCTTACATGACTCTATTCTCGTTTGCTTTGGAAGTACAAATCTGCTGAGCATTAAGGAGTCTGAGGTGGGACACCAGACAAGTCTTTGGTGTTATGGAATCTCTGAGCAAACTGTACGATAGTAATTTCATTTCTCCAAGTTAACAAATTAAACAAGGAAAAGTTAGTTCAGTGTTTTTCCAGTTGACTGCAGCTGGTTAGTAATTTGATAATAAGGGAAGACCTTGATTCCAGCCTTCTCCCATTTATCAAAGCTTGACGTAGCTGAGTTCGCATAGAATGATGACTTGCCAATTACATGGAAGTCTTGTATAGTAGATGTATTATTGCTGATACCAAACTGAGTTTGCCCTTCCTGAAAGGAGTCGTAGTGAGTGTCAGAATACAACTGTACTTAAGTCTACTTAAGAATTCTACTTCCCTTTAATAGTGTCAGATCTTAAAAGCAGTCTTATAAATGGGATGTGAAGGTAACATGTAGCTCTCTGCTTACAACAAAACTTTGGAACGTTTTTTCTGTTCATGCCGTTATGTGTCTGGAACTGTTAATAATGCTTATGGGATGGTCCCAGTACCATGCTCCTGCCTGCTAAAGGCCAAGCTTGGTGGACTGGGGAATTCTGTTTATGGTTTTGGTCCCCTGCCAGTCACAGCAGCTCAACTGAGTGTTAGAACTGGCTACTTCATCTTGGCAGGGAACCATGGGCAATAATGTTAAGACAGAATATTTAATGTGGACTTAATGCACCATTGACTTTATGTTCCTTTTCTCTGCAGCTTTTGGAGAACAACTTAAAAGTCCCATCAAATACCACTAACTAAGCAGCTGCACAGCCATCTCTCCACACCATGAAAAGCAAAGGCTGAAAGCAGTTTGCATGACCTCCTCCTAACCCCTCAAACTTTATTCCTGGCTATGCCATGCTATGCCAGTTCCATATACAGCCCACCACTTCTCAGGAAAAGATTCATTACACATTGTAGAAGTAGATCAGACATTTGAATGAGGTTTAGCTCTTAGTAGCTTTAATCTTATTGTCACCTTTCTGTCTAAGAGCATGTAAAGCCATAAATGGACAGAAGTCTGACAAAACCTAGTACTAGTAGTCAGAGTGGACAGAAAGGAATATTACCAAGTTATGGAGTCCATTAGAAAAACCCCTGAAAACAACATACCTTAAAACTGAAATTCTGTTATCTGGAAGCTAATTTTGTTTTTTCCAGACTGTATTGTATCAGTAGGTCATATTGGCTTATGTTTGTTTACATCCTCTAACTCTGTAGACAAAACAAAGTGGTGGAAGAGGGAAACAATAAGGCAAATTTCTCTTTGTGTACTTTCCCATAGTCCTTTTACTGAAGTTTTTGTGATAAATTGTCTGCAACAAGTTACAAAATAAATCTTTTCCTTGACAAAGTCTAAATTTAAAAATAGTTTTCAGTAAAAATACTTCTGTAAAATTCTTTTGTCTTCTAAAGATTTTGATTTACTTATTCAGTTATTGAGAGTTTGATTCTCTAAGAACTGCATGGAAGCCTTCAAGACCTATGCTAGTTACTTTTGTGCTATTCATGAACTTTGTATGCATTTCCAATGTTTGCATAAGTCGCTATTTAAGAGCAGGTTCACAAAATTGAAAGCACTGACCTGTAAGTACTTCTATGTGAGTAACTTCACTTGTGTGATTTTCCCCGATAAACAAATTATGCTACATGTCAGTGTTCTCAAGAATAGATAGATCCCTGGGGTCACTTGCAATGCCATCTTTCAGTTAATCATTTAATACCTTTAAAACAAGACACTTCAAATGTCTTATGCGCTGGGGATTTTTTTGTATATGATTTTTATTTAAACAGATTTTATGATCTAAAGTACATGCAAATATAAAATCAGTTTCTGGTGCTTTCATCCTAGGAGAAAATACCTTGTGGGTAATTTGCAGCATGAGTCATAAAGGTGACTTGTCGTTGTCTTGTTTGTTCTTCTATCAACTATGTTACATTAAAGTACTTAAATATTTAATGCTTTTCTTCTTTCTTTTTTTTCTCTCTGATAGCATGGAGGAGTCTATGTAAAAAGAAGTGCCAAATTCAATGAGAAAGAAATGAGAGAGAAGTTGCAGGCCCAGATGAAAGCTGAGACTCCAGTAAGCTTATACCTTCCTTCTCATTTCTTTGACTTTTTTAAAGGGAAAGGCTTATTGGAGAAAAGAGCCATGCCCGATACCCACAAACTACAAGATGGTAATCATGGATTTGTTTTCTTTCTGTGTTTTTACAGTTGCTTTCTGTGGTTAGAGCGAAACCTCTAATTAAACTGAGGAAAGTTTGACTAGTCCTTTATGAATGATAGGAACTTCATGATCCTTTCTGTAGGAGGCAAGGGGGACATGAACTATAGCATCTTCCTTGAGAAACCACTATTTCCAAAGAGAAACCCTCTGTTTCAAAAGACAACATTTTGACTACTGTGTGCTTGTTAGAGACTCATATTCTTTACTTCTGAAAGTCAAGAACCGTTGTTAATTAGTTGTCACAATGGTCAATAATTTTTAATGGCAGTGACTTCTTAAGAACTGAATAACTTTGTCTGCTATGCCTGGAGGAGGAAAAAAATTACCAAAACAAACTCTTGATAATTTTCTATTTGAAGAATGATTGTTACTGCCAAGTGACTTTTCTCATGACTCCCTGTATGGTTTGTGGCTCAGTGGTTAGAATCACTGTGCTTTGCTTCCATTACTTACTGTGTATTAAAATTTTTTTCTGCCTTTTTGGCTAAACTTAAGAAAATCAACTAAGCAAGCCTTGATATAGAACAGTAACACTTTCATTTTATTTTAAATTGTGTGATCAGGACTTAGACTCTGTATATTGTCAAACCTTATAAAAGGTGAGGCTTGGGTAAAAGGAGTGTATGGATTGTTTTGACATTCATAATAGTCTTTTTTTTCTTGTTTGGAGAGAGAGAGTTTATGTTTGTACATGTGTCTGTGTTGAAAAAGTAAAGTAAATTGGCCTTATGCTTACTGAGAGGCTCAAATGAGTAAAGTGTCCCTGTTTCAGACAGTACTCAAACTAATTGTGTCTTGAACTAAGATTTACCATGAACAAGATTTTTGTTTTTAATCAAGTTAAGAAAGTGAATCTATTTCCAGTTCTTAGCATAAGTTAGTCCAGAAATACCTTACGACAATTAAACTTTTGCTATCTAATCTAATTAGATAATCGATTATCTAATTAATCAGACTTCACCTCCATGTCCACAGAGAAGATGATCATATTCAGTGGTGGTAACCTGTACCCCCATTACCAGGGCGGGTCCTGGGATGTAAAGGGGTTGCATTGGGTTATTATTTGCTGTAGGTCAGCAGCAAAGAGTCTGCTTTCTGTAAAACTTGCCATGTAATGAAATAAGCAAAGGCAACTTGCAGGTTGTATGAAACATATTTGTAGTCATTCCCCTAAGCAGGTCGTCCCCCTGCAGAGTGCTGGTTAAGTTCATTTAGTTGGTCTGGATGAAATAACCCAGCAGGGTTCTTCCCTGCATAGGCCAATGTAATTTTTTGCTAGCCAAAGAGGCAACTTCTGTGTGAGTCTGGCTTCCCTTTGCACACCCTGAAAAGCAAGGGTTTGTTGTTATTATAAGGTTTTGCTTGTGATAAGGGTCTTGATTTGAACTCTGAGTTAAATTGGTCTCCTTTATATCTAATATATATATATATATAATCTTGGGGAGATGTGCCTAGAAAATCATCTAATTCTGCATGTCTCTGAAAACCTACAAATGATGCTCAGTCTTGCTGCAGTGTGATTTTAGCAAAATTGGAGTGTCAAGAAGAGGTTTAAGCATAAAGGTTTTCTTTAAAGCTATACCTGATATGAGTTCTGCTTTTCATGGTGTACATCTACATGTGGTTAATAAGTGAAATACATCCAGAAGTCTTTTTCTCTGGAATCATCTTTCTTCTTCCTCAATTATGTGTGGGATTGAAAGCCTATACCTAACCTATCAAAGGTAATGCCAAATAAGAATGAGAACATTCGGGTACATTTGTTTTTTGATGTATTTTAACTCTCTGGGAAGTTTGGTGGTGTTGGAAATAGGCCCAGAACCTGGATGTGTATGCCAGGCAGTTGCTGCCATTTTCCTCATACTGTCTAGGGTTGCAGTACAGAAGATAAATAAGTGTAACTGCTGCAGAAATTCATTCTGTTTAAAATCCCTCAGTGAAACCGTATAGGGAATGACAAGTTTTACAAAACGAGAGCTGTCAAAAGCCTATTTACTAAGGCAAATATTTGCATCTGCTGGCATAAAAGACACAGGCCATTGAGTTGTCATTTGAGGGAAGACTAAACTTTCTATAATCCACTTTATCTGAGAATTTAAATGTGGATGCTATTAAATGGCCTTTAACCTGCAGTTACGACTCTGAGAAGAACATGATAACCTGTGTCCTTACTCCATTATTCATGAAGATACTTTGCAATTCTTCAACTTAACATGACATTCAAGAGGAGCCGTATTGCTTCTAAAATAAAGGCATTTTGATCAGTAAAACAAGTATGCCCTGAACTCATCAGCTTCATGCAAAAATATCTGATTTACTACTCTGGAATTTTTATGCACTGTATGCTATGGCTGAGGGTGGGCTTTTCCTCAGTTTAGAGGGCAGCTGGTGTAGCTTAGTCATTCTGTGTGTACGTGATGGAGTTCTTTATTGTAGTGTTAGAGAAGGGCTGGCCTTTCAACTGCTAAGGAAAGATTTATATACCAATAGAGTAGAGATGGACGGAATCTATGTTAAGGGTCATGTTGTTGTTTACGGTTTCTCTCCACATACAATTTAAACAAAAGAATCCAGATGATTAATGTTCAGTCTGTCTGGAGCCAACCCTATTCCCATTAAGAAATTGAAGACATATAGGAAGACAGAACCAGTCTTCTGTTCTCTTCAGCATAGCAAACCCTTTACTGTTCCATCGTGGATTTTTTTTTTTTTTTTAATGAATTACAATTAAATTGGAGTTAAAACTGCCAGGAAAAGTAAGGCTGTCTCTTGGCCTCTTAAATTCACAGAAGAAGTGGATTAGTGATCTGATAAGCCTTCTTTTGTGCAGGAACACTGGCACTCCATGATGCTCCTTGCCCACCTTGTCTTACAACTTCCACCCACCTGCCTGCCTTCAACAGCCCCTTTTCCTCCAGTTTGCAGCTGGTCCCCTCTTCTTCCCAGATGCAGCTTAGCGATATCACTCACAAAACTTTGATGCTAGACTGAAACACTGTTGCACCTGTGTTTTCTTAGTGGAGATCCTGAACTAATTAATATTTGTATTTATTTTTTGCAATTACTTTGCTTCCCAAACTGTCGTTGAATTATACACTGAAATGGTGCATAATTGGACCTTTTTTTTGTAAAACTCACTTGAAACTATGTGATTTTTGTTTAAAATCCCATGAAATCTAATTGCAAACAAATTGCAGTCTTATGTCTTGTTAGGAGAGCAGAGGCTGTCATATTGTTTAAAGAACAATTTTGTGTTAATGTTGTGTTAATGTAAGCGATAACAAGATGAATGAGTTTTTCAATGTAACCATATATCCAGATGGCTTTTGATACACTCAATCTACTTGATTTATAAAGGAAGTTAACTCTTCTGAACAGCAAACTCTTCAGTTTGATAACTGAAAATGTAATTTGTATTTATTTTTATCCTGCACCAAGAGTAGGAAATCTGCATTCTGAGAGGTGAGATTTAACTTGGTACAACCAATATTTAGCTGATTACTATGTGTTATGGTTTTGTCATTCAGTCATAGTCATGTGAAGAAATGCCAATCAAACAATAAAAACGTGCAGGGGACAGATAAATTAATACAACTGCTATAAGGCTTAATGTAATTATTTTGATATAAGTTAATAATTTTCAAATCCCTAACAACTTATTTGTAAATCCTGAGTGTTCTTGCCTGCTCTCCCCTCATCACTTTTTGTATGTTGTTCCAGTTATACCACAGAGGCTTTCTCATACCTTATGTTTTTCTGTTGTTGATCTGAGTGATAGTGTTTCTCATTCAGTTCACCAGAGGCATACCTTCTAGGCAGTAGTCTAAACACATGAATCTGTCTAGCTCTCAGGATGCAATAATAATACTATTAAAACTAAGTAAATGCATTTTTAAGAAAATTTTGAATTTTTTTAAATGAAATTATTTAGTTATTTTCCCCTTGTCACCTGGGAATAGCACAGTAAATGCAAGACATCTTTAGTCAGTAGTTACTACTTATTGATGCCCTGTGTTCTTCTACAGGGTGGCAGCTACTCCTGCCAGGACACCCTCCAAAGCCCTGTCCTTGCCGAGCTTTTCTCTTTATCACCTTTCCTTGCTGTATGTTTATGGCTGTTCTGTATTCCAGGGACTAGTCTGTTGCTTTGTGCTGCTTTCCCCTGCTATACCCAGCTCCTTTTGTGGCACTCTGATCTATGGGAGGGACTTCCTCAGATACCCTATCCCCCCATTCTGGAAGCACAGCCCCTCTTGGTGCCATTGCTGTTTGGTTTTGCTTGGGAGACCTTGACAATGCTGGGGGAGTGAATAGAGTTGCTGTTTGGGTGAATGCAGTTATCATCATTTATTCATTTCATTTTGGATTGTGCCAAATGCACTGACATTACACTGAGGACTCTGCATGTCATCCCTGCCTCTTTTCTGGTTTTCTGATTCCAACAAGGATCAGTAGGGTTCTACTGAATGAGTCCTAATCCACTCCTTGAAGCTTGCAATTTGATGAGAGATACTGAGTTTATTGACACCCACCCATTACACAGAATCAGGCATGCAAGTGCCACATAACTGAACACAGAGTCCTACTGCTTGTGTTAAAATTGGTGTTTCAATGAACCAGGACTACAGTAATACAAAACTGTCTATGCCATTTTGAACACAAGCACTGTATTTTGCAGCTGTGTGATAAAGTGTGTAACTTTTGTGTAGCTAATTGCCATAATTGAAAAAATCCGTATAAAAAATGTTCTTAACTTCAGCTGGTGTTTCTAGGGCAATTAAAATGCTTCTACACTTCAACAGTTCTTATTCCAAGTTCAGGAGAGCTTATTTAGTTATTAAAATCTTAGAGATTTCCAGTCTTTGGAAATGGTGCTTAAGGATTTAACTTCTGCTGCCCATGATGGGAGAAAAGCCAGTCATACAAGTAAGCTTGTACAACCACACCCTGGTAGGCTGAATTGCACTGGCAGAATATCTTTGTCTCGTGCAGAACTGTACGTGAGTATCAGTAGGAATCTATTTATATTTATGAATCCTACACAATTAAAGTAGTCCTAATGAGCTACACAGTAGCTTTATTTGTGCTGAATTTAAAGCAAAGGCCACTTCTCAGTCTTATTGGTATGCTTTCAATTCAGAGATATTCAGATTCCGGTCAACAAACCTGTTTGGCTGCTTGTGTTTTAGAGGTTTACAAGAACAATTAAAATATAGTTTCAGTCCCTGCTTTCTATTACACACATAGGACTGGAGTAAGTAGATATTGTTCCTTGTTGTGTAATCAGCTTTTGGTGGTGATTATCTGCTTTGAAAACCAGTAATGTTGTTGCATGCTTGTAAGTGCTGACCTCTATACCAAGAATGGTGTTCCTGTCCTGTGTGCTTCACTTCTTTGCTCTATTACCTGTTACAGCCACTGTATTACTCTTCAGAGCTGAGCATACAGTCTTTAATGGGGAAGGAGTGGGAGATGGAACACCTCATCTTGAAGTATCATTTTAAGGATCTACATTGCGTGATTTGATTATGAACACATTTATAAAAGGAAAAAAAATGCATCTGGATTTTAATATTAACGTTCTTTCCAGCTAACTCAGACAAGTTTTACCTAGTCACTTAAATATCTCAACAATGTACTTCATAGATGAAATGTATGAATGGCTGGGGAAGTGTGGACTACAGCTGAATCTAAGGAGTCCTTTACTTATCCCTGTACTTATGCTATTGTTAAAAAAAGTAAACACCTTGACTCTAAACTCATTTTCTTTTGCTCCTTTCTCACCGAATCTGTATACACCTTGGATTTCTGCTGGTCCTTGAACATTCTTGGACTTCACTTGCCTCTGCAGTCTGCCATTTCCCCCCCAAATATGTCATGACAAATACAGCCTTTTCTGAACTCTCTTTACTCTACTGACACTGATTTTACCATTCTTAGTATTTTTTGCTTATTTTTCCCCTGCCAGGTTCTAAGCTATGTACTCAGTTCTTTTCTTCTTGATCTGGCTTCATTGGTTGGCACATTTCCTAGATTTCTTCCCATCTCTAAATTTTAGCACATTTCAGCCTTCCTCACTGAGAATGATTCTGGACAGTTCACTTGCTGGGACCTGTCTTTTGGCATTCAGCCTTTTCTCTAGCTGTTCTGCAATTATTAAGTGCAAATACTAGAACACTTTGATGTTTTGTGGGCCAGAAGTACAAAGTTAAGGTTCCTGTGTGTCCTTTCTGAGTTTTTATTTAAATTTGTGTCTTTACGTGATGTGCACTCGTACTTGTCAGTGTCTTCATCTGCTCACTGATAATCCTTGTTGGACTGTTTTGTAAATCCACTATCGCTTTTTCTTTCAAACATTTCTTGAGACTCATTTCTGCAAAGATAATAAGTAGTTAGTGTAGGCACAGTAGGCATTTTACTGTGAATGTGTCGTGTTCAACTCCACTCTAGTTACCATTTGTGGCCCTAGTCACTTCTGCAGATGAGCCCCCAATATGAAATTTTCACTGCTTAAGTGATGTTTTGCAATGGCTTTGTGTGTAGGAGATTATGCAAGACACAGACACTGAAAAGAAAGAAACATCTGTTCTGTTTCAAAAGAAAATGAAAAATTCATCAAATTTGACTATTCCTCTTTGGCTGCATAATTTTACACCCAGATATACAGGTATTTAGGCAACTTTTGCCTGTGTAATGGCTTGAGAACCCATAGATTTGCTGAACAGGAAAGTGACTTAATTTACTTGGTAAATCTAACCTTGAAGACATACATGCTTAAAAGAATGTGACTTTAAAGTTCAAATTATGCTAAACTATGAGTTTCAGTTCATAATATATATACTATGCAATGCAGTGATAGGCATAGAGGCACATAAGGTAGTTGATATATCATAATTTCAGTTGACAGGATTTTTGCTTATATATGGAATTATATGTCTATTTCAGTATAAGGAAAGACTAGAGGAAAGATCAGTATTAAAGAAAAAAAAATCAGTCATTTGTGACATACTTGCCTGTCTCTTCAAAATCTCTTAAAACTGATACTCGTGTTGATATCAACTGCTCCTGACTTGCTGACTTTTGTTGACATGTGCCATCTCCTTTCCTAAATCACCTGGACTGCTTTCTATGGTGTATTTTCAAAGGAAATTATTTTGAACTTCGAACAGTAAGTTTCTTAGAGCTAAGAAATTTTAGTTCAAATACTCTGATTTTCTTTGGATCCTTACAGTAATCAATGGTGTGAGCTAAATACAATATGGACCTGTCCAGTGTTTTTAATTTCTGTAAAATCAATCAGTTTACATTCATTATAAGAATTTATCTATTTGGTTTCTTTTAATTCCACAGATGTATTTAGTGATTTTTCCAGAGGGGACGCGTTACAATCCAGAAATACCAAAAGTCATTGCAGATAGTCAATCATTTGCTGAAAAGGAAGGTAAGCAAAAAAAGTTTTGAAATAATTCTTTGTTATGGTGTTAACATATATACAATTGTTTTATAATATGAAGATAATCTCACTTTGACTAGACTATTAAGCCTGCCTGATTGATATTTAAAGGGTTAGAACACCATAAACTAGTTCTTTCCCTTAGAATAAAGTAAGATTATAGCAGTTTCTATGCAGACATTTCATGCATTTCACAGTGTACACTAGTAATAATACTGCAGAAGGGTCTCCATAGTTTCTGTCTATATCTGTGTATTTACTTCTTTTCTTGCTCCTTCAAAGTTGTAGGAATTACCTACACTGAATCAGGGCTGTTCCATCTAAGTTGATATTGTAGTTCCAATTACAGTTGTTAGTCAATATAAAGAATATTTTGTATACGGATTGTTGTACCTTAAAAGAAAGTCTTCCATCACTTAATTTTTAATTAGTGTTAATATTCCTGTGGCATTTTGATTTTGTTCCTCTCTCACTTTCCAATCTCACTGTTCCTTGGTTGAACTTTATTCTGAAGTCGCTTTAGTTGTTGGTGTTGTCTCTATAACCACAGATGGGGTTACTTCATCTTTGGAAAGGCTTGCAAAACATCCAAGGGTCCCAAGCTTTTTCATATTTTCTCACATCATATGCACAATACACGTAAACTTTTAAGTGCAACAGTTCAGTGAACATGTTTCCTGGGTTTGTTTTTTCCTGTTGACCAAAAGTGAAATAATTCACTCTGAGGGTAAACAAAGAATAACAAATAGGTCGGTCTGGTAAATTCATTTCTGTGACACACTGAAATGAATTCACAAGTCTGTGAATCAGCCTGTTGATATCATCAAGCTATTAAGTATTGTTAGCTCTTGTCCAAAAGGATATATGCTTTTCTTCTTCTCCTTGGGAAGAATGGAATTTGTTTGCGTGTGTGAGCAGGAGAGCTTAAGTCATAATATATTTGTTCATTGCTTCAGTTTCCTGTCGGAAATGAAAGTCAAATGTTTCGTTTAGGTTAGCAGTTCTTTGAGAGTTCGAGGAGTGGGGGTGTTTGATAGGGATTTTTTTCCTCTCCTCCTTTCTCAGGGAAAAGAAAGGGCTCTGATTTTTATTACTATTATTTTAATTCACCTCTTAATTATATCTCTGCAGTCTGCAAAACAGTCAAACATTGCTTTTGTGCTTTCAGAGCACCTGTTTTTTTTCCTCCAGTGCTCTTCTCTGTAGTATTGGTCTGCTTTTATTTTGTAAGGATTACTCCTTTTAAAAACTCCCATGATAAATAGTTATTAAAAAACCCAAACATCTCCAGTTCTAGTGCAGAATCTTCTTGATCTGCTTTTCCTCACTGCTTAATTCTTTTGTTGTTGATCTGTCCCCCACTTTTTTTTATGTGGAGAGAATGGGAAGCAGTCCACATGGGACCCTGTTGCCCTGCGTGTTCACGCAGAGGTAGAGACTTCCTTGAAGTGGAACATCCCTGGTACAAGTGTGCTGAGGAGCAGGATGGCCTACACTGAGAGCTGCTACCAGGCTGTTCTGAAGGCTGAGCCATGAGGCCCATAGCAGAAGGCTTATAATAAGCAGGACACCAGGTAGCTGTGAGGACTGGGAACTCCATGTGACAGCTGGCAGGATGTGATGACAACTCCACAGGGTCCCACCATGCTGCTGTGCAGCACTGCTGGCCCTGGCCTGTGGTTCCCACTAGCAACACCAGTGCCACCATGATTCTGGCTAGATGTTGTGGCTGCAGCTTGGGAGCTGTGACCAAGCTTCTCAGCAGTCAGTCACATGCAGGCTGTGATGGCTGTGCTCCCAGTGAGCGCTGTTACAGGACACTGCTGAGCTGAACTGAAAATTCCATGCTTGTCTAAAAGATCCTGGAGGCTTCTTATTTCCTACAGTTTTATAAAGAGTAGTAATGCCCAGTAGTTCTGCCAGTCAGAGGAATGAGGACATACTTACTGTTTAAAATTGTACTTCATTCTTCATGGGTATATAATGAAGTCTAATAATTTAGTCTTGTCATCTTAGTATATTTGTTACAGAGCACAGTGCTTCAATGGTGGCTTTACAGACATGTAGGGGCATTTTTGCTTTTTGTACTTTGAAAGGTAAGCTTTGCAATGGTTTCTTTTCCCTACATTTTTGTCCAATTTTATGTTGAAGAAATAGTATAAGTATACTATTGGGAAAAGTGGATTAATTAAGAAGACTTAAACTTGAAACTGATGATAGAACCAGAGTTATTACACCGAAAGATAACAAAACTATTCCTAGAGCACACAGCACAAGCATAACTCATGTTTATCATGCTGTCTGAAATACTGGGTTTGATATTAGTGTGAATATATTTTAGTAGTTTTGCAGAAAGGAAGTATAAAATTGTTTTGTGTGATTTGTGTTTACTTTTACTCTTCATGAGCTGGATCCTCATTTAGCCAAGGTTCATTGGTTAAGGCAGAATTGTTAGGTGGAACTTAATTGCCTGCTCTTAGTGGGACCAGTTGGTGACCTGCATTTCATATCTTGATAGTCTTTTTGTGTAAACACCAGTTACTGGCTCTTTACAGTTGGTCCTAGGACCAGTTCAACAAAAGGATTTAAAATAAATTTTAAAAAAGGTTAGATTGAGACACAACGGAATATTTTGACATTGCTGGTTTCAACTATTATGTCTTTCTCATTGATATGAATATACATAAATAGATCTTATCTGTCTGTGAATAGGATGGAAATATATTGAACAGCAAAAGCATTACAGGTGCTTGAGGCTGCCCTTGAAGGAGAGGCAACTTTTAAAAATACTGATAATAATTCATGTTACAGTTTGTTTTGCTATAGGACTTGGGTTCTACACAAGATCTTGACTCCTAGCCAGAGCAGATGATTTCCCTCTTTCTGAGACACAAGCATATCAAACATACAGGGTAGGTTCAGTACGTATGGGCAGATATGGGTAAGTTAGTTGAGACTAAGAGCCATGAAGCACAGAGAAACTTCAAGGGAAGGAGTAGGACTGTACTATTTTTTAGAAAAAATTGAAGGATACCGTATAGTAATAAATTAAATCCATGGCCTGTTTTTTCAAGTTCGTCATTAACTGCTTTGCTAAGTTCAAGTTGAATGTACTGCCATGTTTTTGTTTATTAAAATGGAAGAATACCAAAGACATCTAGAGGTAACACTGATAAAATTAGGGCATGGTTTTCATGCTGGAGCCTGACACATGTATTAGTCTTCAGGCACTGATCAATTTGGCACAGCAAAATTCTATTCTAATTAGCTTGAACTCCATTTTAAGTCCTGTCCACAATTGTGTTCAGTGGGATAAGCAACAGAAAGTTGCTTACTTTCAGGAATACTGATTTTACTGTGATGAACTGAGCATGTTGTCATCTAAGGATAATGCTAGCACAGATGGAAACTGAGGGATTACTCATTTTATACATTTTACAAGTGGCAAAAGATTCCAGTCAGATCAGATTCTTACCCAGGATAGAACAGGAACCATTTTAAACTCAGAATACATTTGTTTGATTGCTTTGGGAAAGGAAAAATGCAATTCTTGAAGTTTTAAAATGAAAGCAAAAATTACCTTTCTAAAACGAAGTTGTTTGACTGTTTGTGGTAGGACTAATGCAGGAGTTATTCACAGAATAAGTTGAAGTTGGTGGAGTTGAGAAAGCTCATCTGGTATTTATCTTTTTTGGTCAAAATAACAATATTTGCTTGAGTTTCACGGCTACAGCAAGCCAGGTAAGCAACGTGTTGCCAGAACATAAGATGAAGTATGTCAGGTTTTCTCATTTCTAATGGAGGCTTCCAGGCTGAAGAAGATGTGTGCCATGTAGCTGAGTTTGAACCTGATACACCTAGTTGTCCTCCCCTGCTGGAGAGCAGGTGTCTGGGTGAGATGATTCCAGCATTGACTACCAGGACAGGCTTTCTCTTTCTCTGTGTTTCAGTATGATTGGCAACTCCTGTGTTTGTAATAGGGCATCTTGCAACATTCCCATAATCAAATATTTTTGCCTCTACTCTCTCAAATAACTAAGAAGGTGATGTCGCGTGTTTTTGCTCCTTGTCTCCTGAGCTTTTGCTTTCCATATTCCAGTATTTAAGTATATAGACAGTAATTGAGTTGTGTTTCATTTTCTATTGTGTGGGAGTAGCTAGCTAACATGATTCCTGACTTCAAAATCTGATGCAGTCATTTGGTTGACTTACGTATTGGTGATCCCTTTCAGGCTCTAATCGATGAGTTTAGGCATCTTGAAAGTGCAAGAATTCTTCCACACTAGTCAGTGGGCTTCAGTTGCTGAATCTGGGTACTATTAATATGTTGATGGCACTCATATTTTCATAGGGATTTAACTAATCTTGTCATAATGATAGAAGTGGTAATGTTTGTATGTAATTAATTCAAACTGTAAATCTTTTAAGCCTAGGTATTTTTAATGATAGTGGACTGTAGAAAAAAATATCTATAAACCTCACAAAATACATGATTATTATTTTTTGTACCAGCTTCTGGTATAAAATTTACTTCATTTTATGTACCCAAAATATCTGTGTGTAGATTTTTCATCATTCTGTAGTAGTCAGTCATAGAATCATAGGATATGCTAAGTTGGAAGGGACCCACCAGGATCATTGAGTCCTACTCATGGCCCTGCACAACACACCTCGGACAACCACAAATTTCTTACGTTTTGTAGAATGTGAGTTTTATCCAAATTTTAAGAAATGGCATTTTAAAAATCTGAAAAGAAATAGGAAGAATCCAAAGCCCTTCTACTACTATTACTAACTCTGAAAGTCAAAGCCAAAGGGATCAGAAGCTTGTTAAATTTAACTTGGCTTATTTTTGCCGAATGAAGGCAAAACAATCTTCCCTGGTGAAGGGCATTTATGGAATTTTATATTGATGTTTAATTTCTAATGAAGGTCATTTAATCAAGCAAACATTTCAGGTATTCATTCATATCTTCTTTTTTTATGCAGAAAAGTTGCTAATGTAAATGTTTTTTAATGCTGAGTTTATCTTGACAAATATCGTGCTTTCTACTAAGATGTTTTTCTGTGCAGGATATGCTTATCTCAGAATTGCTTTTACAGGTCATGTAAAAAAGAGATGTTTCAACTGAGCTAATAAAACATGTTTCTCTTCTGCTTGGCATTAGTTTTAGATTACATTCTAAAGCAATACAAAGTATTTAATACCCATAAATGTTATTTGGAACTGTCTCTAAAGAAAATAGTTTTGATGGTATTTTTTTCTACACTTTCATGTAAGCAGGCTTGATCTAAAAGTGCACAGTGAGATATGGAAAAGAGAATATAATTTTTAAGAAGAGTGAGGTATGGACCTTGAGTAGCATCTGAGAGACTAACCATTAGGATGAAGAAAGGACTTCTGTTGTTAAAAGTCATCCTTAGGAAATTAAGTTTAGGAAAACAAGAAACTGCACTGTATTTTTGTAGATACCCATGACAGAAGAAAGTGTACCGAAGTGTGGTGTCTCCCACATCTTGCAGTGAGATGGTCATGCTCTTCCTGAGGAGGTTACTTGTATTTCCTATACTTTAGTTCATGCTAAAAGAAAAACACTTTTTACAAGAGCATGCAGTTTTTTAATACTGCCATCAGCTGAGTCCTGTTTATGTAAGTCATTGGAATACAAATGGATGAGCTCTCCCACCTTATATTATAAGTCTGTCTCTGGACTCTGGTTTCAATAAGTAAAGCTTCTATCACTGAAGGCATTCCAGAAAGCTGGTGGGAACTCAGAGTTGCATAAGTAGTGGGGATACCACACATAACTGCAAAGCTTTCAGTCTAATATCAGTGCATACATGTTTACATGAAAAAGGAAAGATCTAATCAGTATTGGAGTCAATTAACTGTTTTCCAACCTAGTTTGAGTTTTTGTGTTACTTTCAAGTACATGGTTGTATAGGGGGAAAAACCTCAAACTAATTCTGACATCCACTCTCACGGAGCACATAACTTTTGTTGGTGAAATGTGATCATGCTAATGTAATATGCATAGGGTATTCTTAATTAGAGCTGGGAGTTTTTTATTATTTTAATTTAAAAATGTGGTGTATGGAGGTCGGAGGTATAAATATGGCTAGTGAAGTCCAAGCCTGAAAATGTAGATGGCCTGCCTGTACTGAACTGCTCTGTGAGTTTATGGCCTGGATGAAGGGAAGCCAAAGAGCAGTCTTCTCCATAGAGTTGTACTTAGCTATTATTGTATGTAACTTCACCCTGAGAGATTAGATAAATGATGTTTTGTTTGGTGTTTTTTTTTGTTGAAGTCCAATTAAATGAAAAATTTAGTTTTATAGATGTTAATGGTTTGGGCCTTTGTACTTGCCAAAGTAATTATTTTATTTCATTCAGTTTTCTTGCAGACTTCCTGAAGTAATTCTGCATCTTACTATAGTATAATAAATAGATTATATTTGAAGTATTATTGCTCACCATATTTCTCCAGATATTCACTTTTTTATTCTATGTCTGCTTGTAATTGAAAAGTTAGAAGAGTAAAAAAGAGCATTTTAAGGTAGAGTATTACATTATTAGTAGTATCTAGTTCATTTTCTTTGGCATTTAAAGTAAAATCTCATGACCTCAAATACTTTGATGGAGGTTCTAACTTAGTATTGCACAAGATTGAAAACAGTTTAAGCACAGTGTGTTTTGTGAATTGGATGCAGGCAGCTGGCCAAGGTAACTATACTGTGACTACTTGGATTTAAATTGTTATGTTGATTTTCGCAGAGATCATCAAGTAATTGCAAGAATGTGTGGTAATGTTTTTATAAAACAGATTCTTTAAAAAGATGTGCTGAACTTGCTGCATGTTTGTCAGTGTTTCTGAATAATGAATTACGGACTTACTTTATTGATTTGATTTAGATACATACTCATTTTGTACTTAAACTCTCAAGAGTTTACTGTCAGCATGTGGAGTAAGAGTGGCTTATTCTACAGTTGCACTTCACAGATTGTCACTGACTATCTTCATCACCAAAATTGGCCATGGATTAAAAAGAAACTCAGCAGTCAATAGTCATAGGTACCTAAATTAATAATTTGTCTAGAGGATTCAGTTCTCACCGAAGCCTGTTCTCCCTTTTTCTTCCTTACAGTAATAGTTTGGTTAAGGGGAAGATGAGTTGGGCAGGAAAGGAATGACACTGTTTTTAGAATATGTTTGGGAATTTGGCTCAACAAGGGTTATGTTGAGTGTAACGTCCACACTAACATAGTTGCTGACACAACACTAGAATATTTGGTGCTTCATTTACAGAGTAAACATTTTGAAACATAACATAATTAACTGTTTGATGTAACAGTTCACAAGCTAAGAAAACACTACCACCATGTTATGCTTCAAAATATTTACATGATCCACATAACATTTTGCATAGACAGTTATCACTATTGTCAGTAAAGCATAGAACAATGACTTCAGAAGGAGTGCTGGTAAATACCCTTTTATCTCTATGTTCAGTCAAGGAGATTCTTAGCAAGTATGAAGAAATCAAGATAATTATTTATACTGAAGTTTTCAACTCTTATGAATGTTAGAGCAGTTTAGAAACTAACACTATTTTACAGTGTTTAGTAGATATTTTCATAATTTTAGATAAAAGTATGCTTTGCCCAGCAAGGGAATTCTATACAAAATCAGAACATAATATATATAATATATAATATTTTGTATTGATTTTGCAAGCAGAAAGGTATCAAAAGTAATATCATAATACTTTTGTTTAGAAAAATTTCTGCATCATCTATCAGGAGCAAATAGCATCAATATTTAAAAATGGACTGAAGAGTAAGCCAATGAAAAATAGGCTAGAAAGGAAAAAACACAATTTTATTCCGATACTTTTCTGTTGGAAACATACATATCCTATAGCAAAATAGAGAAAATTTTTGAAGAGTGTGGGACTTTTTTTCCTGGAAGCCCTTTTAAGTAAGTATGGAAGAGCTGTGTTCCAGTCATGAAAAGGATTTGGGTTTGTTTGCTTATTTTCATTTTGCAAGTAATTGTATATTAAAATTTTAGCAACAGAATCAATTTTATACTTTTGAGCCCAGTGTATTTTATGTTCTTAAATATGCTCTAGGTAGAAGCAGTCAACTGAAGCAAAAATGGATATGAAATACTGTTGTTAACACTTGCGGAGTGATGTTAGACCTGACGTTCTTGTGTCCTTGAATACCAAGCTATGTGTCTTGGCCTGGAAAATTAAAGACAACAGTTGATTTCTGTCACTATGAATTAGTTAGTAGCCAGGTCAATTGTAATAGCTTGTTCACAGGGAAGCACGGAAGATTTCCTCCTAGGTTTTGGTTTTCAGTGCTGTATTTTCCCTGCTCCCTGCTATGTTTTCTGCTGGGATGTAGATTAGGATTCAGTGTGTTCACTAAATTGGTTTGTCCTTGGGAAGTAAAATGCTGGATGAGCGCTAAGTGTGCTGAAAATTCTCAGTGCTTATGTGCCACCTGCCAAATGTTTCTGATACAGAATTTCAGGAGGTGATGCTGTGTATGTTTAGTATTTCTCACCTAATTTGCTCCTTTTTTTAACCTCAGTTGGGCGTACATAAACACTAAAGAGAAATGCTGTTTCATCACTCATGAGCCACATTAAAACCATCACTGCTTCTAGAATAGGAGCTATAAAAAGGGTTCTTTTGTTGAGCAGTCTTTCTCCCATCAGTATCCTTTGGGATTTCTGTTTCATCTTTGACATGTGTTCAGTAGAGCATACACAGTGTGCACACATGCACACTCTCAACTGAGAGTTGAGATTGAAAATAAACCTTTTTGTGATTTTGAGTGCAGATGCTGAAGTTCCTTGGTGTGATGTTCCTTTTGTGAATGTAGTTCACTCTTCTTTCAAACACTGTAATTATTTATAATTTTTTTCCTCTCTAGGACTTGCAATATTAAAGCATGTGCTGACACCACGCGTGAAGGCAACTCATGTAGCCATTGACACAATGAAAGACTATCTGGATGCAGTGTATGATGTGACTGTAGCTTATGAAGGTACTGTGGACCACAAAGGGCAGAGAAAACTGGCACCATCTATGACAGGTGAGTTGATGTCTATTAGACAGGCTACAGCCACATGCTTTTTAATATACAGAACCAACCTCAGGTGCTTTGTAATGCTCTGAAGATAACCTCCATAGTGCTTCAGCCATCTTACCATACTTTGGTAGGGCATCGTTCTTCTAGGCTTTACCATAGTTACCTGTGACTTTCCTGCCCTCTCCTTCTCTTCCCTTTTCCAATTCTGCATACAAGTGCTCTTTGTAGTCAAAGTGAACTTGGAGCCATAGGCAGCAGATGCCATTTATCTTCATGTTTCTTCCAGCACTGGGATTTGGCATTATCCTAAATTCTCTCTCTTCCCTCTGCTGTGCTACATATGTGTACAGGTACATAAGTACATCAAATAGCTGAAATGTGTATTTTTAAGGGAAAATGTGTAATAGTAGTAGCATTTTACTGGCAGGTTTTCAATTTGCTACACATACCCAGTGAACTTACAAACACTTAACAGCATTTTATGGAAGTGGGCTTCACTTGCTGTCGTATTTTAAACCACCTTAAGAGAAGGTGATTTTAAAGCACCTTAAGAGAATCAGGTAAATTAGTTTTATGTTCCTTGAGTAATTCAACCAGAAAACAAGTGCTGGGGTTTCTGTTGGGGAAAACTCTGGGACAGTGCTCTTCTGGGTTTGCTGTTTATTGTGCTTGATGGTGTATTGATTATTTTTTTTTCTAAGTAATTGATTTACCTGCACTGTTACTGGATGGTCAGACATGATCTTTCTTTCCATTTGTAGCTGATGTGTTACTCAGCCATATCTGTGCCTGACTGCCTGTTGCTAGTTGGCTCAAAGTCAAACTTCTGAGTCTTTTTCACTACTGATACCAAGTGGGGGGAAAAAAAGCCACAGTAGTTCCACAGAGCTGTTGAGACTTTTGATCAAGAGATCTGTGTTGACTGAGGGACCCACAGGTTATTTCTTAGCTAACTCCCTTCTTGGCTCACCCAGTGTCACTGGGACTTGTTCCTTTTTCTGCTAAAAATAGTTCATAGTGTGGATATTTCCATGTCACTTTGTTAGCAGGTGTAACTCCTTGAGTCACATGAACTACTTCCAGGTGCTAGTTGATTAGAAGTTCTGGAATTGTCTATTTTTATATTTTCACCCTGTTTAAAATTCTTTTGGATAGGTGAGCAATAAGCTGTTAACATTGTATACTATTAACAGTGATATTGTACTGTAAGGTCTTAGGATGGCTTTACTTTATGTACATTTTGCTCTTAATGGGCACATGTTTTATGGCTAAATATCAAAAGTGCTTTCAATTATTTACAGTCCTAAAATATTTTTTAAATGCCTTATGACCCTTTTACAGTACCCTTTGAAGACTGGGCAGCCTTCCTCTTGTCCCATCACCCAACACTTTTTAAGACCCCCTTCAAAACAAATAGAATTGTTTCTCCTTCCCTGCAGCATATCTTGTTTCATGACTTAATTATTATGCAGTTTCAACCATTCTCATACTGGACTTCTCACTGCCTGATGGTTAATTAAACTATTAAAATGTCATTACCTAATGATAAAATAGAAAATGTTCAAATTCCTTATAAGACCTCTTCACCTATTGAACCTTCCAGTTTGCATGAAGCATGATATAATTATGAAAAGGGAACCAACTAACTGCATTTCCCTGTTTGCTGTTTCTCGTGTCTGGAGTCGAGCAGAAATCAGACAGTTTGGGGTGGCTCCTCCACATCCAGCCTTTTGGAGCCTTTGTGGCAGGCAGTCCAGGCATATCTTTCAGCCAGACTTACTGTTAGGGCTGGGGGAATTACTTTCTCAGCCTTGGCTAAAAACAAGGCAAGAGTACAGAATGAAGTGCAGCCAACCAGTTGTTACCCATTACAGAGCAGATAAATTATATATCCACCCAGGGCATTCCTTGCTATTGTGGCAGTCACATGTATTCCATATAATATAAATTATGTAGATTAAGAACACTTTATAAATTACAGTGTGGAACATAGTTATCATTCTTTTAGGCCCTCAAGACACAAAGTGGGAGAAAAACAATTTCTGTTCTAAGAGACCGAGATCATTTCACCATTTGTCATCCAGAAGTTCAACTGGTCTGTTCAGGAATACAACTAGAATTGAATTAGGTATAGTTATGCATTGTTGCTCTTCTACAGTACTAAAATGAGTTACACACACATGAAAAGGACATCTTATTTCATATGAACATTTTGTATTTGTATCAGTGCTCGTTGAGAATTTTGGTTTTCATTCTCATTGGAATAAAACGACAGTGCAATCCTTGTAATTTTTAAAAGATAAGGTTGACATGTCTTTTTCAATCTATCAACTCTGATTGAAATTTATTACATGGAAAACAAACTTCTGATAAACACAACTTTACTTGAGGACTTTATTTCCCATACTATGATATTTCCCATATGAATGAAATCTGAATTCCACACAGATATAGTGTGTTTCTTGAAATGCATTTTACTTTCAGTTCTATGAGTCTGAGTTCCTCAAAAGGGCCTGTGCCACTTCTGGAAAAACCCTTACTTACCTAGGACATAGTCAGCTCTTGGCTGCTGTCTTCAGGAGTAAAGAGAGCAAGTTAAACATTTTAGTGGCTGAGGAATACTGTCATGCTTTGTCTGAGAAATTGTGTTACCAAACTGTAAATGGGGAAAAAAATTCTGAAGAAAAAGTGAATCGCATTTTGAATTTTGTAATTTGCAGCTCTTAATTTAAACAGTCTTTCTTAGCAAAACTGGAATTTTTTTTCAGTCCATCAAACTTAAATATCATGATGTTGACTTGCTCAACAGGATTAAAACATAGTATACTAACAACTGGAAAATAGATATTCACCGTCAGAACAACAATAAATACCAGACATCCCTGATAACATGGTGCCATTTTAGAGCAGGCAAATTATTATAGTATATCCTTTCAATTGTGTTGAACTTTTTGTCTCTATTTATGCATTTTAATGTTTTGTTGGCACGTTCCAGCTGCAAGTTGCTTGTTTTCAAAGATATCAAATTTCATTGGTCTTAGGCAGGGACTAAGATTAGATTAGCTTCAGACAGGGAAGTTGCTTTCTGCTGTTGCTTCACATCCAGTTGTGTCCAATGGATGCAGTTTTTTTCCTACCACTTATTCATTATTCATTCCCTTTGATTACAAGTTTGGATCTTGGTATGTTTCCAGTGGGAGCTTTTCCAGCACATGGCAGCCTTCCTACAGAATAGTGATTTCCCACAGATTTCTCCCCTCTCACTACTGAAGATGACTTGTCCAGATCATTAATGACATAACATCATGGTCCTGCTGGGGGAGGACCATGCTGCTAGACAGTATTTATTTGTGGTCATTAGAATAAGATGGAAATAATGATATGAGCAAGGTGGCACAGCTGAAGTGCATCTCAGGTACTGAATTCTGTAAGAACTATTTTGAAGGGAGAAGGAGGAGGAGAAACTCTTGTACTGAATTTGTTGGTACTGTTTTACAACACTGTCATCAAGTTAAAAGTAGAGTAAGTTTGGGAAGAAAGAATGAAGTCCTAGTTTTCCCTCTGCTGAATAAATGTCCTTAAGCGTTCACCTCCAGCTTTGTCTGGTGTTAAGGGGCAGGTCTTGTGGGACGTGGGAACTGTTATAATTCTTGCACCTGAAAGAGCATTATATACACATCTACATCTTTATTATTCTGCCTGAAGGCTTTAGCATAACCAGATGGTATTTATCTGGACATTGTAGATGAAAGAGTGTGTGAAATAGCAGCATGTGACAATGATAAACACTGAATAAAAATAGCAAGTACATATAGACTCTGTCTTAAAGAAGTCAGAGGAATTCCTGAGAATTATTGACTCTGCTGCACATCAGTTCCAGAACAAACACTTTGAAAGCATATGTATGTGTGCATTTCTGAAAATCTGTACATCACTTTGATCAGTATAATTTGAGGAGGTCAGACTGGCCTAACTTCCCTAGGGGAAAATACATTTTTCCAAAACTTGCACTTTTGTTAGGACCCAGTTACACAGTGAAGTACAAGACAATAAAAAAGAAACTGTAGCAATAGAAAACAGTTTTTGTCTGGACTACTGCCTGAATTTGATCATATCTATTGTCTTTCAAGGTCCAAAGAATGATAACAAGCCCGTGCTTATAGATATGTTGAAAGAATTAAAAAGCTAAATTATTAAACTGATAAACAGTAACAAGAATGTAAAACAGTTCAAAGTAAGTTTTATAGTGATGAAGTGGCTAATAATCTGTTCAGATCTCTGTTAGCTGTCATGTTCTTACTGTGTGAAAGAATATTGAAAAGTAAATGTCATTTGTTTTAGAGTAACCAAAGAAAAATGTAGATTAGAACTGAGGCTGGACATCAGCACTGGTGAAATTATTATGAAGTGTACGATGGTTTTTTAGTATGTACAGCAAATATCACATCAAGAACTTGTCATTCTGCATCTGTCCAAGCAGAATTTAAGGCATAACTACCTTTCATATTTCAAAATGTAAATTTTTGGAGGAATTTTGATAACAATAGTAGTTGGCAGCATAGTTCTGTGGGGTTCAGGCTAGATGATCCCCAAAGTTCTCTTCGAACCCTAACAATTCTGTGATACTCTATCATACTTTTTTCCTTTCTAGGAAAACTCTAGGTTTATTTTGTGCAAAAGGTTAAAGCTTTTTTAATAACATGATTTCACCAGGTACTGTCATTCAGTTTTAACTGAATGCATTTTCACTTGTCCTCTGTAGGACTAGATTTGTCATTTTAGACCCCCTGTAATTCCCTATTAGACTTAGTTTGAGTAAGATGAAAACCTGCCTGTTAATTTGTGGATTACTTATTTGAAATGGCACTTGCAGCACAGATGTGGGCATATACGTCAATATTCGCAGATAAGGACAGTCTGGGTAAATGCAAAGTATTTTCATACTGTAAGGGTTAAACACTATACTTCTGCTCCAACCCAACAATGTTTCACTGAATAGCAGCATCAGTTTATGGGAATGTATACAAGCCTTGCTGTAGTTCTTCACAGAACTGCAAAATCAGAGAAAATGAAGGTCAGTCTGAGCATGAGTAGCACCTTTGTTTCTTTACGTATCTCAAAACAAGGACACAAAGATGACTGTATTTGGAGTTACTGTAGCCCAGCTTCTTGTCTCTACCAGCAACCAAACTCGGATGCCTAAGGAAGAATGCAAGATTAAGGCGAGCCTAAATGATTCTTCCTTTTCCCAAATCATCTGTGTTAATAGCACCCCCTCGCTGGGGGTAATGACCCCTTGCAACATCCTTCTGAGCCCCAGGTGGGTGTTCTCTGACTGTAGACCAGGACCTTGTGTATCTCAGTTATTCCCAAGCATCTCCTAATGAAGGTAAGCATCTGTAGCTTTCCTTTGGGAATTTGTGATCTCAAAGCACACAGTCATCAGAAAACCTCTGCTACACAAAGTGACTCTTAAAAGTATTTACACTGAAGATTCATAGTTTCCTTGCACCCTGGACCTCATGCACATGTGAGAGGAAGCAGTCCACTCCCCAGGCAGCACTTATTTACAACAGCTCGAGGAACTCCTGATCTTTATGCAAAAGTGTATCTGAACCCTGAGGATAGAAAAAACAACTTCAGTTTCTTCACATTGTCAGGTTTGGCAAAAAATATGTTGCTGCTTTGAGAGCCTGTGTTTATTTTTGCTTTTTTGTGTATCACAGTCCTTTTTGTCTGTTTGTGGTACTGTTCTCTGTTTATCAAAACAGACTGTCTGAAAGAAAGGCAAAAACGTCAATACTAGGAGTATTGGCATAGTTCCTAACAGATCCTGTTTTTTTGCTAGGGAGAACATTGTTTTGAACCGGTCTGCTCCTTGTATCTTTTCTTGCCTTTTTTTTTTTAATTGCATAGTTCAACTTTTTTTTTTCTTCCCATTTCTGAAACTTTAAAGATGTTCCAAGGAAGACAGAGGTATCTCCGAAATTTGCTCATTTCCAGTTACCAGTCATGGGATACCCTTTAGAGGTAATCCACAGATCTAAGCTGATCCAGGTTCTGTTCCTGGCAGCCTATTGATCAAAACAGTGAGGCTTTTGTGGGAAACCTCCTGCTAACTTGGCCAACATACAATATTCACATATTGTTATAGAGCAGTACAAAGGCCAGAGTGCATCTGTTAGAATAACAGATTAGAGCCACTCGAAGATTGTTTCAGTGAACTATAATGTGCAAGTAGTATGGGTCTTCATCAAATGCCATCTTGGATCATCAAGACATTTTAGTGACACTGCTGCTCTCCAGTGCTAATATCTGTATAGAAAACTATATCTACCATATTCTAATAATAATTTAAAAAGTTTCTTTAGATCTGGGCATCCTCAGGAAGATACAGACAAGTGATCATTTACCCTTGAATTTGCAGGGTTTGTGGAACTATTGCTCATAACTGCTATATTCAGGATTTTTATATATAGGTATGGTTGGGGGTTTTTAAGCTGTCCTATCCTTTCTTTTTCTTCCCTTCTCCAAACTGGAAATCATCCTTTTTAATGTCTCCTTGTTTGTAGTGCAGGAACTTTTGCTCCTTAAATGTTTTAGTTAGTCTCTTCTGTGGCCTTGTCTGAGTCCACTACATCCTCCTTCAGCTACAGAAATCAGAATTGCACACAATATTTAAAATGTGGATTCACAATCTTTTTCTGTATTAGCAGAGTGATTCTCTTTGCCTTGTTCTCAGTGTCCTTCCTGGTGCTGCACAGTATTTGGGGGATTTGGGACTGCACAAATTGAGAGAATGGCTTCAGGGAAGGGTCAGTAATTTCCAAATTGTAACCACCAATTACAAGTTAAGCATCATGTAATCAGGGTTTCAAGGGTTTTTTTCCCTCATATTTGTTTACACTAAAACTTGGCTTCCCCAGTTTTGCCCTTTGTTCAGCTTTGAGGTCCTCTTGGAGTTCAGTCAGCATTTGACTACCCAAAAGAGCTCAGAGTCTTCTGAAAGAAATGTGAAAAACTGGAGAGTTCACTGTTTGCTCCCTTCTTCAACTCATTAGTGATGACATGGAGTAAAACCCGTCCTATCGTCAATCCCTGGAGGTCCCCGGTCACCAAATCTTTTCTATCCTTAAGTCCTTCCATTTGCTTCCTCTCCTTTAAGCAGCTTTAGGTCTATAAAACATCATTTCCTCTGATCCCATGGTAGCTTAATTTCTTTAATAGCCTTTAATGTGGAACCCTGCCAGAGGCTTTATGAAAATTCAAATACACCATGTCCAGTGAGACCCCTTTATCCCCCTACTTCTTGGCACTGTTTTAGAAATCCGGTGAACTGGTAAGAGAGGATTTCCCTTTACAGAATCCACTCCAACTGTTTTTCAACAGACTGTGATTATCTCTGTGCTTAGTGATCTTATAGACCCTACTATCTTACCCAGGGATTTTAAGACTGTTTGGTTTGTATTTTCCAGCATCATCTCTAAAGCCCTCATTTGTAGAAGGGAAACTCCCCATTTTTCTGGCACAGTGGTTGTTTGTGATGATGGGTTACACATCTTTGTTTTCAAAGTCCACATTTGAGAGCTTTTGGATGAATGCTGTCTAGTCTTGGTAACTTCCTGACATCTGACTTGTTTATTTAGTCTAATACTTTCTGTCTGTGTACTTATTGATCTAGTTCCTTTGAGTGATCTGATACAAAGAATGCAATGGGTGTAGGAATCAAACATTTTCAGCAAGAAAGAATAATGCAAGCAAGTATCTGAGCTTCTCTTGTAAGGGCTTATGCTTTACCATGAGTGCTGCTCTTCACAGCTTTGTCATCCAGTAGTCCCACCAGTGAGCTAGCTGGTTTACTGCTTTTAATATATTTTTTTTAAGTTAAAATAGAGCACTCTTGCCATTTTTCACGTTTCTTTTTGGTCCTCTTAAGTCTGTGCTTAATTTGGCTTGAGCAGTTTCTTGCCTTTTCCTTATTTGAACAACCTTTCCTTTCCTCAAGGAGGAAAAGAAGGTAGGAGTGTAGTGGTTGCCTGCTTCATTTTCCCATTAAGCCATACAGGTATTTTTCAGACCCACACAGACTTTTCCTTTTGCAGTGTTACACATCTTTTATGTGGGTTTTTATTGCAAGTTTTTCTGATGTTTCGTATTTAGTGTTTTGGGTTGGTTTTTTTTACCAGGTTGTTTTCATTTGGACTCTTTCTTTTAGGGTATTTTGACACTTTGCCTTCCCTCCCATTACATAGTTCCTTTAATTCATAGAATCATTAAATCTGGAAAAGACCTCCAAGATCATGAAGTCCAACATTTGACCAAATACCACCGTACCCACTCAACCATATCACAAAGTGCCACATCTGCTCATTTTTGGAACACTTACAGGCTTAGTGATTTACCACTTCCCTGGGCAAGCCTGTTTCAATACTTAACCATTCTCTCAGTGAGTAAGTTTTCCCTAATATCCAACCTGAACCTCCCCTGGCACAACTTGAGGCCATTTCCCATTGTCCTATTGCTAGTTGCCTGGGAGGAGAGGCCAACCCTCCAAAAATTCTGCGTTTCTGTGCTGGATTCTTTCTCTACAACACTGAGATTAATTGTATTGTGGTTCCAGAGTACTTCTTACTAAACCTGTGCACCACTCAAGACCACATCAGGAGTGGCATTTTTTCTTGTGGGATTTGTTACTGGTTATTCCAGGAAACAACCTCTTTTGGGTTTTTCTTGGGTTTTTTTCCCCACTCATTCTGATGAAGTATCGATGCAGTTCAATAAGGTAGCTGAAATCTCACACTCCTGCTGTCAGTCGTTAACTTGCAGGTCTCAGTCTGGCTTCACAGTTTCTGCTCACTACTACCAAACTTACCACGAAGTCATTAATATATTTATTTAATATATATTATATTATTAGAGTCTGGGTTTTCCAGCCACAAGGATTTCATTGTGCTTCTGCCTCCTTATTATAGAAAGCTATTATACTTTATATAATCTTTTACACACAGTACTATTCCCTAACTTGTAAATCTTCCTCTATCATTCCTAGAAATCTGGTAGCCTGGTAATGTTGCATGTTCCTTCAAGGCCCCAGGATATCTGCCTTACAGGGGTGATCTCTTGGTGTAACAAGTAATTCTTGTTCTGTCTTCATATTCAAGCTTCGCTTGTTGATACAAAGGCGCTTCTGGGTTTTGCCCTCACATTGAATTTTAGCCACATCCACCTCATATTAGATCCATATGAACATACATAACCTTCAATCTTCTTAACTGCCAGCAGAAACTGTCTCAATTTTTTTTAGATTTTGCAGCTAAATAATAATTTGGGTGCATCCCATTTCTCACCTCAAAACATCCCCCAGCTCCTAAGTCGCTTATTTCTTACACTGTTCCCCTTCTAGATGCATGGAGGCTCTGATCTGTGTGTGTTGTCAGGCTTTGCACAGGGGATTGGTAGTATTCCTGAAAGGGCTATTCCTCAGGTTCCAGGTTTGTCTCCTGGCCGTGAGCTTCAGTCTAGCCAGCACAACATCCCCTCCATGCTTCCCTACACCAGCAGTACCTGCAGGTACTGGTGCTGCCTGCTCCTCCACTGCTGCCCAGGTTAACTCCTCTGAGCAACCTTCGCTGACCCGGGATGTTTGCTTTCCTGTCTGGTGCCGCTTTGCTTTATTTTGTTAGAGAAAGCCGTGAAATAGTTTCCTGTCAACTCAACTTGAGGTGATGGAACACATGAAGCTGAGAAACAGTGCAGCACTTAAATTTGTGTTTGTTTTGCTGTTTGATTGTTAATTTGGTGTACAAAGTAAATGGAAGTGGAGAGATGGGATTTCTTTTTTTGAGGAGGAGATGGTTTACAAGCTGCTTTGGTAGCTGACCACTAAAGTCCAGACTAATGAAAAATGGAGAAGAAAGTGTCCACAGTTCAGAGAGGAATGTCTTTGCTTTCATGGTTTTGCCTGTAAAACTATATACATTGCAACATACAATGTTATCTTACTGAAGAGATACACTTTCAAACATTTGAAATGCTAGATAGAATAAATACATGTTATTCAGATTTCAGATTCCTTCAATATTACTAACAGTTTATCACGAATTTTACTGAAATCAGTTAAAACAGGAGAGAATTGTGGACTCTTTAAGTGAGCATGATGATGTCAAGCTTCAGTTTGTCCTTTCTTAATTTTGAAGGACTTTGGCAATGATTATATTGCAGTAAAAGAACCAGTGTAGGAGGTTGAAATCTGAGCTACTTTATTGCTGTCATATTTAAAGTGCATATAAAAATAGACTTCATTAGTAACCGCAAACTGGAGTATCTGCTTAAGTGTCATGCCACTGTCACAACTTCCTTAAGGGGCAAGGCAAATAGTTTAGAATGGTGGAATGAACTTCTGCGGTAGCATTAAGGGGAAGGTGATCTGAGGCCCTTTGTATGTCCCTTCTCAGTGAAGATATGTTTGTGCTTTGGAGCTTCTCTCTTTCCTCAGTTTCCCTGGTAATTCCAAACAGAATTAATTGGCTTTTGAAGGTGAGGAGTTGAGAACTGTTAGAATTTTGTGGGAGCCCCAAACATTGGTTTGCAATTAAAAATCTTGTGAATCCAATTTCTTTGCTGAAGGCTGTTGCACCTCATTCATTAATCCTAATTCTGTGCTGAATCCTTCAGCCCTGTGTTTGTGTGAATTCTGTCCCACAGAAGCAAGAACACAGTGTCACAGTTTAAGGAAAAAAGTGCTCGATCCACCTTATTATTTTAAATTCCCTTTTTGTGCTGTAGTTGGTCACTAGAAGCATCATAAACATTCTGTGCTTGTATCTGTTATTTAGCCAGATAGAAAGTTTTATTAGGAAATTATCTCCCACACAAAAGTCAATCCACTTGGCTCCCACACAAGTTGTTAGCATTCGTTTAACGAATTGTACATGGTTCTTGATTGGCTAATGCTGTCCCAAACATAATGTTTGCTTGTAATGCATGATTTGCACTTATGTTTTGTCTCTTAAAGGAAAGTTCAGGCTTGCTTGTTTCTGCTGTTAATTATAACAAATTCTGGCAAGTTTAGGAATCTGAAAAGCCTGTCAGATGTTGGCCTTAAGGGCTAGTGTCCCTGAAGTTGGATGTAATTTGAACGTAATAAATTGCTTCAATAAGATTTTGTTTCTTAGCTTAATTACATAAGTCTTTTGGGAGTTAAGCTAATGTGAAATTAAGGGTCATGGGACCACCACTAACCTTTAGAGATTGTGGTGATAAAATCCAGCTGTTTCTTCTCAAAATCAACCTCAATGTATTGTCCTTATCCACTGGTGTTCTTAAATGATTGCAGTGACATTGTAAAGGGGAGAAAAAAAGTTAGATTAGTTGCATTAAACCCTGATATGAATTGGATAATTAAAGACTAGTCAGATTCCCTGACGTCCTTGATTGCATGCATCACAATATTATCTGCAGATGTCCTGAATGCCCAGACTTTGGATAAAAGGGCCTTGAATGGATGTGTGGGAATCATGACCCTCTCCAGGAGAGCACCTGCAGTAGCAGATCCCAACAGCCCTCACCGAGGCTGTGCTAAGCTCAAACTGCAAGGGAGAGTAAGGCTGTGGAAGAAAGCTTTGGGATTTACAAAGGTGGGAAATTACAACAAAGTTTTAGGATCTTCACATATGGGGACTCAGATTGTTTGAAGAAGACCAGAGTGGGAAGTGGGAAGAATCAACTTGCATTGGAACTTGGGCATAAGGTAGAAAGCCAAGAACAACTCTCAGATATTTGTGAAGGGTTTTTTGCTGTCCAAGCAGACTTGTAGAATTGCTCCATTTCAGCTTGGGGGAAAGGTGTTTTTCTTTAAATACTTGTTTCTTGAATTTTGATTGGCTTATAATATTCCTTAATTTATAACTGAGGTTATAAGTAACATCAGTAAAAACTTGTTTGTTCCTATGCAGAACAACCTGTGTGCTATAAAGCAAAAGAAATATACGCTATAAAATGCACAGGATGTTGCAAATATATTTTAAAGATGGATCTTCAGCTGTCGCTGAATAGGCACACCGTAGATATTTTTTATAGGAATCTAGTACAAAAAAAGACTATCATCTGGCTTCCAGGCATTTGTTTTCTAGATACAGTGTCGCATGTTGTTCTACTTAATAGTAATGCCTCAAAAGAGGATTTTTACCTCCGTGAACATCATAAGCGTTTAAGACATGGATAATACATCTGTCATTTTAAAATATTAATAGTGTGCTTTTAGGTGCTTGTATAGTCAATGACCTTCATGTAGCAGCCTGGATAGTATCCTCAGAGAAACAGGTCTGGAAAATCCTTTCTTCCCGTTAAAGCAAGAGGGAAAATCTGCTTTTTGATAAATGAATGCTGATTTCTTTTTGGCTAGTTAAAGCATTGCACATAAACCTGAAGAAAACGTCTACAGGTACCATCATTCCAGATTCCACGTACTTAACTTTCCTGCCATCTAATAGTTGTAGCTGGAAGGTTCTACCAGGAACCTCTTGGAGACACCTGTGTGTTCTGCTCCACGGCTGAGGTGGCCTCATGCCTGGTTGGAGCCCTCAGCTATTGCCCCAGTTGATGGTGTGGGGCCATGTTGCTCCCTTTATGCTGCGGTGTGGTTTGGTGAAGGGCTGTCTTTGTATGAGCTCTGGACAGAGCCACACGCAGCACCTTACGGATTTCTGCATCAAAGTGCCCTAAGACTTTAGTGATCTCTTTATCTCTTCTCCTTCCCTCCCCCTCTGCAAGCACACACACACAGGCCATTTGCATGAACAGGCTTTTAAAATTCCTTAAGGCAATTTCTAGTATATGATAAGGACTGCTTTTACAGCAAAGTCCTTAAAATCAGTAATCCTGTAAAGATGAAAAATAAATAAAGGGATATCTGCTTTGGCAGGCAATAATAAAGATGTACATGCCACAGCAATTACTTTGCACATTCATTCCTCAAGATACCCCTAACAGTTATGGGTCAAAGTTTTCTGTACATCTGCACTGCTGTCCAAAAATGTCAACAACCTAAAGAGACCACCCTCTTTGTGTTACATTTGTTGCCTGTCTGGAAGGCACTTCTGGTCCCTTTCCAAAATATGAAGACTATCCAAATTTCTGAGGACTTCCATCCTCACATCATGCATCTCTCTGGACAGGGATGCTCTGGTTACTGCAGCACCTCTTGCTCCTGATAAATGCAGATGGTTACCAATCCACACTGCGCAAGATTTCACAATGGTTGCAATAAGCACAGTCTTTTACAATGTGCAGTATATCACAATAGTCATGCACAGTATTTTTACCACTTATTAGTTGTAAGAAATCTCACAAGGCTATTTGAGTAATGGAGTGATCATAGTGCCTGTTTGAAGTGTGTAGGCCAGGTGTTTTCTAAGTTCCGTGAAGTGCTCAGGATCAGGACATAAGGAGGGGAGGCTTTTGAGCACTGAAATTAGGCTTCCAAGACACTTACAGTCAGATTTTACAAATAAATGCCCTACAGTGTTTTTGTAACTCAGTCTTGTTGTTTTGCTCTCTTTTTAGAGTTTCTTTGTAAGGAATGCCCAAGAGTTCATATTTTCATTGACCGAATTGAACTGAAGGACATTCCAGAAGAGCAGATCTACATGAGAAGATGGCTTCATGAGCGTTTTGAAATAAAGGATAAGTGAGTAGAAATACGTAGAACTTTCTGTTTCAAGAATCTGTCTTCTTTTCTATTAACAGATACACCCATGATATCTATGTTACCAACAGTACCAGCTGTAAGGCTCTCTGAAGAGAGCTGATGTTGGCATTCCTGTGCGTATATTATATCCCAACCTCATGGTTAAATCTTTTTGCTCGGGAGGTTGAGATTCCTGAGGTTTTGACCTTCCTTAGATGGAAGAGGTGTGAGTCCATGTTCCAGGCGAGACTCTATTCATCTGAATACTCTCCATTTATCTGCTTGTAGTTGAATCCTGTGCAGCCAAGAATGTAAGATGCCTGTGGCAGGCAAGCAAAAAAAAGCAGTGTGATTCTGTCCTTGTAGTTAGTGTTAAATTGGACTTAGAGAGGGGCAGGTCTTGATCTAATCTCTTCTGCTAAAATATTTTACACGTCTTTCATCCAGACAGCAACTGGATAAAAACACAATTAATGCCAAAATCCCTACCTTCATTGGGAAAATGAGGTGAAGTAGAAGTTTCGTTTTTGAATTGTGGCAGAACTAAAGTGCCTGGCTCCCTCCAGCATCTTCCGATAAAGTCACTAGTGAGCCTATGCAGCAGATCCTGGAGGACCTTGTTGTCTGCAAGGACTTTGTGCCTAAATGTGGGATATAAATATTGTTTGAGAGATGATGGTTTAATTTGCCACATCTGAAGTCCAACTTAAGGGAGCTGCATCTGTTTACTTTCTAAATCCTTAAATACTTTGTGTGAGAAGTTTCCCTGGTTCTTCAGTTATGTTCTGCTTTAAATTGTTCTGCCAGTCTCAGACTCTGTGGAAATAAAAAATGGATTTATTTCTCCTATGAACTTTGAATTCATGTAAAAGTTAACATGACTATCTGTAAGCATGTCACTGTTGCTAAAGTGTCTTGGACGTTTAGGATCGCTAAACAATTTTTCTTTTATTCACTTTTGAAAGGAAGAAAGTCTGAATTTAATTTATACAGACAAGGAACTGATACATGAAATAAAAGGCTGTCCAGTGTTTGTCCCTTCAGTTATTTGGTGAAGACAAGCAAAACTGAACCCTGATTATCTGTGTCTCACTGTAGACTCCTGTTCACTGGAATGTCTTTCCTGGGACCAAAGCAGTCTGTCAGGCAAATTAAGAGATAGCTAAAACAAAACCCCAGAATTTCCAGATCCATTTATTGCTGGTTTTTAAAAGTAGGAGAAAACAGTTACTACTAAGCCAGTGGTGTAGTATCTTACTCTAGCATGTTTAGCTTCCAGTGTATTTAGTGTCTTGTGAGCCCTCATTTTTTATTAGTTTATTTTATGAAGACACTTTTTCCTCCTCCTTTGGTTTTCAGTGATTAGCTGTGTGTTATTTTGTCTGACACTATTGCCCAGTGCTCTGGGTTTTTTTGCTAAATGCTGAATGAAAAGGATTCTTTTCAACTTTTATATTCACTGTTAAAATTGGTCCCCAAGAAAAATATGCCTTTATTGCTTACAAGTGTTCAGGTTGAGTACTCTGACGTGCAACATACTCATAAGGTGTACTCATTGTTTAAACTTGTTACAGATGAGCTGCTACATGTGGTGAGATCATTTGTTAAATAATGTCTGATTAGAAGCAGTTACTGGATGAAAAGAAGTTGCTTTAAATGCTCCTGTATGACTTTGACCATGTCCTTTTCTCTGCTTGTAGGTTACTAATAGAATTTTATGATGCGAAGGATTCTAAAAGAAGAAATAAGTTCCCTGGAAAAAGTGTTCATTCCAAATTAAGCCTCAAGAAAACTTTGCCATCTTTGCTGTTTTTAGGTGGCCTGACTGCTAGTATGCTTCTGACAGAATCTGGAAGGAAACTTTATGTAAAAACATGGATATATGGGACATTAATTGGCTGCCTCTGGGTTAGTGTTAAACCATAAGCAGGTGTTAGTCTCCAGGCAGTGAAATGTGCGGTCTTTTCTTGCACATTTCACCAAACTTTTTCCTGACTTTATAGAAAAAAAGTGTAAATAAAGCCTTATTGGTCGAATATTGGAAATAATAGATTTTGTGACTTAAGCCTCTGTGTGGTTGGTCTGGGGAAAAGAAATGTAGATTTTCAAATTTGCTATTGATTTTTGCTGGAATAATGACAGATAAACCGAGTCATGTGATAAATTGCCTTCCCCATGAACTAACATCCATCTGTCTCTGCAGATTTGAAGAAGTATGAGTTATGCATAAGGGTGTCTTAAGTGGACCTGTGAATGTATTTACAGAGCTTAATTTAGGGTATATATTTATTCTTCTGATATTCATGTTGAATTTTCGTTACTCTTTGGTGCATTGCAGCAGCTCAGTTGCATCTATCCCAGCTGTATTTCGCAAGTAAATTCAAAACAATTTTTTTTCTTTCTAATTTTGCTTTTCAGTTTTAGCTAAATACTGTGTTCTTTAAAAGGGACTGCATAAGCTGGCAAATCATGAGATGTTACCTGAAGCAGAATAAAATGTTCCTGAGAACTACTGTTCATGGGGAAGCAGCTCTGTTTATCTAGTGCATGATTTTTGATTATATTGCAGTATTAGGTGATTATTTTACATATGCAAAACATTAAATTGTACTGAGCAAACAGCTTATTTTGCGCACCTCGTATTTGTGCATAAAAGGAATGTACACAGTATAACAAAATGTTAAGTTTTTGTTTCTGGCCTAACCAGACTGTAGCCTCCCTTGTGTCTGTTCCCCTTACCACCTCGAGTGTTTCAGCTGAGCTCACAGACCTCTCATGTGTGTGTGCCATAAGCAGAAGTTTCCTGTTACCTCACAGTTTTCTGGAAGAAAACTTTTATTGTTTGGGTAGTGCACAGAATTATTGCAACTTCAAGAGTGTAAGGGTACGGTAACAAGGAACCTTCAGGTGTTCCAGCTAAATCCCAAGCATGTGCCTTTCCCCCTAATCTGATTTAGCCTGATGTTTCATAACCTGGCAGTCATCTCCGTGCTGTAGTATCACCGTAGATTCACAGTCATTCTAGGCGATGCAGACTGCAGTTGGATTGAAGTTACAGGGTTGATGTATATGATTTGCACAGTAGACTAGTAGTGAATGAAATGCATATCCTGTCAGTATTTCACTTGCTCAAAAATATACTTCAAAAAGCAAAATCAACAAGCCCTGACTATCAGACAGTCTGTGATTCCCAAGGCTGGTATTTTTGTTGGGGAAAAGCCATTTCCTGATATCAAGGGAACAGTCTATATGTACAGTGAATGGGGTAGGAAAGAGGATGTATTTTATCTTCTTTCATTAGGGAACTGGACTCCCTGTATCAAAATGAAAGAACTAGAGAATATTTTTATATAACACTTGCAAGCTTTAAATGTGCATCTCTCTCTAGCTTCAGTACGATTTGTCTTGCTTTAGAGTCCATTGTGAGTTAAACATCTCTTAAAATTGTGTCTCAGTTTTTCAGATTTCATCATTGTCAGTTAATTAAAGATATGGCTTTTATTGTGTGGTTTTCTTTTTTTTCAAACCTTATAGAGTAATTACAGTTCCACCTTAAAATCATTCAAGACAACTTTCAGTTTGCAGTTCTGTGTCTTTCCATAATGGATTTTGTCACTGGAGTTATTTATATCGGTGATTGATTCAGGATATGTTGATGAACCATTTTAAAAACAATGACTGGGAACAATGTTGAAAAACAGTATTGTTATGAGGCTGTGAAACAGAAAAAAAAGCCATTTTATGTAACAGCCAAATGTGCTTACATGTAGTTCTTCCTCTTCTCAGCTGACTGTTACCAGTGGGTATAACGAGAAGGCAGTGTTCCTATGTTAGTGTAATTTTTTCAGTCATGGAATGAAATTTTACTCTGACAGGACTAAATTTGTTTGTAACACCTAAGAATAACATTTAATTGTACATCAAAAATAAAACAAACCGCTTAATTCATTTGTAGGAAAATAACTGCTATTTTGGAGAGTGAATTACCATGAAATACTGAAACTCTCTTACTGTTTAAGTACCAGGAATGTAATTGACACGGTGCAGCCATCAAACAGGATGTTTATTTTGAACCTTTTTCTCTTTGTTAATCTTTTTTTTTTTCCTTGCCATTCATTTATTAAGTTTTGAGACTGTAATTCGCTGATGTATTTGGCATTGGGAGTGTCACATGCTATTTCTAAATATGCACTGATATTAACTTGAAATATTTCTTCATTAAAATAAGAAGAGCCAATGCTCATTCAACTTTGCTGTCCTGTCTACATGTTCAGTTTTTTCTGTACTTTCATGTTTGTAACTTAGTTAATAGGAACTGCTTACACAAAGGCTACAAGTGTGGTTTTAAGTCCTTGATGGAAGGACTTGTGTGAGAAGCAGTCTGTTGAAAGAAAACAACTTTGTGGGTTCTTCCCCATGCAGCTAGAAATGTGTTAGAATTGATTTGTGCATGTTCCAATGCAACACACCACCATGTTGGTCATATTGCAATAGCTTTTCACCTATGGACACCTGCACCAACTTAAAAGCTTAATAATGTTCATAAATGTGCAGGACCACAGTTCTGTCCAGGAACTGGCATCAATGACACTGGCAGAGAGTGTGGACAGACCCAGGGGGAGGGAAGAGGTATTGCAGACAGATGCCTGATGTATATCTTGGTTGCAAAGGCCACCAAAGTTTTAGTGATGTTTTAAATCTCAGAAGGACCCAAATCTTCAAAAACATCCTTTGCCAGTGGTATCAGTGCCTCTGGTAACAGTGATTTTACTCCACACAAGTACTGCTCTGTTCATACACATAAGCTGTATGTAAAAATGACAAGATCACCACTTCGTGCTAGTTCTACAATGATATGCTTGTGTTTACCTTTGGTGAAGGAATTGGGCTAGTAAGGAAGCATTAACTTAAATAATGGAACACAAAAAGTGAAGTGACAGAAAACATTGAATGATACTAGAGTAGAGAAATGACTGAGGAGGACACCTGAGGGGTTCCAGCCTGCTGCAGTCCGTTGCTAACTCCTCTGAAGCATTTTGTTACTGTAATACTTATTTTTCTCCATTCAGTCAAATGTAGCATACCTGGAAAACTTCTTTTAGTACTTAAAAATTGACCCCTGATTATTTTTGTATTTTAGTATGCATAGAATATATATACTCATTTCAAGGGAGAGGTAACTATTTGGGGTTTGGATAATGAAGGGGACCAGGGGCAGGTTTGGGATTTTTGGTTTAATGTTAAAAATGAAAAATAGATACTTGTTCCACCACCACTTCCAAATAAAAATCACTTTTAATGACAGAAATTTCAAACATGCCCAGAAAGGCAATAGAAAACCAGCTAATAGGTTCAGGGTCTTGGCACCTGCTTTTCCTTTCTAAATCTGGAAACTATAGTTTGGTCCTAACCTGCAATTTTAGGTCTGTTTTTAGCAGAGCAGCTCTGATGACAGGGCTTGAAGCAAACACAGTGGGGTTTCTTTTGTCCTCATTTTCTTGTTCTTGCCTGTCTCATCAGTTGAGCTCTGTGGGTCCCAGTGAAGTGCATTGCACAACTTGCTGAGCACAAGACAAAAGAAGAAATTGTTCCTTTAAGTTCGTATAATGGCAAAAGTCACACAAGTAACACACAGAACAAGTCCAGAGAAGGAAAAGCAATGATAATCTAATTAAAAAAAAAATTAGAAACATCAGCTCGTCAGGCATGACTGCATCTGATTGATTCCAGGGAAAATTTATTCTCTGTGTGGGGAGCTGTTTCCCTGTCAGCATGGTGAGTATTTCTCCTACCTGTCCAGTTTCATCCCAGATCTGCAATCCTACCCAGCCTGACTGATCTGTTGTTTTCCTAACGAGGAGCCCCTCAGCACTTTTAAAACTGATGTGAATCTTGGGTTTCTTCCATTCTGCTCCTGGACCCAAAGAGTTTCCTTATTTGTTTTCTGCCTGATGAACTACTGACAGGCCACTGACACCCACCTCCTTCTAGCTACATTCTGCTTAGGACTAGCATTTGGTGGGCAGATGCCAGTGGAAAGGCTGGTGGGCTGGAAGGAGGTGTTGCTCTTGAGAGAGGGGTTGTTGAGCTCTGAGCAACCTGATCTAGTGGAAGGTGTCCCTGGCCACGGCAGAGGGGTTGGAACTAGATGGGTTTTTAAGGTCCTTTCCAACCAAAACCATTTTGGGATTCTATGAAGTTGGTGTTCGACATCCAAGATGGATCTCCCTTCTGCCTCTGCCGGAGTGTGCTTTTCACTGATAGGCAGTTTGCATGGCCATAAGTAATTACAAAGAATAGATGTACCCCTGAAAAATAGTGACTTGTTCCCGGGTCATATTTGTGAAAGCTCTGTTAGGCTTGTACAAATTATTTCACAGCCATTCTGTTTGCCTTTTCTCTTGTGTGAGAACTCCAAAGGACATTTTGATGCCTCTGTGTTCCCTGTGTGACTAACTGGAACCAGAGCCTTTTCAACCTGTTTGCCTGACTGGCTCAGAGAACCTACAGAGGATGCAGATGTTCAGGGGCAGAAGTTACTGCCAGTTCTCTGGCCATGCAGGTCTGAGCTGCCAGGCTCTCCACAAAACCTCTGCAGAAAACAGGCCCCTCAAGTCCCAGTCCCACCACTATAGACTGAGACAGGCATCACCATCACTGGGCTGCCTGTACAAAGGGTTTCAGAGTGGTAGAAACTAAAACCCACTTGTCTTGTTTGCAAAGTATCCAGGATATGGTGTTCTCTCCATGAGGTGGGCTGGTACTTTGAAACATGGATAAGCAATGAGTTGGAGGGTTAAGCCTACTTTTGGGCATCACAGCCGAGTCAACTGGAACAGGAAGTAGGACATATGGTCTCAAGAACTACTGGGCTGAGAAAGACCAGAACTATTTTACTTTCTCCACCGTTCCATGTACTCAGGGAGTCCCCAGTGCTGCTTTTCACCTCGCAAGGCTGGAAAAGTTTTAAGATTTGTAGGACCAATATGACTGTAAGTGGTGCCAAAGATGCTAGCTGGTCTGCATTCAGCTTCAGCCCTAGAGCGTTTCTGACCTGCCCCATGAACAACATGGAAACAGAGATGGTCCACAGCTCACACCAGTGTGCAGGCAGCTGTAGCCTCCAGGCTGTGGTTATAGAAAGAGGGAAATGGGAAAGGTTCTGCCCCAGAGTGCCATATTTTTGAAGTGCCTTTCTATGTTAAGAGTGAGCCTGGCACTTCATGAGCACTAGCAGATCTTGTCACCGCTGTGGCTGTTGTGGTCCCGCACTCTGCACGAAGGCCCTCCTTCCCCATCTTCTTCAGAGACACGAAAGCTGAAATTGCCAAAGCAGTTTTGAATTTCTGGATATAACTAGCCGCTGGCCTTACTCAGCTGTGCAACTATTTCATCCATTTGGGACCACAGAGGAAACAGCTACAGAGAATTTAATTTGCAGTTGGCCAAGATGGAAGAGTTGACACTATAATGATCCCAAAAGTATCAAATGCTGTACAACATTGTTAGGCACAAAGAGAAGAATATGCAGACTACTCAAGGCTGAAACCTGAACTGGAGGTATTAAGTTAAATTACTTTTCATGCTGTGTGCATAGCAGTCCCTCATTAAGGTTATCACTTATGGTTTAACAGGCATTTGCATCTCCTATAGTGTCATGTTGCACATTGAGCATAAACACTATAGGTACAGAAAATGGCATTGCCTTTATGCTAGTTTGCACCTAAGCCTTTTAAAGTCTTGTGTCATAGAGGCTATAAAGACTTGCCTCTAATCTATGAGCATTATTTGGCTTCTGTAAATGAAGTCTTTACTTCTTGTCTCACAAGGTATAAAAAAAATTTGGTTTGACATCAAGGTGCTTTAATAAGTTCCTGCTGATCACAAAGGATTGCATTAATATGGTCACCATACTGACAAGTGTTGAAAAGAGTTTTTTAAAAACACACACTGTTTTTACAACCAGGGAAGTTAAATCAAAATGCAGAAATACTACTTTGTGGAACCACACACTTGTAGCTAGGACTCCATTGTAGTCATGGGTGAATAACCTGATTCACACAACTGTTTAAAGACAGAAGTTGCTGGAGAAATGGTTTTTATATTGTCCAGAAAAGGAAAGGTATTCCAAAGAGCTGACAAATAATTTTGCATAGCCCATAGTAGTCCTACTGGCACAGGATATGGTATTGTTTTCTAAGTTTAAACAGTAATAAGAGATTGTGCGTACATATCCTGATACTGTCAGTTGTATTCCTGACAAAATCACAAGAGTTTCAAGAAGTCACAATACTTAGAACACATCCCCTTTTGCACTGCAGGATTGTAAATACCAAGTGGCTGCTGTCACTAACTCATCCTGTGCATCCCCTTGGAATGCCGGTTGCTGCTTTCAGAGCCAATTTAAAACTAAATTATTATTGGCAACACAACATGTATGAAAGCAAAGGTGCAAACAGGGACATGTACTGTCACTGAGGATGCTGGGCATAGTGATAAAGCCTAGGTGCCCTCAACTAGCCCTGCAGAAGCCAGGAATGGGAACTCCAGCTAAATGAGGGAGCTGCAGTCGCACTGGATGACAAAGTGCCTGTTTGAAGAGGGAATGTCAGCACAAGCGCTGGGCACTGGCAGCACCACAGGTTTACACCATGTGCATGGCAGAGGCAGCATGTCCAAGGGCCACACCTGGCTCAACTGAGTACACAGGCACTTTGTATTCATTTTTAAACAGTAGGACAAGTTTGAAGCTTTAAAAGAAAAGCCCTCTCCAAATTATACAACATCCCGGAAAAGAAGGAGTGCTCCTGAACCCTCAAAAACTTGGAGTAGCTTTAGTGTCAAATGATGCCATAAAATAATTGGGTAAGGATCTGCCAGGCTGAAGGTTCTAATCCCTCTCTTCTTCCTCAGCTCAGGCTAAATCCTTCCACATGCAGCTATGAGTTTTGCATCCCTTATGCCTTAGATGCCCAACCTAAACTAAGCCTAGTTTGCAGCTGATGTAGAAGGCAACAGGAACATGGAAAGAACATGCCCACACCACTATACAGCAGTCTCCTGGTACAACAAATGTACTTCTTAGATTGAATACTCAGGAAATACTTCCAGGTTCTGGTTTTCTGTTTGTAATATAATGGCAATGTTCTTCCTTGTGTTTTAGGGGTGTTCAACAAACACTTTGTTTTGTGAAGTTTTGGTGCTTTTTTTATAACATTCACCATGACAGTATCAGAAGGAAATGTGTGATTCTGTCTTCATGGGCAGCTTTATTTAACATAGCTTCAGTAAGGTATGGGAAGGCCTTCTCAGTGAGCTCATGTGTACTTAAGTGAGCTCACAAAAATGTGCAAAGACAGGCTAAGATGAGATCCTTCACATTGTTTCCCCAAATGGCACTTCCCAGTTGCCTCCACAGCTTTGCTGTGCCTCAGTCTCTTCTTCATCCTTTGATTTCAACCCCAGTTTTCACACACTTCAGGTCCCCCCAGCTCTCTGCCAGGGTTCCTTTTGTCTGTTCCAAGTCAACTTTTCTGAATTATCTGCTCCTCTTGCATGTCTCACCTCCTCTGAATGCAGTCACTTCACGTAGCCTGGAAACAAACAGTTTAAAAAAAAACCCAACTAAAAATCCATACTTTTGCGTATCTGGATTTAATGCTTCTCTGGTCTGAAGCAGTTAGGAATTCCAAGTTCTAGGGAAGTCCCACTGCAGGCCCTGGAGCATATCCCATGCTCATGAACTCACCAGAGAACGAAGCCTGCAATCTCTAGCTGGCCTCTGGTGAGCACATGTGAAATGCAGCTGGCTTGGTTTTTATCCAAAGCCCTATGAATTGGCCAAATTTTCACTGAGATTAGAAAAAGTCCATCTCAGCAGTAAGGTTACTGTTTTGTCCAGTTCCAAGTCCCTCTTCCAATTTAAAAAAAAAAAAAAAGGAGCCACAACTTTTCAAAGATTGCCAAAATATTGGCAGGGGGATGTGGCCGTTTGTTTGTCTTGAACCTGGCCATGATTAGATTAAGGAAAAAAGGTGCTCTCAGAAATGTGAACTGTTTTGGCTGAAGACTTTGAATAAAACACAGCCTTCAACACACACCTCGCAAGCAAAGCTTTGGCTTTTTGCTAATTGGGCATTTAGCTTTTTTGCTAATTAACTCTTTGCTAATTGGGCAAAGGTAATAAATGATAAAAATAAATATATAGAAACGATAAATAACCCCAGGACTGAGACAGCAACATGCATCAGACAGTCTGAAAACCTATGCTGCGCTACCAGTTATGTACATGGCTTGCGTCTTTCTTTCCCTCAGCCTTGAACCCTGAGAAAATTTGGACTCAAGGAACAATGTGGGATCAGCTGTGGTTTGGATCAGTCTTTGTTTTTAACTGGGTGTCTTTGGTGAATCCATTTTATGGCTGCACATATCTCAGATTTGCTTTCTGTGTAAGGAAGTTTGGCTACTTGAGCCAAACCCAGTAATATGCCAAGACAGCTTGGCTATACAAATAAGGTTACAAAGGTTTAACTAAACCGAAGGGCTGAAGCAGAGAGTAGCTAAGTCATGCACAGAATATCTTAAGTGTTCTGTTTCCTCGTGTAAGCAAACACTGTGTTTTGTTCTCTGAGTATCAGTTTCTGCTCCTGAGTATCGTCCAGCACCAATGTGCCTCTAAACTGCTCAGACTGAGTCCTGCCACCCAGGTGAGGTCAGTGTTGCTATAACCAAACTGGCCGGCTGGTATTACTAACTTCTGCCTGAAAGAATTTTGACATTAGAAAAGAAACATGAGATTTGATGCTGCGGGAAAGAATGCAGGCTTCAATAGAAAAGAGAAGCGATTCCTTCCATGAAGCAGACACAACAGCACACAATTCCTCAGTCATAGAGTACGCCAGTATTATGTGTTAGCAACAGTCATGTAGCTTGTGTGTTCAGGCTCATGGGGTTCATTTTCTGGGGTTTCAGCATGCTCTGTGGCCCCTCAAACAAGCTGGCCTGCCAGGGCAACTGAAGTTTGCATCTTCATGCTATGCGAGTTGGTTTTGAGGGGCAGGGCTGTAAGACCCCAGCGCTCTGCCAAGACTCGTCCTTCTCTGTTCTGAATCCAAGAGTTCCTCTTACACCACCTGCCATCTAAGTGACTTTTGAGTTTACACAGGAGCAGAGCCAAAGAGCAGCTTCACACAAACAGCAGAGACCTCGGTTAGGAGGCAACTATGAGCCAAGAGGTTTGTCCAGTGTTGGTTAAGATCTAATTTGTTCACAACAGCAGCAACTCAGCCAGCATCTTGGATTAAACCCTAGAATCTGAGCCTAGCTGATGCATGTGGTGTGGATGCTGTCTTACAGGTTGCCTGACACAATCCTCCCCTTTCCCATATCCACTCCCAAGGCACTTGGCTACCACAGTCCTGTGGGGCTCCCTCCTTCATGTATTTTGTCTTTAGATCACCTCTAATGTCATTAATGACCAGACTGCAGTGATGAGCACTGGGGTATCAGCTACTTTTCCCTGTGCAAATGAACCCAAACTCACCTGTCTTCTCGGCAAGCCACAGTCACCAGCAGGTGACACCCTGCCCCTGCAAGCTCAGCCCCCTTTGAAGGCAGGAGCCTGGGGCTGGACATCCCATCTGATCCTACTGTCCATCCCCAAGACTCCTGCAGTGATGTGGGCTGAGTGTTTTTGAAACATTTCACAGCAAATTCTTACCTTGGGAGAAGCTCTTACATTGAACTACACAGAAGGACCAGAAGAGATATTACAGTTTATAAGCCGAGGGGTCAGAGTTGTAAGAGGGTAGTTATTCGTCAGCAAGTACGTGCTGGTGCTGAGCACACTCTGGGACTGTGGCAGTGCATCTCTTGGCAATCACCCTGGCACTGTGGCCTTGCATGCCCACAGCAAGAACACCAGCACACAGGGAAATGCATGTCTGTTTGGGCATAAGAACTGGGAGCTTCATCTTTCTATTATCTAATGTTGTTCCACATTAAACTGCAAATACGGAAGAAGCATGCTGGTTTTCAGTGAAGTGAAAAAGTCAATCCCACATCTTTCTGTGTGGTTTATAATGAAGCTTCAAACCTGAGCTGTCCTGCTTGCACAGCTTTTGTAACGTGATGGCTACGTGATGGCTACCCTAGGGTAGCCAATTCATGGTAAGAAGGCACTTTCTGTAGGACAGATGTTCCCTAAGGAGCCCTGTGCCAGAGCACTGGGCAGCCGGGGCTGTGAGACAGACTCTCTCTGCCCGCCCTTTGCAGATAATCCTGTTTTGCCCGGACAAGCCCCAGGTGCAGCCGCTGCTGAGAGCTGCCATCTCTTCTTTCCCTGCGCGGCGAGAAACAGTGAGTGTGGGAAACACGGCTGGAAGGGGCCTCTGGAGAGAGACCCTGGCGCTCGCAATGGGGAGAGGGGCAGCACTGCGAGTAGGGGTCAATAGGGAGAGCAAGTCCGAAGACCCTGGTCGGGGGCTGCAACATCAAAAGGTAAAGAAGGAAGGAAGGGAGACAATAAAGCGCTAATGAAAGCAGCGCGCTGCCGGCATTTGTGGGTGCCCGCCGGGATGGGATACGGCTTGGGATGCGGCTTGGGATGCGGCTGGCGCGGGGAGCGAAGCGCAGCGGGCGCTCGCGGGCAGCTCCAGCCCAGCGCTTTGCGTCTACCACCATCTCGTGGAGAAGCAGCAGAACCCAGCGCCGGGCCCTTCCCACCATCGCCAGCAAGGGAAAGAGGCAGAGAGAGCTGATGCTCGGGATTCGCAGTCAGCGCTGCCCCGGGCGCTCCCGGCGCGGAGGAGATGCCGGGAGCTCACTGAATGAGACTGACCGAGAGTGAGGGAAAGGGCCAGCAGGTCCATTCCCTGGAGATCACCTGTGACGTGCAATACGTGTCCATCCCAGGACAGGCCCGAGAAGGTCTGTCCGACAGACCTGAGCTCCTCTGCGCTCACCAGGCCCACAAAACATGAGTAAGAGACCTGCCTCCCGAGGAGCCTGCGGTCCTGAGGGATGCTGCAAGAGGACATGATACCTCTCCTCCAACACTGGCATAAATGCTCTGTATTTGCAGGGAGTCAAAAAACATCCTGTCTGCTCCTTTCCCTGTGGGATGGTCAAACACATGAAACCAACAAAGGCAGCAAGACAAGTTCACAATGAAAGGAATGATGGAAATCAGCCTAGTAAACAGAATTTCACGGGAGGGCAGAGGAGGGAGAGGGCTGCCAAAACGATCGTGAAGATTTATGGTTTCCTACTGAAAATATGTGAAGTGGTTTTGAGCTTTGGTTTAGCTGCTTTTAGAAACCAGTGACACAGCAACGAGCCTTAATGCACCATGCTTTATGTAGGAAACTCACTTAATGCACTGTGGACTAAATTCTACATTTCAGATTCTCCCCAGCCTGATAATGAATAAGAGGCTTTGGAGGTGTGTGATGTGGGGGTTAGCGAGCTGCAATCTGAGCCACATGGAAGGATGCTGAGGACTAAGGCAGTGCAAACCCAATGATGCTTACTGAGTGCCCTCAGAAAATAAAGTAAGCATCCAAACACATGCTGTTTGTTTCACATGTGGTTTACCCACACAGAGCCTAGTCAGCTGGGCTTCAGGTTCAATGTATTGACTAACCTGTGGCCTACAGAAATAAACTACTTTTTTTTTTCTCTGTCTCCTACTTTGCTGCAAAACCAGGGAGATGAAGACAGATCCCTGTGCTTTTATTTCCATGTCCTCCAGAAAAAGAAAAAAACCCAAACCCAAAAACTCTCCTCTCATTTTTGAGGGATCTCTAGCATGGACTGTTTTGCGTGATCCCATGCCAAGCCCTCTGCATTCATTTGCTCAGTTCTTGCTCAGTCCCAGCTAGGAAAAGGGTGTCTGATTTAAATCTGTGGGTGGTGATCAGCAGGTCCCTAAGCTATAGCTGAGCAGACAGAGCATTTGGCATCACACTTATCTCACATAACTTGAGACATCCACAATATACACAGCTGATCTGAACTCCCTTATAGCAGACAGAGGAGCCCAGACCCTTTTACTTCTCTATACTGTACCTCAGGAAATAAATGCATGTCCAGTGTTTCCTTCATCTGAACAATTTTAGACACTGATTCCAGGATGAGATGAAATGGAGCCTACCCTGATTAGTTATATTGACTGTAGGTCTGCAGGCTGTAAGGAGAGCCCAGCCTAAGCAGCTCAGGCTCAGATGTCCATGCTAGAGGTTGACTACATTGAGCCAGGTGCATGCTGGCCCCTGTCCCTCTCCCTCTGTGGAGCACCAGAGATGTCTCAGCACCTGCAGCCCATGGGGAAGGGCTGCAGGCAGTGTAGCCATCCCTGAGCAGAGGGGTCACCTCCTGCTATCCTCTGTCCCTGGCCTAGGACAGAGAGGTTGACGTGGGTACGCCACCCTCCAGGGGGTTGTTAAAACTGAGCTGCCAAAGCACCTGCAATGTGTGTGTAGTTTGGCTTCTGCATCTTAACATCCTCTCACAGGGTATCCCCCCCTTTTGGGGATAGCCTAGGGAGAGATCTGCCCTCTTGTCAGGTCTGCTTTCTCTGTCTCTTTTTTTATATCCAGCTGTTATGGAGCTACTTGTGTTGTCCTGTTGAGATCAACAGAAGCTGAGTTGTATTTAGCAACGTTCCCATACAAAAGATCGGTCTTATTAGGCAATGTTGGATGTACTGCATCTAGTGAACTACATGGCTAAATGCCATGCTTTGATCCAGAAATTTCTATTGCTCAAGCAAACAGGAAGCCCAGAATGTGCAATTATGTGCCTGCTTTTAGAAAGAAAAATCTAAACCATGGTTAGATCTATTTCTACCTTGCTTCAGAAACTTCTAAGATACATTTCAGGGAAGTCAGTTGTGCACTTAGAGCATGAGCAAGGAACAACCCCCAAAGTTTAACACCATTATTCACTCTGAGAGCTCAGCACAGGGAGATGGCTTGGGCTGTGGATTCTGCACAGGGGTCAGCTGTGGCATGTCATTCCCATTGGGTTCAGAGTAAATTGCTCCTATCCGGTTTTCAACAAACTTGCATTAAAGTCACTGGACTGTTACAAGTTTTATTTCTCCTCTCAGGCAAGATCACTTGCTCTGGGTTGTTAATGATCTCCTAAGCATTCCTGTTGTCTACCTCTCCATGCAGAGTATTGCATAATGAAAGCAGGGCTGTACTATATTGTATAATAATAATGTTTCTCAAACTGCTATAATAAAATACCTGCAGCAAAGCAAGAATGTCCTATGCATCCTGGTGTGTGTTCAACAACATACCATATGCAGCTGTGCAAGCTTCTATCTGTGCAGCCTGCGGTCAAAGACAACCAAAGAGCAGAAAAGGGAGAAATTGGCCTGGTCTCACATTAGAGGACTGGGGTCTACAGGAGACCTGGGTTTATTTGGAGGCCTCCTTGGGGCCTGTCTTCTAGAGTGAACTGTGGAAGGACAGACAAACCAGAATCACTTCTCTAGAAACAGGCCATCATCGTAACTTGTGTCCTTGCTAATATACTCACTGTAACCTGCAACTTTCCTCACCTCCACAGTCCCCCTTATAATCAGGAAAAAAACACATGCTTTTACTGCTCACAGAGAACATAGCTCATATTGCCAACAGCTCAGTTTATATTTAGTCATTATTAAAAGCCAGGGGAAGCAAATAAAAGACACTGTTTGCTCTGAGAATCTCTCTGCTCTGCAGGCAGTCAGATGAGATGACCTTGAGAGCTCCTCCATTGCTGGTTGCTGCAGTAATCACCGCTGCTGAGAAAATGAGTCTGAGCAGGATGAATTCAGCACACAATTTTATTACATTTTTCTATACTTGTTTTTTTTTTTGTTTTGATTTGGTTTTTGTGGAAAAGCCTCCCACATTGTCAGCTTTCAACTTTGTTTCTCTGTTGTTCAGTTGCCCTAAAGGTTTCTATCCTCCCTGCTTCATGCTGTCTTCCCTCTTTTTGTTCCCTTCCTTGTGGTTTCTAGAATACTGCTCTCTTAGCCTGACACACAGTGTGTGCTGTTTTCTTCTATACTTGTCACTTCATCTTGACCCTTTCCTCTTTTACCTCTCTCCATTTTGAGGTATTGTTTTAACCCCATCATTTTTTGCCTTGTGCTTTTTGTGTCCTGGATTATATGCTGTTACTTGGATCTTTAGTTTTGCATGTAAAACCCATTGTATTTCTTTAATCTTCTCTATTACAATCTCACCATCACTTATACTACACTGATTTCATTGATTTCAGTAGAACTGGAAAGAACAAGAAGATAATCCAATTGGGAAGAGATCAGGAGCAGGATAGTACAAAGTGGTAAAATAGGGAAGAGAAAGCTTAGGAGAATCCCTAAGTTAGATATTCCTGTGTTGCAAAGAGAAAACTTTGCCAGGAGTATGGATCTGCTAAACCAGGAGCAGACTTGCTGGCATGACTGCAATGTGCAGGCTGGGCATGCCATAAACATACTTGAGCTTTCCAGAGCCAAGTAAATGCTGATCCCATGCACAACTTCCCAGCATTCATATAGAGGAGTAATATATTTGTTCACTAGACACAGTCCCACACTAAAAAGTAATTTTTGCCTACAGATGTGTGGGGAAACTCACATTATACAACCCGCATTTGATCACCTTTTTCCCCCATGTCAATGATAGAGAGCTCTTCCTTTTCCCACTGCATCTGTCTCTGGGCTATAAAACACAAAGAACATCTCTCCCTTTATTCAAAGAATCTGATGATACAATTTGTTAATGACAGAGAAGTACTGGGACTGGGGAGACTATTTCTATTTATGAAAACAGTGCTACCAGCCCATCCCTAGCGTGAGGTAGTTATACAGCTCAGCAGCACCTTACACTGCTGTAGTTTATTCCTTGGTTTGTACTTGGGTCAGCAGGACAGTGGCTTAATGGCCAGACTGTATGAGAGAAAATGTGAGAGCAAAATTAGAGGATCAGATCTAATAGCAATGAGTATCTGAACCAGACTGTCAGTTATTTCAGTCACCTTCCTGATGAGTGAGCTTGCAGAGCTGGCAATGCTGCCAGCAGCATGATGACAAGTAGGGTGAGGCTTCTATTGCAAACAGCAGTTTATTAGGATGCATTCATAAAAGGTTGCACCTAATTCAGCCTAATATAGCCCTAATGTTTTAACATCTCAAACATGGTCACCCTACATAATTCCCATTAGATGTGTTCAAAACTCCTTATGTCAGTCAAAGCCCCTTCAATGTCCCCAAGACATCAGGATAAGCATATCCCCTCACTGTTTCTGCAGAGTACAGCTCTTGTTTTTTGGCTCCAGTCAGAAAACAATTTTTAAGTGTTCAAATGCTGTCTCCAACACAGTGATTTAAAAATAAAAATTAAACTAAAAGCAAAAGAGCAATATAAACTGCTAGGCAGGCCCTGTAAGTGGTAATAGCCTGTGGTGGTCCAGCCCAGTCCAATGGATGCTGGCCATGCTATGGGTCTCCAGCAGCCTCTGATCACTGCAAATGCAGAGCACAGACCACCCCAGTGGTGACAGGAACTAGTGATGATCACACTCTGTATTTCACATCGTTGCTAACAGAATCAGAATGGCTGTCAACACTGAAATTGCTGTAAAGGTGAAAAGCAGATGAAGTGGATAAAGCTGAGGGAGTGGATACAGTGTAGAAGTATAGTAAATCATGTCTTTTTTAATTGCATGGTATTAGAAATGTCTCAAAATAGCTGCACTAAAACTTGTCTTGACAATATTCCCAGTGAAAAATGCAGGAATTTTATCTGTTTTACCTAAAGCAGATTATAATGGGGATATGAATATACTATCCCTTAAATAGAATTGCCAGCTCTTTTACTAAAATTAATTGCTCCTTTGCACTTCACAATGGATATATTTTTCACAGAGGCATGTTTTTTAAAAGTTAATTTTCCTAATGAACACAGACAGCAGCATGGCTTTTCCATGCTGCTCTGGAGATGCAGTTTTGACTTACATTTTGCTGTCTAAAGCTGTCAGGATTGTATATGCTGGCTGAACTGGAATCTTGCTTCCAGCTTTTCAGTTGTCCCCATGCATGTCCTCCTAATTTCCAATCTTTCCATCAGTTTATACAATTTCTCCAGCTGCAAGGAGCAAGATGGTTGTTGGGGGCTGTCCTTGGCCAAGTGCATCAGGGAAGATAATGTTTTCTCCTGTCTGCCTTTTCTCAAAGGAAAAACAGACCAGGGTTTGCAGAGAGGCTTCATTTAGGCACCAAATGTGCTCAAGTATTTAAAAAAAATAGGTTTGGCACTCAGTGAGGCAGTTCAAACTCTACCTATATGACTCTCAAATGGGCAGTTAAGTTTCTTAACTCCTCTTGCCTCTCTTACAGTGGAGCTCAATGCTTACATACTCACAGAAAGATTGAGGTGGGAAGGCACCTCAGAAGATGGTCCAGTCCAAGCCCAGGGTTACCTACAAGGGTAACCTACAGAGGTTTCCCTGTCCAGTAAGGTTTTTAATATCTCCAAGGCTGGTTCATAGGGCTCTAAGGTTCAGTGTGCCACTTTGGTGGCAGCTCCTGTGTTGAATGTCTGAGTTGCTTGGTGAGCCCCTGTATGCCTGACAAAACCACTTGTTCACCCTGCTCCCCTGGCAGGAGGCCACTGACATTGGTTGCTCCTGGGTCTGACTGCAGAAGGTGCAAGGCAGAAAAAGTAGGGAACAGGGACTGATGTGGGAAAAATAAAGGCAGAGAGAGGTGAGATAAGGGATCCCAGCTGCTGAACCAAGGGAGGGAGGTTGGGGTATGTTAGGCACTGCAGAGTAGCAGGTAGGAAACTATGATCCTGGACTGAGAGGGGGTTGCTAGTAAGAGAGGGATACATGGGGTTTATGTACCAGTGTAGTGGGATAAGATTATATTAAAAAAAAGGTGGGGGTGGAAGCTTGTCCTCTTTAGTGCTTTTGTGCAGCCCATCCAAGGCATATATGAAGAAAAGACATTTTCTCTCCTCCCCTTGGGCTTTCTCTGAAGCCTGTGCATGCCAGAATGACCAGGTCCCAAGGTTAGGACTCTTTGTGTGTTGCCTCACTTTTTCTTCCTGGGATCTGTTTTCTTCTAAGTTTCATACTTTCAGATGTTTCAGCTGCAACAATTTTTATCATGCTCATATCATGGAGGAAGCCTGGCAGTGCATCAGCCTTTCAACCGACGGCTGTTTGATCAGGTGCACAGAGGTAGCAGGGAGAATTCAAATAACTCTCTGTCTATACAATAGCTATTGTTTCCTCTATCTCTGAACTCCAGAGCTAGAAAAGAAAGGTGTTGTTTCCCATCTTTGCTTTTAAAAGTCAGGATTTTCAACAACCTTTTGATCTTTCACTGACTGTCAAGGCAACCAGTTCCTGGCTTGCATACAAAGGGCGCTTGCTCTCTCTTGCCTACTTGAGTCATTAAACTTCAGGACCTAATTCACTGCTGCTGTTTGTTTCAAGTTGGGAAACTACTGCTGCCAGGTAGGTTTATAATGCTACTGTGCCATCTTTGTAAAGTTTAATTTCTGGTTTTCAAAGCAACATGTAAATCCACAGAGAGCTGTGCCTCGAGTACTAATCAAACTGAGATTAGCTCAGTTGGTTAGAGCATGGTTCTAATAATGCCAGCATCATGGGTTTGATCTCTGTAGAGGCCATTCACTGAAGAACTGGGCTTGATGATCCTTGCAGATCCCTTCTACCTCAGAATACTCTGTGACTCTGTAATTTCCTAGACAATGAATTGCACCAAGAAAACCACCTCACAACCATTTCAATGTCACAAAAAGTATGTCTCAAGAAAACCAAAGCATTGGTCATGAGAGCAAAGGACAATAAGGAAGAGTGGACAGATAAACAGTGTGGCCTTGATGCTTTTAAAACTACATGAATGTGAGAAGTCTGCATTTGATTAAAGAAATCCATTCCTCTCATCTTCTCTCTCCTTTGCTCTGCCTATGGCAAGGGAGCAAATTCATCCCTGCTGTAAGCCAACTGAAGTCATTCTGATCTCGCTGTTTTTAATGCTTACTGCTGTGCTTTTAGTATTTATATGAAGAAATAGCATAAAGAAAGAAAAGAGAGAGAAGAATTCAGTAAAGTTACAATAACAAGTGAGATACCAATCAAAGATTAAAGCAAGAAACAAAATGTTAGAGCTCAGCATGGGGTCAAACACACAGATCTTTAACTCTCCTCTCCCCTCTCTGTCTATACATTGTCTTGTTAGACCATAATCATCTTGCCATCTCACATACGGTGGCTTTTACATTTTAAAAATGGAAAATGACAGAAGGCTGAAACTTGGCTTTTAAATAAGGATATATTTCACATAGAATACACAAATTCCAACTCACTTTAATGTGTTTGTGTCAAATACAGGAGTTTCTCAAGAAAACTTCTCTTTGGTATTTGATGCAATAAGCCCACAGCATGCCAGGGAATGCTGTGAGAATCCACACTGAAGATGAAGTGGAAGGGACTTTCACTTTCCATTCTCACTCTCTGTGAGCCAAATGTGATGCTGGTCAAGTCTGCAAAGTCTTTGCACATGTATCTCTTCATAAATATATACATATGTGTGTTTGTAGGCGCATATATGTATATCTGCCTGTATATAGGAAATGCCTTGGAATTAATAAAGCTATAATCCTACTGAATCTTCCAAATTTAGGGGTAGAGAAAGAGTAATTTTCAGAATTGTATCTTCACATGGGCACATCTAAATCTTGTTTATATTTTCTCTTTGTATAGATACAAGTCTCTATGCCTTAGTATCCAAAGTATTTATATTATATGATAATGCTGCTTTGAGGTAAAGCTTGAGATAAAAGTGAATTTTTCCCTCATCCTCCTGACGCTTTCATTTTAGGGAAGAATAAAATGAAAAGGTTAACTGGCAATGGAAAATCTGACACAATGTACAATGGAAAACTGCAGTGTTTTGGGGGCTCATTCTGTCAATGAGTAGCAATAGATAGTGTCTTTTGTCTTCCTATGTATTTATTTTGGATAAGCCAGGATTGCTGTATACTCTTCCAAAGTCAAAGCAGTCTCACTGCATATGCTGTATGCACACCTGGGGGTATCTGCTATATGGATTGCAGTGTAATAAAGAGGTATCTATGGAAACATGGGGTTTAGGCACAGCCAGGTGTGATAACTCCATGCACTGAGGTTGCAAAGCTCATGCAATAATAAAGATAAATGAGCAATACTGCACTCATGGTTTGGGTACCATTGCAGTGGCTCATCAAGGTATTTGCAGTGCAGACCTGCTCTGAACAAGCACAGAGCAGCAGTCAGGGACAGGTGTAAATGGAGGAGTCCACAGCTGTTACAGACACACCAAAAACTTCTGTTTTCTCCTTCAGGTAAAATTCATACCATCTGGTTAGAGCTGTGTTTGTGAGCTCAGCTAAGGGGATCTGCCCAGATAAATGCATCAAAGCTGAACAGGAAGATACAGTTGTATAAGCACGGCACTTGTCTTTGAACATAACGTAGGTATCTAGTCATCTTTAGGAGTACTCTGCTTTGCTAAGACATTTTAAAGACACTGGTGGATGGCAGCTATGATTTCACCCACGTGTACTTCAAGAAGCATCCAATTCCAGTGCAAGGCAATCCTCATAAGGGTGTAGTTTACATAGAGCACTGAAATATTGCTGATGTCCAAATATATGGCTGACAACTCCCTTTAAACAGAGAGCAGCCCTTCTTTTTTAGGCACATTGTTGAACCTGCAGGCAGGTTCAGTAGTTATATAGTCCTATCATTTTAATTCTATTTTATATTTATTAATATTGCTATTTCACAGAATCACAGAGTTTTTGAGGTTCAAGGGGACCTCTGGAAGTCATATGGTCCAACCTGCTTGCTCCAGCAGGGTGACCTAGAGCTGGCTGCTGAGAAGTATGTCCAGCTGGCTTTTAAATATCTCCAAGGATGAAGACTCCGCAGCCTCTCTGGGCAATCTGTGCCAGTGCTCAGTCACCTTCACAGCAAAAAAGTGTTTCCTTATAGTCTTATGGCACCTCTTGTGTTTCATATTTACTAATATTTTAAGGCTAATAACCCCTAAGAAGATTCAAAAAGATAAATTTTATAGATAGGGATCATGTGGCACAAAAATAAAAGAGATGATTACTAGTCTGGAGCTACCCAGCACCCAAAGTCAATACCATGAGAGCTCTCATAAATCCCAGACTTTCTCTCATGTTGCTTCCTTTTCCTTCAGAACTTGTGGTGCCTTTCCCTTTACTAGCCCATTTCATCCACCCTCATCAGGGAGCAGGAGCAGGCTATGGTCACTGGTGGTGAGGTAGTAATGAGAGCTGTCAGACTGGCCAGTGTCCATCCACCCAAGAACTCTCCTCTATGGTGAACAACAGCAGATGCACAGGGGTACAGCCAAGGACATGCGTAGGCTAAACTTTCTCCTGACATGTCCTCTTGGCCTACAGCAAACAGCCATTTAGGAACTTCCTGCGGTGATAAAATCACTGTGTACTGATGGATACACTTGCCATTAACTCATCTAATCACTTCTTGAATCTACTTGTACTTGTGGCCTACTCAAAATCTTTTACAATGTTGTTATATATTCATGAACAAGACTTGCTCGTTTTCAAACTTGCTGCCTGATCACTGTTAAGTTCTCTCTACTTCTTGTATTCCAAGACATACTGATTCCCTTTTTAGCATCTCTTCAATAATCATCACTTCCTAGGTCTGTAGTGCATCCAGACCAAGCATCTCTCTTCAAGCTGCAGAGATTAGCCTATTTAGTCTTTCCTCACAGTCTCTTTTCTGTATCTTTCCTGCTTCTCCTACATCTGTTCTGTAGTGTGGTAAGCGGATATAAGCAGAGCGTTCAGTAATCCAGGGACAATATAAGTTAGGAGGGTGGTGTAATGGTATTCAGTTTTGTTCTCAGCTCATAACATCTGACATTGCATGAAAGTCAGAGTTCATGGTCAGCTGAAAGTCACAGACTTGTCCACATTGGAAGGGACCCCAGGAGGTCTCTAGCTCAAACTTGCTCTCAAAGCAGGGTCAGCTATGGGATCAGACCAGTTGCTCAGTTGGTTCTTGAATATCTGCAAGGATGGAGAGCACACAACCACTCTGGCCTCTCTGTTCCACAGCTGGGCTGTTGTTGTGGGGGAAAACTTCTCCTCCTACTGATTGTGAACCTCTCTTGCTTCAACTCTAGACATGTCTTCCATTTCACTGTCACCATGCACCACTGTGAAGAGCCTGGTTCCATCTCCTTGACACCCTCCCTGCAGGCACTCAGAGCTCTTGTTAGGTCCACCTGGAGCCATCTCTTCTACAGACTGAGCAAGCTCAGCTCCCTCAGTCTCTCCTCACATGTACTTTAGCCCTGATCATCTTGGCAGTCTCCACTGAAGCTCCTCCAGTTGCAAGGGGAGGACTTGCATGCAGCTCAGGTCACTGATATGAGCCATACACTTGCCATCTTTTTATTTTAATTCCCTATCTGTAAAATGAGGATGCTAGTGCTTCCTTGTTTCTCCCATCTATTTGAACTGGATGTAACTGCTAATTTAGGCTGAAAGGTGTTTTCCCTGGTGTCTAGAATAATAACAACTGACATCTTTTTGAGCCTTATTGGCCCAATAGTAGTAGCACTATTAACAACAAGGGGATGTGAGATGGAGCTCCTAGAGCAAATAAATTTTGAACATCCACGCACAATCTAAAAAACTGACATAGAAGGGGCATGAAGGGAAAAATAAGGCAGTGAATTTCCACAATTTCTCAGTCCCTCAGCCTTCTGAACTGCTGCCAACTTCAAATCTAAACTGGCATATTTCTTATTTTGCTGTTTTAACAGGAGATAATTATAGCTCATTGTTCCACAGCTTACTGTGTGAAATGCTGAGCAGTATTTCTGTCTATGCTTCTTAGCTCTGAAGAACTCTAATGACTTTTGATTCTTGTGTCCCAGATAACCACTATTTAGCAGTTAAAAGTTCATTAAAAATGAGGCCAAACATAGATGAAAATGCCAACAAAAACATGCCTGAAAAGATGGATAAAATGGCAGTGCTGTTAGAAACAGGTTTTCTCAGACTATATTTTTAAACATAACTAGAGAACATTTTATAAACTTTAATTATATTTGATGAAATTAACGTTCTTCAAAGTAATTGTCCTAAGGATGTGGAATTTAAAAATGGAAATGATACTCTGAAGCAGCAACCTAAGAGGGCATTTTCTGCAAATATCCACATGTATTTTTTTCATGACCTAGAGTTCAAATTTATCTAGTGTTTTCCACACTATGGAAATAAGTTTAAACTATAATGCACAATTATAATTAAGATAGGAAAAGTATGTTTGAGTTGCACTCTTGTACTTTTCCACAATTAGGAAGGCAACAGTTCCCTTGGGTTTTTCTTCTTTGGCTGTGAAGGAAAATGGCTGGTTAGTATTTCCAAAGCAATTCGGTGCTATTCTGTAACATCAATAGCTCAACAAAAGGAGGTTCCTCCTCCCCTTCTTTTAATCCAAACAGCAACTGAAAAATACATAATTAAAAACCATTCTTTTAGAGGTTTCTCAATTTTTCTTTTCTCTTTTTTATTTTTTAATTTGAATTTTTCCACATTGAAATGCTGCTCAGATAATCCTTTCTCTCAGCCTGATCTTTGCTAATGAGAAGGTCCTTGGCATTTTTAATTCTTTGTGGATGAGTAGGGAACAATCAGTGCTTTTCTTGTTAGCAGATAAACAGGGTGGATAAACAGGGCACCACAGTCTTAGATTAGGACAGAGATTCATCACTGACAGATAGGACAAAGGTCAAATAATTTCTTACTAGAAAATATCTAAAACAGTGAAGCACACTTGGAAGCACAAGTCTTTGCAACCAGAATTCCCAGTCAGGTCACAGTACTCAAATCTGTTTTCCTACATTTAAAACTAACTCTACCCCTAAACAATTACTGATAAGCTTTGTGTTTTGCAACACTGGTTGAAGAAGTGCAAGGAGCTGGCAGAGCCAGGGCTGGCCAACAGACAGCAAGGCAGGATGCAAACCTGGACTGGGCAGTAAAAACATGCCTCTGTGTCAGCCGGCACGCTTCACAGGCCAGGTGTTTGAGGAAATACACATTTGCTAGAGCCTGAAATAATTGTCCAGAGCGCAAAGTAGGGCAGTTCCAGTAGAGATACAGGGTCAGTAGCAACCACTGCTGCAAGGGCAGTGGCTGGCAGGAAGAAGATACAGATAACCAGCAATATGACTATCTGTTATGAGGGGAAAATATTTGTATTTGCCAGAGGCAGCAAATATCCCGTGAAAACTGTTGTTCACCCATTCCTAACAGTTTACAGCATTGTTTGCAATGTATTTCACTGAGAACCTGGTGGTCATTCAGAGATACAAAATGAGCTTCTTTGTTGGTTCATATTATCCTATGGGCTGGTAAACATGAGAAAAATGTAAATGTCTTATTAAAGAATAAAACAACATTTCTGCATTAGCTTCTTAACTTCTGCAGGACTTCAGGAATAATGATCCGACTCCAAACTGCTGTGCTTACGTGAACCAAAACAGAAAAATAAAAAATCCAGTGAATGTGAAATGTCAAAGAGATGAGAAACAAACTCATAAAAGTACATATGATATAGAATAAAGAGGCCAGATGTGGTCACCTTGATAACTTCAACAAAGAGGCTTTCCAGACTGTTTTTGGGCCAAACTAGTGCTTTTCTCTTGTTAAATAACCTCAGTGATTTGTAGTCCTGTCTGTATGCGATTTATTCCTATTTCACTCTTCAGATGATCAGTGAAATGTTAGCTCAGGAATACTTTCTCTCTGAAGCACAAAAGGCTTAGTCAACCTGTTCTGCATAAATGTCTAGAAATACATAGATCAATTAATTTACAAAAGGCAATACAGTGCCTACCTTGCCCATTCCTTCCTGACCTAAGATAGCAAAGACTAGAGACATGAGATGTATTTATTATGTTTTTCCTATGCTTGAACAATTGTCATGAAAATGCAGTTCTGCTAAGTCTGTAGACTAAGAACCAAGGATACTTTGACTCCCTCTGTTTTGACATCACAACAGGTCTTTAAGATATGGAAGCTGATCAGGTAAGCAGTAAAATCCCACTGCGTTTTCTTCCTCACATTTCCGAAGGACAGTCAGAATGTAATGTGTAATGAAAGACCTAAATAAAATGGATGATTCCAAACTTGGTAAAGTGAGCCACTCCTGTTCCTTTTTTAGGGCCTAAAATATTTAGAAAATATGATAAGTAGCTTTCCTTGATACTTCTGTGTGGCACCTTCCATCCAAAAGAATCCTGGTGACAGGTGAATGCTTTCACATACTGCTGAAGCTCCCCAGGTGGAGTTCTGGGGCCATTATCTGAGACAGCCATAAGGACTAACACACACGGAGCTGCATGCAGCAGAAATAGGCTGTTCTTAACTAGATCAGTGCTAGGCACCTACCAAAGACCTAACCCTGATTTAAAACAAAACCTGTGACATCTTAAACAACCACAGTTTGTCAGGATGATGTCCAAGCCAGCATTTCCAGTGCCACTTGGAAATCTGATGAACTTCATGTACCATTTAAAGAACATTCTTTGGGCTCCAGTGTCCCAGACTGTGCAGTCCAGAGAGTCTCCCACCTCTGTCTGATTGGGCAAAATGCACCAGGAATGTACGCAATTTGAACCAACCATTCAAAATGTGTATTCTTATTCTCCTTGTGCCTGGTCTCCCTGACACTTGGCCACCACCATAACCAAAAAATTAGATCACGCACAGGTGAATCAGACTGAGCAAAGGACTGACCTCTATCTAACAGCTTTAAAAGGTCTTGTTCAAGGAAAAATACATGTCATCATGGATTTGAGCTTGTCTGCAGCAGCTGAAAGGAAATCTGTCTTCCCATGCTGTCTGTTCCAAAGGAGTTAAAAACTGCAGACCATGAACGCAGCTGAAACAGGCACATCTGTATCTCTGCCTGAACACTACACTGAGCCCCTATTTTTACTCACTGTTATAGCTAAAATGGCTGAATTACAAGGTCACGTATTTTGCTGAAGGCGATATCATGAGTCATTTGATTAAAACTCTGCCCTTCCTGGCTCTCAGTCCTTTTCTCTACTCATTAGTACACACAATGTAATAAAATGTTGGAATATCCCCAGAAGAGAGTCTTGCTTAGACCACTTCCTCTGTAGTTCACTACCACAGACCTCAATTCCTGGCTTAGGCAGATTTCCAGCTGAAGCATATGATGCAAAATAACATTTTAAGTTAAATTTCAAGTGGGATAATGAGCAGCTACAGAACTTCAATATTGTTCTAAATTTAAACAAAATCACAAGAGGAATTTTAGAGAGTATTCAAGAGAGTAAACAGAATAGACGCTAAGCAAATACATAGTGGACACTATTCACCCTTCCTATTATCCATCTTGACAAGGGTTCTTTGATGAATTTAGTAACTTATGACCTTCCTGCTTCCTTGCTTCCTCCCCCTGCCAATTTTTAGCAAAAACTCTTTACCCAACTCTCTAATCTAGGATAATAAAAGTTGGTAAAATTAACCACCTGTGCTAACTGATGAGAAATCATTGATAACATTAGATATTTTACTAAAGTTGAATTAACACTGTTTTATTTTATAACACAGCTTAAGGAAGGGTTCATTTTATAAACTCATAGGGTGTTGGAATGAAAGATGTGATAGTTCCCATGTAACCTCATAAATTCTCTTGCTAGTCAGTTTTGAGTCTACAAGCTCTAATAAAATTCTCATGAGAACTCAGTATTCATCCATAAAAACTCCTGAACCCCTCATGGGAATTGGCTGGTTTAGAAGGGTTCAGAGGTTCAAGCCTGTGGTTTATTTATTAAAATTTTCTCAGTAAATATATCATGGTATAATAGATAACAAGCACACTGTTCAGCGTTAATAACATCCATCTTCCATAATATACATGCACAGTAATCTTCAAAAATAGGAGGGAAGAACCTTAAATTACATTTGAATGTGAGTGCACTGAACCTTTTCTCAAAAAGAGGCTGAAATCATAAACAAGAGTGAGAATTTGCTTCTTTATTTTTCCCCTTACAAAACCACTATCATCAAATACAGCTAAGATGTTGCTCTGTGCAAAGCTATAAAAAGGGAACTCAGATCACCTGAGCTTTTAATGGACTGGGCTGAGGTTAAACACTTCTAGTCCATGAAGATGATGGTGACTTAGAGATAATAGTAGTAGAGCATTAGAAATTTTAGAAGTACATTCTTTTGCACTGTATCCATGCTGGAAACACAAACATTTTGTGTAGTCTGAGGTTGGAGGCTCTGAGTCAATTTTACTTCCTTTATAAAGCCACCAAACCAACCCTAAAAAGTGTAAAATTCTTCCTTCCCTTGGAGACAGTAACCAGCAGCAGGAATGTGATAGGCAGCGGTAGCTTCTGTGAGACAATATGGTACCCAAGAACAGTTCAGCTACTCACTCCAGTGATGAGTTTGATAGCTAGTTCATGTCAGACTAATTATTCTAATACAGGATCCACACAATTACTTCTACCTCAAAAGGCTTCTGAGGGAAGAAAAGTATTGCTAAAATCCAGATAGATTTTTTTTTTTTCCCTCTTGGAAAGCAAAACCAGCTGGTTTATATCCTCTGGTGGTGAAGAACACTTCCACCCTAAGAAAGAGCCAGTCTTTCACATATTTTCTGGCAGCTCATTTCGGGCCTTTACAGGCAGGCTATTGAGGTGGCAGGAACAGGGAGATGACAAAGTTACCTTCCTCCCAACACTACAACCAGCCGCCAGCTTCCAGCTCTGAAAATGAAGAGGCAGATGGTCATGGCTCTCCTGGTCCAAATCACACTGCTTCATGCAGGTGTGCAGAGCACTGCAGTACCAGCACGCTGCAGGACCCACAACTGCCAACATCACCATTCCACCAAGGTGCTGGGGACGAGCATGCCATAGGCAGTCTCCACATTCTCTACGCAGCAGCTCCCATATCCTCCACTCTTCTCTTGGCACTTCTGTCGTAAGATCAAATGGGAGAACAAGATGTTATGTGGAAAGGATGGAATGCCCTTGCATATCCCCTGCCTCACCTCCCTGGGATACAAATACATAGCTTTTATAGTCGGCAGCCTTGTGCTCCATATTGCATCCCATACTCAACTCCCCATTGCCTAACGCTGATGGAGTGTTTGCCTATAAAGAGCACAAGGCTGCACAGCAAACAACCATTAGTCTCCTCTCTCTGTAGTCTGTGTGTGTGCCGATCCTGCCCAGAAAAATGGCCTCCACCCTGATTTCTACCAACCATCTGCTGAAATGTAAATGTGTTTTACTTTTTATTCTCAAACAACTCCAAGCAACTTCACAGGCGTCCTTCACTTACCACAACAGCACCTTGAATGTGTTCAGGAAATTTGCCTAAATTAGATAATAAAGTTCTGGCTTTGTATTGCAAAGCAGTGTACTTCAAATCCTGCTGGGACTGAATTTTTATTAAAAATTCTCTGTATCTTTCCTTTCTCTCCATGTGAGCTCGGCACATGTACAGTATTTGAGTGCCTGGATGAGAAAATAATTAACAAAAATATTCAGACAATCTTTTTTTGGAAGAGAGCAAACTTACTCTGCATGTGTGCATATGATAAATGTTTAAATAGAATTTAACTGTTTGACATGTAGAGTAAGCATTACAAATCTTTCTTAATTTCTTGATAAAATCAAGAGTTTGATCCTAAAAGTATTGTACATTATTACTTACTCTTAACCAGCTATAGCAGTGCACATACAGCAAGTCTGCAGGTACAGTACCTTTACACATCTACACATCTTTTCTCTGGAATAGAGCTGGCATTTGCCAAATTATTTACACCATACAGATAAGAGAGAGCAATGAAATATAGCACTCATTGACTTTCACGAAGTAGAAACTAGATTTGAATTCCATTTTAGTCCACTCAAATCCTAAGGCTCTAGGGAAAACTTCTTGTTAGCTCCAGCAATAACAGTGACCCGTAATTTACACAGCACATCTTTTGAAAGATTCTCAAACTTACAAAGATTTATAGGGATCACTTCAGCTAACAGTGAACTGCAGAGAGGGGGGACAATAAGTTTGTGACATGAAGAGATAGGCCACAGAAGTGAAAGACAACAGACCAAAAATAATGTATTCCTTTGAAAAATGTAGAGCATAATAGGTAGACACACTATAAGTTGCAAGACTAGATTATCCTTCAGCCTGTAAAAAATGTCAGGAGACTTTAAATACCCACAGATGATCATTTTCAATTACTTCAGACAGATGGCCCTTCCCTATGGCTCAGTGCTGATATGCCAAGAACAGCGATTAGAGACTGACTCAGAGGCAAGAGTGGTGCCATACTTTGCAGCTGTATTTATAGTCAGAGCCAGAGTTTTCTTTACCTCTGTATCTGCAATTCAAAAATGCTGCCTGAAGACATATTGAAACAATAGCAGTCACATGGTTCTATCCCCCGTCTTGATTTACCACCATAAATCATGCTGTATTGAGAGACAAGGCTATTCATCAGTTACATGAAGACCCCAGAACACATCAGCATCCTTTCTTAGCAGCTAACAGCTCTGTGTATACTTGATGCATTTCATTACCACTGCAACTCTCTTTCATTCCCAAAAGTTGAGGATTCTGTTATAGATCAAGTCATCAGTTAAACTATTGGCCAGTAATCACAAAACTCAAGCCAACTGCTGACAAACCAAATCCACAACTGGCACTTATACTAAATTAATCACGTAACACGTGGCATTTGTTAGCACTTTACCACATTGTACACAATCTGGTTATTTCCTGACTCCAGTTCCAGTTTCAATCACGGCCCTTCATTTTATGTAAAACATCCAAAAAATGAAATGATCCAAATGTCTTTATCACCTCAGAAAATGTAAACTGTGGGAGTGTGAAATGTAAATTCTTCACCATCTAGTAAAGCACCAGGCCCACATGGTCTCTCTGCAGAGTTTTTCCAATGATCCAATTTGCTGTTTCTGTCCCATTTATGGTGCCTTTATTGAGAATCATTATAGGTGTTCAAAAGACATTTAGTAAAGCAACCGTTAATTTTATTTTTGGATTTTGGAGCCTGAAGGATGTCTGGAAATAGGTTTGCTTGCCCACTTATCGTTACCTTCAACTGTGTGGGATGCATCCAGAACATCACAACTCCCTCTGGTTTGAGCAGATTCAGTCACGTCACTGCAAGCAGTTGCTCAGCTGAGCCCCTTGCTCTCCCTGCTCCAGTGGCCCACGTGCATCCCAAGGAGGGCTCTCCCTCACTGTGGAGCTGACAGGGATGCACAGCACCCCCCTCAACAAACAACATAGATAATGTCACCCATGAAGATAAAGACGTGTCCACAGTGTGCATCTGTGTGCGTCCATGGATGAAACACACCAAACTGCCTGGTCAGCATTTATCCAAACTGATCATGTTACAGAAGATGATCATCAGCCAGATTAAACACTTACAGGGGAATGACAAAAAGACTTGATACAACGCAGGAGCCAGAAGGCAAGGAAGTATAAAAGATGCATGAAAACTCATAACAGAAGGGACAGACCTTGGAGGGGAAACAATGGTCTCAAGGGTACATAGTTCAGCCCATGACTTGTAGAGAGCTCCAGGGCTCTGCAAAACGGTAGAGGATCCATATCTCCCTCAGGAGTCATGTGTAAACAGGGGAATCTGCAATCTTTGGGAAGGGGGGTGTTTTTGTAACCCGTACTGCCAATGAGTGAGGGCATGCACACAACTCTGTGTGTACGTCTGCCTGAGTGTTTCTGTGTGTCCATATGTCTACACTAAGAAGGCCTTGGGATTAGTCATAGGAGACTGTTTAGAAATTTCTAGCATGGTTTGCCTATTTGTATTACCCATCTCATATGCATAGTTCACTGATTGCTGGTTAATTACACACTGCCAAAAAAGCAATAAACTACTATGATCCATATTTATTTTAAAGTATGTGAACTCAGCAATTTTTCCCTGCGATGTCTAACAAGTTGCTGAAGCAACCAGACATAGCAGAAGGATTTCATGTTTTCTTCCAGAGCATTGACACTGAATAAATTCATATTTTAGTGAATCACATCTAAATACAGGTGAGATCCCTTAAGTGCATGCACAATATTTATCTCAAAATAATTATTTTTAAGTAAGACATTACATATGCGGTTATTTCAGACCTATTTCCCAGGAGTTCGTATGCAGATGTTACATGGTTAGCATTTGTAATTAATCATGCTGTTATACTTCAGTTTGGGGATCAGCACTCACTGTTGACCCCATATTTTCCCTTTGAGTTATCTGTGAAAAAAGCAAGATGGGATGGATCTGAATCTTGATTACCACAATCTCACAGAGAATAACTTTAGCTAAGCCCCACTAAAGAATCAAAATCATAACTGTACGACGGTTATTGCAGAGTTTTACTAATCCTAGAGGTTCTGGTGGGGCTGAAGAGGGTAGCAGGGGGATGTTTGTAACATCAACTCAAAATTTCCCTTTTCTGTATGATAGACAAGTCTCTTCAATTTTACCCACTTAACTGGCCTGGGCAATTCTCCCTCCTTCCATAGCTGTAATAACATACTCTTGTATTCCCTAAAGCATGTTTTGCTGTGCATGCCTGGGTTTGCTAGTCAGTGCTAATTTGCTATAATCCTGCTGTCCTGACTTTCCCAAACAACGATACAAATGTAGGCAGTTTGGTCCAAACTCTGGACTCTGTGACAGCCTCACAGTCCTGAATATGGCCCCGCATTGATGCATTACCAGTGACAGCAAAATTTCCACACATCATCGCAGTATGGACAAAGCACAAGCAGCCAAGCAATCAGAAAGGTTTTAACACAATGAACTTTGAACTTGGTAAAGGAAACAAACACACACAAACACATAGCCCAGTTTCTGGGCTGAGATTGTAGAAGAATATCCCAGCCAAAGATAATTGTATTTCACAAAATTGCAAACCTCACATGAGAGTTTATAGTGGAAAAACACTGACAGGCCATTGTCTGTGGCATTGTATTCACAAGGCTGTAATTATAGCTTTACCATAATGAGTCTAACTCTGTGGTCAGAAAGAGAGCAAGAATATGATATTTTCCATGGAATACTTCTTTCTTAGATGTTTGGCTTGAAATCTGGATTTTAAGTTGCAGTCTTGTTGGCATTATTTTTCTCACAATTTCATTTTTTGAGATCGATCTATATAAGTGTTTTAACTTGGCTTCTCCTTTTAGGTGTGCAAATAAAAATTAATTCATTTTTCCCAAGACTGAGTAATCGCACACAACAGTATAGACATGTAAACACTTTCTACCATTTGATGTTTATAATCCTCCCTTTGTAGTCACAGTGCTACTTCGTCGAGTATCATCAGCAGTCAAAAAAAATTAAGATAGCTTTTTCCTTTTTTTTTTTTCCCCAAATTAGGTTACTACTGTTATTAGGCAAGATCCCTGGGGTTTCCCTGAGCTGTGCTCCTCCAGGCTGGCTTGGCAGGAGACATATCCTAACCCATGCTGCCTTATGACAATCACCATGAGATACCAGTCTTACCACTCACTGGGGGCTCATCTAGCACATGGTTGTGGAAGGTTTCTGGCTCATCTGCATTGTAGGAGCAGCAAAAAAACCCTCAGAAGAGGCAAAAGATCTAGTTCCATAATAAATCAAGCATGAAATACAGTACTCATGTATCTACGTGTGGGAAGAGCTTAGAAAAGGAAACAACATCTCAACTGTTAAAAATGTTATTTTTAATAGATGTAAAAATGGGTTGGTAATCATTACTGGGGGTTGCTGAGTAGTGGGTGGTCCTCCTTGCTGGATGTACCAACTCTAATATGCACTGATGAGGAAACAAGGCCAGAATCTCACTAGGAAAATGCTGGAACAAGAACATTGCTTTGAGGGCCCACGCCTGTTCACCACTTTTTCTCAGTAGTATTTGTATAAGTAATACTCCTGATGTTAATGTGATTATCTAAAGGCAGAAGGAATAGTCATACAAATAAAGGCTGGGATTCATGCCTAGTAATCTGTCTAATCTGGCACTCTCTCTCCTTCAGCTGCACTAGATGTTTTCCAGCAGAAGACTCTCAAATAATATTTCCAAAATACACCGATATCCTGGGGGAAATTCTATCATAGTTTACGAAATGTTTCCTGAGACATGAGTATTCATCAAGTTCTGTGCAGACAGAGCAGGAGGACCCCAGGGAGAAATGCACTATCAGGAGGGCTCTAGTTTAGTCTAAGGATTCCTTTCTAAGTGCTAATACTACAAAGATTGTCCTAAGCCTGAATGTATCCTCAGTAGGGTACAAAGCAGTGTTAGGGATCTAAGGCTCAGGTTTCACAGAGGTAAGAGAACCCTGAGATACCATCTTCAAAAAATAAAATGCAAACTCCTACCAACATCACATTTATCCTTGAATACCTGTGGACACAAAATTAGAGCCCTGGAAAGAACACAAGGGATGTCCTGTTGGGTTAGACCAACATCCAGCTCTCCACAGTATCCTTTCTTCAATAAGAAGAGATAGTATTTAAAGAGAACATGCATACAGATTTCCTTTATTCTCCTCCAGTGCCCACAATCACTGTATTAGGGATACTAAGGAGCATATCCCTACTCATTCCTTTTAGCATCTCTTTATGAACATGTCATCCATTTAATTGTTTAGACTCCTTTCCAACATGCTGACCCGTTTGCTTCCAAAACCTCTGCTGGCAGCAAATTCCACAGCTTCACTATACCTGTTACGTAAAAAAGTATATTCCCTTTTATCTTTCCTAAACCAATCTCCTACTGGTTTCAGTGACTGCCCCTAGTTCTGCAGGATTTGGAGAACAAGAGTCTTTATTCACTCTACCCACTACCTTGATTTTATAAATCCTGGTCACATTCACTCACTCCAAATTGAGGCTCAAGCTCTGCGCAGCCTCACTCCCTTCTATTTGACCCTTGAGAGTAGATGATGTGGGTTTGAGTGGGACCTGTCCCTCCACCTTTCACTCCCCTCTTCAATACATGAGCAAGGGTCAGCAATAAGGATCAGATTTTAAACGGCAATTCCAGAACAGAAATGTCATCAGTGAGCTAAATTTTCTGATGATTTATCATCATGGCTCAGCACAGAGAACACTGAATGACAGATGTGGTTCAAGGAAGTCACTGAGAATGGGGAAGTCAGCAATTGAAATTCATTATTGCAAAATCACAGCTTGAGCCACTCTGTGTGCACCCCGTAACAGCTAGGATCTCACAGACCTCTTCCTTCTGGGAGGGATGTTGTATCTTACTTTCCCTTCTTTTTAGTGTGAGAATGATCTGAAGGGTGCTTATGATATGGATACTCCTGTCCACAAGCTTGCCCATACTGAACCTGAACAAGGTCCGGCCAGCTCATCCTCCTGTCTCAGTAAACGGCCGTGGTCAGAAGACAAAGAGGAAGAACACTGAGCATGAACTGGTGCCTAGGAAAGAGTAAGGATAGGGCATATATATATATATGAACTTACACCCTAAAACTTCCCTAGCTTCAAACTATTTGTCAGCCCAGGAAGCTGCTTTGAGGCATATAAAGGTTTTAAGTAAGCCTCAGTGTATCTGCTAAATTTGGAGAGGGCAAGGGATCCTCTGCCTCTGCCCTTCAGTGAGCTGTTGTCTGGAAAACTCTTGTTCCTCAGTATGTGCAGCTGAAGCATATAGTGGTGAGAGGTATCAGAGATCTCATAGGATGACAAATATTAGGAAAATGGTCTGAAAATATACACACACACAAATACCTCTCAACCCCAGAAATTTTCATCCTCATGAGTTATTTGCAATCAGCTAAAAACACCACACAATGACAAACAAACAACTTCAAATATCTTTGAAATCCCTTGGGGTTTCACTCTGACTTTCTGAATCACTTTAAAATCCACATACTTTTTAAAAAGATGGGAAATTTGGGGTATCTCAGAAGCAAAGCACAGCTAGTGGTCCTAATCTGGATTCAGTTAGACCAAGGATTCCTGAGATACTGAAGAGAAAAACCTCCATTTCTTCAGGAGATGAAATCTATCAGGTTTTGAGAACTCAGTTAGGAAAACAAAACCACAATCCTGAGCAGAATCTTAACACCTGCTACAGTCTTCTGACTATGCCTGGTGGGCAGAACCAGTCTTACGCGTGCTCTCCCAAATCACTGCATATCACAACCCCATTCTTGCATTTTGTTCCTATTAATCTCTCCACTACTACATGTAGATAGAACCTAATTTCTCTGAAGACCTCACACCAAAATTGTGGATATTGTCAGCTTCCAAGGCCCTCAGGAAGGTTTCTGTGGGCATGTACTTTATTTCAGTGTTTGCTGGACTCAGCATCTGCAAAGATTCCTGAGATACCACAGACCAGCCATAATTCTGAGTTGCATTTCACTGAAATTACCAAGAATTTCAGTTGGTGCCATACCATAAGGCTTTCTTGCAAAAAAAGTTCCCTGACAAGTCAAAAAAAAATGCACAGCTTCAGGTTATCTCACTCTTTTTTGCAGATGCCTGCAGAGGCTCTCCCCAGCATCCCACTCGGTCATGAAATCCCAGCTCTTCCTTTGTGCCCTGATGCTTTGTAGACCCTCCTGAATTAACTAATTGAAACAACTGGCTGATTGAATTAATTCAGCAGAAAGTGATGTATTTCTCTGCCTGGTTGTTTTGGCTGAGCTACTGAGTTGACTCAGTCATTGAGGACTGGGAGAGAAGGAGCAAAACTCAACAACTACTGCACAAAATAAGGGACTGAAATGCAGAACTGGAAATGAAGAGGCCCTCTTGGCAGCAGGAGCTGTTAAATTTGAGCATTATCTCCCGTGAAGTCACTGCCTGAGAACCCATCTCTTTTTCCTTTGAAGTCTCTAGTCCATGTTCATATGTGTTTAGTTCATAGAAAAAGTCTTAGTTTGTGTGGCTCCCTGTGAGGTTACTTCATGGTTATTATAAAAAGCAGTATCTTTGCCTTTTACCATTTGATTGATGATTCTGAATCTAAGCTTTCATGCTAAATTTTCAAGGAAGTGACACATCAGCACTGCAGGGCAATGACTCACAAAGTCAGCCCAACAGGCTATACATCCATCTCCTCAGCATTTTAAAATAATCTTCTGTTCCTCTAACATCGCTGTCTTTCTCACTGCTCATCTACTCTTGTGTGTGCATATACAAAAGCTTAGAGAATTTATTTGTAAGTCACTTTTTTGTATTGGAACATAACAACTGACTTCTTCCTTAATTAACTACAGATTATTAAACCTGAAGCCTCTGAATCTTAGAAACTTTATTTTGTCTCCTTTTCCTTTCCTACAGTCCCTCCTGATGAAAATAACAATCTTTCCACAAAAATCTTCCAGAACTACAGCTGTCTCAGGGTGTTTTGCTGCTCCTTTCCCACCCCCCTACCCACTCACATACACACTCCCCTCACATACCCACCCCAGACCTTTTTTTCTGTCTCTGGGATTTCAGAGTCACTCTTCCATTCCACATTATGTTCTGGGATGGCAGTTAGCATTAAATCCTAATTAGAGCTTACAACTATGAGAAGCCTTTAGTATTAATACAGGAAGACCAACCAAAAAACAGACCACTTACAGCAGAGACAGGTCTTTTATGTGCTTCATCCTGCCAATGCCCTCTCTAACAATAGGTAGCCTCAGCAAAAACGTCTTCTCAGGGGAGGGAGACGGGCTGCATTACAACCCTCTTAGAAACTTCTTGTTTTAGACACAACACAGGCAAAGCAAGGAACAAGCTCAGCCTTTCTCAGCAGAGAGAGGTGTGATGCATTTAGGTGTGAATGTAGGTGGGGTGGGGCTAACACAAGGTTACACACGATCAGCATGGGTGGAAATTTCTGGAGACTAGGCTGCACAATTATAAGAAGCCTCCACTCAACATTTTTTAACCCTTTTTCTCTTCAGGTCACATTTTCATGAAGATGGAAAAATATATCCCTGGATCAAAAGCAATTTGCTTGCCAAATTTGAAAGCTATCTTTGCAAAGCAGAGAGGTGCTAGAGGCTGTTCAGTGAAATGGTTATGTTTATAATGGACAAAACTGTGTATACTCTCCTAAATTCATCTTTGTAGTTGGCTCGTAAATGTAGTTTGTTGTAAATGGAACTTTCCAAAACCAAAACAAACAAATCAAACTACAAAACAAAATAACCAAAACAAACTAAAATAAAACAGCTGAAAGCAGACACCCAATGGGGAAATTTCAGCTCAGATTGGCAGTTCCAAGCAAGTGGAAACTGGACCAGAAAGCACATAGCAACAGTAACACTAGCTTTGCTGCTAGCTCTGTTATATTTCACTGTTAGAACTGAGGGATTTGATTTGCCATGCTACCAACAAACTAATTTAATGAATTCTCCTCCAATTAAAAACCTCCCACCTGTGCTGTAAAATACAGCAGCTATTTCACATCAGACAATAGTTAAGTAATAGCTCAGGGAAAACAGTACCAAATACTTTTTGTAATTGAAAACAGAACATAACAAGCAGCACATAATTAAGTAAATTCCAATTTAGCCCAGACTTCAGGGTTATCCAGTCTTTTTAAGTGAGGAGTGTCATTGAATCAGTAACCACAACTGGTCACTATGCTAGAGGCGCCAAAAGACACTGTATTTGTTCTGCTTTGGAACCCCCTCAAATAGGGTTGCATGGTTCTACTCCATTTAATCCACTGTTTATTTTACTGTGCTTTTTAAGAGCTGCAAGTCTCAGAATACTTCATAAAGAAATACAAGATTGCTGGATTTCAGCTTATGAATCTGTTTTCGTTTGCATTTTGGAGCTGTCCTGCCCTCAAGTGTCCTATATTTCTTTCCCAAAGTTGCTGTACCTTCAGTCTTCCTTCCCACAGACACTAGTTAGATAAGGAGCACAGTTCTGTTTTCCACTGAGCAGACAGACTTGGACAGCTCACATGGAATGGGTTTGTATCGCAGCAGCTAAACACTAACAGAAAAAAACAAATGGAACCTTAGGAGTGGAAATTAAATACATTAACCCTAATGAGAATACTGATTTGCTTTCCAGCTAGTTCTTTCGAGCGGAAAACTCCCACACCTTTAAGCAAAGAAACCTAAAGGAAACACAGGATTTTGGCAGAGATCTTCAAATGACCCCTGAAAAAGGCAGGTATCCAAGTTCCATCACACGTCATTGTGAGTCTCTCCCTGTTGTGGCCATGTTTATGCTCAGTCTGTTTGTGGGAACAAGGGAAGTGTGGGGAATGTCACATACAAGCACCCCTGAATTACTGCCGAAGGACACATCCTGTAGTGGTCAAGAATGGCTCACTTGAGAGAAAGCTAAAGAAACACTGCAGAGAGTGACAAAATATGGACGAAAATATCTTGTAGTGGAATAGGTCCAGCAAACAGGGCTAGTAGACAAGAAGTCAGGGTGTTAAAACAACCACATCAAGCAGTTTCATAAATTAGCTACATGTATCATATCAGAGTCTTGGGTCTTGTGCCTGCTGGTTTCCCCTGATAAACACATACCAGCATTCGGCCTACATGCTGTCTCACCTGACTTCATACTGGCAGCCCTCAGAGTTTCAAAAGATGCAGGCAAGGAGAGAGAGGAACCTGTGAGATGCAGTGGGCAGAGGGGTGCCTGGCACAGCAACGAGTGCTCATCACTGCATTGCAGGGTGTCTGTGGAGTGCTGCAGGCAGCAGACCCTCACCCTGCCCCTGTCCAGGTCTCCATGGGACGGGTGCCCTTTGGGGACAAGGGCTCTGCAGACATGATTCCCTTGTTCACGAGTTCTTCCATAGCAAACACAGCAAGGTGGGAGAGGTTGGGCTTAAAAAAGAGTAAAATAAGCCATGGATCTTTCCACTGCCTGAAGGGCTGAATGAGGAGTCTCAAGAGGCCCTGAGCTGGGTGCTGCTGCAGAGGAGCCCTGATAGTCACAGTGCACAGTCCCCCTGCCCTGCACCAGCACAGCCCTGTCCCAGGGAACCACAGAATTGTTAGGATTGGAAGGGACCCCTGGAGATCATCCAAGGCAGGGTCACCTAGAGCAGGTGACACAGGAACACATCCAGGTGGGTGTTGAATGTCTCCAGAGAGTGAGACTCCCCCTGGGCAGCCAGTTCCAGTGCTGTCACCCTCAATGGAAAGAAGTTCATCCTCATGTTGAGGTGGAACTTTCTGTGTTTGTTTGTGGCCATTGTTTCTTGTCCCATCACTGGACACCGCCTAAACGAGTCTGACACCATCCTCCTGGCAGCCACCTTTGAGATATTTATATGCAATAATGAGATCCCCTCTCAGTCTAGGCTAAACAGGCCCAGCTCCCCCAGTCTCTCCTCATAAGAGAGATGCTCCAGACCCCTCATCTTTGTGGCCTCAGCTGGACCCTCTTGTTGTCCCTGTACGTAGGAGCCCACAATCGGACATGGTACTCCCGACGCGGCCTCCCCGGGGGAGAGCAGAGGGCAAGGGCCACCTCCCCCGACCAGCCGGCCACACTGTCCCCGCAGCGCCCCGGGCGCCACCGGCCCTCCCGGCCGCCAGGGCACACTGCCGGCTCGGNCCGCGCTCCGGTGCGGAGGCCGGGCCTGGAGCCGGGCCCCGGCCCCGGTGCTCGGGGGCGCCATGGCCCCCTAAACCCACCCTCTGTTCCGAGGGGGGTACAGCTGGCGGGGAGCGGCCTCGTTGCGAGTTGCTCTCTCTGATACTAAAGGCTTGACATGAAATGCTGAGTGCGCACCCTTTGCTGCCACCCTTTAGCACTGTGGCCAAGGACGCACCCGCTCCGGTACGGAGAGGGCTGCGCGTAGCCGAGCGTGCGCTCTGCTCGGGAGAAGGAGGGGAGAGGTGTGTCGGTGGGAGATCGGCCGTGGTGCCGGTGCAGAGCCCTGCCACTGCCCTCAAAGCACGGCTCTGCCCCCAGGGAGGCACTGACGGGGCAGCAGGAGCCTTCCCTCGGACAGTCATCAAGGGGGAAAGGCACACACAGCATAAAGCTGCTCTACGTGTGTAGCTTCCCGAAACAGCCTAAGCTTCTGCCTGGACACTTTGGGTAGACTCTGAACATTCTAATTTTTGCCTGGTGTTGTAGGGTCTGTGACATCCCGCTTGAAATGCACCAGGTGCTGCGTGATTGAAAGGGCACTGAACTGTGCACTCTTAAGACCTGTGTGTATCCATAGTGTGTGCCCAGATCGACTGTGTGGCACAAGTGCAACAAAACCAATGCTTTGACTGATGTCTAGCTTTTAGCTTCCATACATTTATTTTTGACAGGGAAACACGCATGTCACGCACATCCCAAAAAATCCCCTAATGGAAACACTTGGAGAGTGGGGTGTAAGGAGGGGCAGCAGTCAGTGAAAGGATGCTGCAACAGACATACCTTCACCTTCTGAATGTTTTGACACAGTAGTCAAACATGACTAAGGAGAGTGTAGTGTTAAACCCTTTAAGTAATGATTTCTTTTCTACCAGTAGGAAGGAACTAGTTTGCTTTCAGTTGGAATGTGTTTTCTCTTCCAGAGTTGGGGCCATGGCAATTGACTGGATTGGTTTTGCATATGCTTCGTTGCTGGCTTTTGGAGGTGTTGTAGCATACACTCGTAAAGGTAAATACTGGGGTAGCAGGATTTGGAAATGAAGCATTTGAATTTCCTCTATGCAATATGAGACATGAAGGTTTTGCTGTAATTAACAAAACTGCATGTTATATTCATCCTGCGCTGCTGTAAATGCACTGAGTCTTATGAGAGGTACTTGGCATTTAAGTGGTAACTGCTGAGTTTGTTTTCAGGGCAAAGAGATGTTGTCATGTTATCTTGGACCTTCGGTGTATTTTGGGCCTTCTCATTTCCTGTAACCATTCCTGCGTTGAGCACAGTAGATGATCTTTGATTGAAGTGTATTTTCTACAGAGACATCCAGGCTTGATTTTGACATTTCCAGATGAACACTAGAAAGAACCCCTTTACTTGCATCTTTTGATTTGGTGGTTAATTCTCTCATACTGTTAGAATTGTGCCAAGATAACGAGGTTTTGCTATAGAGCGCATTTTTGGTATTTCAGTGATTTTTGCAGTCCCCCAGGTGGCAGCGCTGTGCCCGAGCCCAGCACCCAGCAGAGGTCGCAGCGGTACCGAGGACGGGCATGCAGGCGGTCCAGGCTGGTCCTGTCAGCTCTCCCACAAAGCTCCAGCAGCACATCACTTTCCTTCACTGTGGCCCTTACCCATCCCGATTCTTGTGATTTAGAGTTACTGTTTCACTTCATAGTGTGCACATGCTTTGCTCTTAGAAACATGGCTTCACTCTGAAAACACTGGCTGTTTTTATGTTTGCACCCAGCTGCACTCACTGACTATCCCATTCACCTGTTCTCTTCACTCTTGGTTGGTTAGTCCTTGTGACAAATCTAGATTTTCTTTTTACTGGTAATGTTTTCTGTTTTCTTGCACAGTCTTGATTAAAAATATTCAAAATAACAGGATTGGGAGCTAAGTGACATCTGAGGGTCTGGATTCTTTATTTACAAATATTTTGGGATCAGCTTAATCCAAATAATGCCTCTGTGCTGATTCTATCCTTTTTTCATATGGTACCAACTCAAATATCTGCTCAGAAACCTAAATATATTACTGAAACTCTGGGATATATGAACCAGCTTTGCAATAGCACTGAGAGAAGATGTGTTACTTTTAGAAGCTCTATTTTCATCCTCACTGTCATCCTAATTGTTTTTTTATTTTTCATTAATTAAATGTGATGTTGGTGATACCATTTTATTGCCCAGGACTGATGTCAGACTGAAAGGCCTTATGAGTACACATGTTGCCCAATTTACTCTTTATATATATTGACACATTTCTACCTTTTTTGGCGACTCCCAAGTGCTGTTGAGATATAGTTAAAATGGACAGTTCAGAGAAATTACAGAAAACCTTCTAAAGATACGTGTGATGGAGATAATAGCCGATAGGTTTGTGTTTCAAGGATTATTTTTCCCAAATTGCAAGTATTACTGGATCCTGATCATCTCCCTCTAACTTAGTTGACTTTGCCTCTAGTGCCACACAGGAGAATGACCCAACTACAGAAATAATACTCACTATTCACACTGGGTGAGCTAGCTGGACTGTAGCAAAATCAGGGGTTTTTTTAAAATACTTGGATAATACTGTGTAGAGAGAGAACTGCTGTATAAAGATTGAGCTTAAAGACATTGTACTGAGAAATAACACTTGAATGGTTTCTTGCAGGTAGCAAAATCTCTTTAGCTGCTGGTCTCACCTTTGGCTCTGTGGCTGCTTACGGAGCTTACTGCGTAACATGTGATCCAAGAAACGTGAAGATATCATTGTGTAAGTGTTCTACTACAGTAAATAAACAAACAGTATCCTGAACTGCATGTAAAACTCTCTCTTTTAGTAAATTTTGAGTATTGCTTTGGTTTAAATGTTGGATTTTAAATAGAGTTTGACATTTCAACTTAGCTTGCAAAATTCAAGACCTTAGCTGTGGAACCATTTGCAAGGTAAGACGGATCATTCTCACAAAGCCAGCAGGTGTGTTACCACCTGGCAGCACCTCCTTTTATTAGATGGTGACCTAACATTGCACATATTGTGAAATCCAGCTGAGAAACATGGGATAGTACTGCAATAAAATCATTAGCATTTGAGATTAGAATGTAATTTGAGCAGTAGAGTAGATGTGGGATCCAGTCTTGCATAATGTAACATATCTTCAGCTCCCAGTGAAACAAATAGTTGGAATTAGTGTTTTTCCTTTGCTGCTGAGAAAGACAGGATACAAACAATACAATAATTGTCGTGTTTGCTGTGAAACCCTGGCAATGTTGCCATGAAACCCTCATGGAGGCAAGAAACTACAGCCCCTAAAGGGGACATAAACCTTGCACAACTGATTTGTGGTAAGAGCTGTTGAGAGCTTGTCTCACTCATCATTTTAGCCAGGGTGGCTTGGTCTGTGGTTTCACGTGCAGAAATGCATTTATAATGCATTTAATCCAGATTATGTAAGTACACAATTGTTTGGTCTTAAAATTTATGGTATACTGTTCATGCTGGTTTTGTGCTTTACACCAATCACAGTTATAAAAAATTCCATTTCAAAAAAATGGAGCATTGTTAGCAAAGTGTTCCCACCAGTTGAGTTCTTTAATAAAGGTGATAATGGTGTATCTGTTCTGCTCCTAGATGACCTAAAATTGGATTTACAGTTTTGCCAACATGAACTTGCCCAGATTAAGTTATGCTACTCTTTTTTAAAAAAACCAATTTTTTTGAATGAAAACATAGCCATAAGTATATATAAATTTGTAATCATTCAGTGTGAGATGCTTTTAAGTGGCATATGGAATTGTACTTTATGGGTCAATTAAATCACTAATTTAGATACAGAAATTGCGGAAGAGGAGACTAATTAAAACTTACTAAATGATGCCTGTTTCCCAATTCCCTGGTTTTGGAAGGACTAATACAAAATTTCCATTCATGTGCCTATGAACGTCAGATATACTGAAATAGCGTTTTGCATTTCATGCAGATGTAGGCATGTGAGGACCTTAAACTGAAGAAATGTACATATTTAGTAGAAATTATAGCAATACAGATCAGATTGAGTTCACTACACCTGCCGTAGAAAATTCTTATTATGTAGAGTAAAAGGAATGAAGACTTTTTAAAACAGTCTTAGTTTAGAATGTTTACAAAGAAATCATGTTCTAATTGCTTGAAACCTAAACATTATATTTAACCTTGGCTATGACTGGGTGGCCTCTTCAGGATCTACCTGTGCTGAATGTAACAAAGAAGGTAGTCATTGTGCCTGAAGAAAGTTTGGGAGTATTTGTGTGAAGTACTCTGCCAGGGCCAACAATTCAGGCTGCTCCTAATCTCTTCCAGCCTGATCTGTCTCAGTCTGCAAGAGGATGTCTTCTGGCTGCTAGATACATACATACCTGAAATGAATGAAGAACTCAGTAGGAAAACTTCAGAGGAAAGAAAAATTAGACACATTCAGAAACATTCACACCTAACAACCTTTGGTAGTTATTCTATATGATACTTCAGAATAGTATGGGCTTTCTGTAATAAATGTGCATTGCTTTTGTAGAAAACCAGAATGCTTTCACTTAGGCCTAACCTGCCAAAGTGTGAAAAGCAGCTAGAGCACAAATGAAATATAGAAATTAAGTGCATGGAAGAAAGTGATCACTCCGAACCTAGAAGCCAGTACAGCAAATTACCAGGTAAATTAAAGCAAGTACCCAAACCTTTAAAAGGTTAGTAAATCTAAAAAAACCTCACCCATCCAAACCCATAATTATCTATAGTATTTATCACCTATGCAAGAGTCTTCTACAGTAATGTAAGTAATGTTTTAGTACAAGACCTTGAAAGTAGGGTTCTTGTAACTTGTCCTACGTACAAAGAGTATATAGCATATGGATACCCCAGGCAAATCCTCTTAGTTGTTTTACTAATTATTATTTCAGGCATTTTCCTACTCCCCCTGAAATTAGCTCTGTACTATCTTGCATACTTCAGTGCAATTTTATGTGTTTGGAGTAGGTGTAGAAAGTCAGACTTCAGTATGCAAAGAGCACTGATATGCAAGTGTGCTATTCGCAGTGCAAGTTGATTCTGATCTGAATATGATTCACCAAATTTAATTTGTTGTGATTCATTGAATTTCTTTGACTGATTTAAGGTGAAACAGTGAATGTATAGCACTTCTGAAATTGGGTCTAAAAGTTGAACATCTTAAAAAGTCAATGGCACATGTGAAAAGCCAGATACTAGCAACTGGCAAAAAAGAACATTACAGACTGAACATGCTTTGTAGCTTGTAATAAATTGTAAAGATACTCAGGGCTCTGGCAAGACAAATACTGTGGAATAGTCCACTCTTCAGACATTCCTGAGAGGATCAAGGCTGTAGGACTAGCAAATCAGAGCAATGGATAATGAAGCGTAATAGTTTTTTTTTGCAGGGTATCTTTAGCGAATGCATATAGCTGGTAGAGTTCTGCAAGATGCTTGTTACTGTCAGAGCTTGTTTTATAATGCTGAAGTGAATTTAAAACCAATTTTTGACACCTTTGAACACAGGACTGTCCACAGGATTAGACAGTGGAATTTGAAGCGAATTAGCCAGATGGTATTTAACTGCTCCATAAAAAAAGGAAGAGATTTGTGTAACTGCTATTACTTCAGGTGCAAGACTGATAGAACCCAGCTACCCAAGAGAAGTCCCGCCTCTCTGCCCACTTCTAGGAAGCAAGGTGACAATTCTTTAAGGAAGCCAGCTATCTTTGCAGTTTTATGTATTCTCTACATCGCCAGCAGGTCAAAGGAGGTGATTGTCCCACTCTGCTCTGGTGCAGCCTCACCTTTAGTACTGTGAGCAGTTTTGGGCACCATAATATAAAAAGACATCAAGCTATTAGAAAGCATCCAAATGACAGCCATGAGGATGGTGAAGAGTTTGGAGGGAAGCTGTATGAGGAGTGACTGAGGTCACTTGGTTTGCTCAGCCTGTAGGAGACTGAGGGGAGACCTCACTGTGGGTCTTCAGCATCCTCCCAAGGGGAAGCAGAGAGGCAGGTACTTCAGTTTAGTGACCAGTGACAGGACTCGAGGAAACAGCATGAAGCTGAGTTGAGGGAAGTTTAAGTTAGACATCAGGAAAAGGTTTTTTGCCCAGAGGGTGGTTGAGCACTGGAACAGGCTCCCCAGGGAAGTGGTCACAGCACCAAGCCTGACAGAGTTCAAGAAGTGTTTGGACAACACTCTCAGGCACATGGTGTGATTCTAGGGGTGTCCTGTGCAGAGCTGAGAGCTGGACTCGATGATCCTGATTGGGTCCCTTCCAACTCAGCATATTCTGTGATTCTGCGATTCTCATTTACGTAGCGTTCTGCAGCCATAGTTCAAGATGAAATCCCCATGCCTGGTGAGTTCATTGCTGCCTCCATTTCTAGGTAAAACTGCTCCAGAAAAAAGATGCAATTTCTTTCATGATGTTTGCTCTGCTACTTGCACTGCATTTGTTGCCCACTTGAGCTGCCCACCTCTTGTTACAGACATGGACAATTCCCTTGTAGCAAAAGGAAACAAGTGAACTTGTGGTCATGATGAAGGAGATGTTGATAGCCATATTCTGTAGCTAAAACAAGTGGCAAACCTTCCAATCTAGTTTTTTCAAATAAAGAGCTAATATTCTAAAAATAAAAGAGAAAAAAAGGTTGATTGCGCTAGCTCCTTGAATAGTTAGAAAACAGCTGCAGTGATCTGGGGTGGTGGGATTTATGAGACACTATTCCTGTAATTCAGTATACATGTTACTGTTACGGCAAAGATTATTCCTCCTTTATTTGTATCCCCATGAATGTAGATACAGGGGAGTAGAATGCACTGTCTGACAAACTTACTTAGTATCCATGGAGTAGGACATAGCATTCTGCTGCACATGGAAGCCTTACTTGTAGCTGAAAGAAATCACAGTGGTGCATTTTGGAAAAGCAAGAATGTTTTTATAGACCCTATATCTAATATAATTTTATTAAAGTGCAGGTCATAGCAAAACAGCACTGACCTTTGATAACTCTCCATGTTCCTGAATGGTCCACTGGGAGAAGAGAGAACATTAATGTATTGGATTGTCTTTTACAGTTTCATCTTTTCTTTTGACCATTATAATGGGAATGAGGTTCAAGAGGTCCAAGAAATTAATGCCAGCTGGACTAGTAGCATGCCTGAGGTAAACATATATTGAGGATCTTAATGTAAAGATTTCACTGATTTTCAAATAGTTGCCATTCAAAGCAGTATCAGTGGAAGTCACTATCATTCAGCAACTATACAGCTTAAGTGAAATTAGTTTGGAGGTCATGGTCCTGTTTACAGTGAACAGCTTTTTCATCTCACTAGCCAGATACAGCTGATAAGAAGTGACTTTCACAGCACAGAGTGGAGAGGTCTGCGGTTAAATATTAATGCATATTGATAAGGCTCTTAGAGGAACCTGGATAAGCCTCAGCGTTTTTGAACACATATGCATAAAATTGGTCTAATTTCATACAACACAGTCATCTTAAAAAAAGGCCAGTACTTTGGTTTAGAAGTGCTGCATTCAAAAGTACAGGAAGCACAGCACCATTGAAAACCAGAACATTTTTGACCTGACCTATGATTAGTATTCGGCAAATTATGATGTTTCTAACCATTCTGACTGCTTTATTGCTGCTATTTGACATTTTGGAAAACATCGTTTTCTGTACTTATCATTTTGGAATTAAATTATGTAGTAAGTCAAAACTTTTTTTTCCTAATGAGTCTGTAGCTCAAAGCATTTTTTAACGTAAGTCAGAATCCCCACCTTCTGAAGGAATAATGGTTAGTTCATTGTTACCAGATGTAATATAGAACCATTTTGTTTTACTCCAGTTACATACAGGGAAATAAAAATCAGATGTAAATTGTCAAGATTGAAAATTTGACAAATCAGGGCTTACACCAGAATATATTATTGTCCATTGTGAATTGCACTTCCAGCCTAGGTGGCTCTGTGTTTCAATAGACACAAACTGTAGATTTGGATGCTTCAAAAGATTACTTAATAGAGGCTCTAGTGTCATTTATGAATGCCCTTGTTTAATGATGATTTTCATTGGTTTTGTTCATGCAACAGTCATATTTATGTTTTTTGTTTGGGTTTTTTTTTGCAGCCTTTTGATGATTTTGAGGCTTGTTTTTATGCTGCTGTAGGAGAATTTAGCAACTTAAGAATCAAGTATGACTGCCATGCCCACCGAACAGACATGCTCTCCATACTTCAAAGATAAGTTTGAACACAAGTCTTGCATTACATTTCTTTTCTGTAAAAGATCTGTACCTGTTATCTGATTGACATGTGCTGATATTTTGCAAGCTTTTTAAAAAAACTAAACCAAGTGTTGATATATTTTGACCTACTTCCATTTAAACAATCTGTTAACTCAAGGCATCTTTCTCTATAAGTTTAATCTCTTCTAGGGGTGCTGAGCGCCCCAGGAAAGTGAATTAGTCTGGCACTGTATCTCTGAGAGAAGAATATATATATAAATAGATCTTTATGTTAAAAAGGTATCTTGTATTGAAGCATAATTTTGTAATTTCTGAGATTAAATAACGAGTTCTAAATCAATGATGTCTCGGGTCTGTACTGTGTTGCACTAGAAAACCTACCCTCCTTTCAAATACACTTTCATATTCCACTGGTTCTAAATCTAAAGACTATTATCAGTGTTCAAATAAAATGTAAAATATTCAAAGCTTCTCAGTTTTCTATGGAGATGAGTGAGTCTCTTCAGTGGAAGAGTCTAGTGATCTGCTTTGTACTGTAGTGGTTTAAAACATATATACCATGCTGTAAATTGCCACTGCCACAAACCACAGCTGAGGAAGGTTTGCCATTCTGCAGAAAGAGGTTCCAAACTCTCAGTACTCTTGAACGGGTTTGCTGCTCTGGTCTTACACAAGCAAAGCAGACTGTTCAGTCATAAACTATTCAGGATTAAAGTTGCTTTGGTTTCCATACAAAATAAATATGCTCTGGGTCTCAAAGCTTGGCCGAGACTGTCTTCTGGTGTACAGGGAGTGTACAGCCAAACCACTAGGAAATGCAGTACAGATGAGTGCACTAACGGAAGACAAATTTCGCTTCTTTTAATTTTTTTCATACAAAGCTTGCTTACAAAGGCTATCATGTATCAGATCTCAGTGCTGCACAAATCCACCAGGGGAATACCAAGCTTATTATTCTTGGCAGGGGCTTAGGTGGTGACAAGGTGTTCTGAGCAGCTCAGATGTCTAAGGCACAACTGACAAAAAAAGGTGGGGGAGGAAACACACAACACAAATAAAAAATAAATAAAAAAAATTAAAAAAAAAAACATAAACCAAACCACAGCCTGCAGCACTGGAATCTTTTGCTAACAGATGTTGGAATCAGTCACCTCCAGGTGTTGCCAGGCTCACAGGTGATTGAGCTGTATGTTACGGATTTCAGATTGAGATGACATCTGCACAAATAAGATGTGGTTCATTTCCCCATGAAGTAGAACTTGAAGGCGTGTCATGTACCGTAGCAGGCTTAGGTGACATGCAGAGTCGGCTATCTGCAGTATAGACATGGTGAATGCCTGAGGTTAACCTCCAGTGAAAAGCTGAGGCAACTCAGTGCTGAAATGCAGAAGCCAACCTGCAGTTGCTGCTACCCTGGATCTTAAATGCAGTAAGATGTTGCATTTTAGAGCATGTTCAGAGATGAACCTTCCATGCATTCTCTGAATTAGCCATGGGGGCAGACAGCTGGGGCTAGTGCTGAAATTCCTGAGCAGCCAAAATGAGTAGTGTTCTCAGCAAATCAAACATACCCCTATGAGACTAAGAGCTGACAAAACACAACAATGATTTCTTGTGCCAGTCTCTGTGACAGTTCCTGAATCACAGGACTTGTTTGTAACAGAGGAATAGCTCAATGAAATGAGTACTATGGTGGCATGGCAAACAATTGCTTCCAGCTGATGACATAATTCAACATGCAACTCTTTGGAATTCAACAGTGCCCAGATGACTAGGGCACTTTGTACCTCTGAGGTGCACGTGGCTTTTCTTAGGCACAAGTCAGAAAAAGAGTTAACTTTGCTGGGCAGCAATTCTGTACTTCCACTGTTTGTTTGCCTAATCAGCTTGAGTCGTACTGAGAAAAACAATTCGCTGCAAAGAAGGATAATTCATGGCACTGGTCTTAAAGGGAACAGTGATGGTTCCCATGAAATTAAGGGTAAAGAATCTGAAATAGTGAATGCCTTAAGCACTGTTGAGGTGAAACTTGGGAAGCTACTTGGGAAGTAATTGGACAAGGTAAAACCTTACCAAAAACCATTCAAAGGCCATTTGCCTCACTGCCTATCCAGTCAAGCAGCAACAAGAAGAGCACGGGATTAGGTACTTTGAATGGACAGAAACCACAGTAGGTCAATTAAACACAAGTACTTTGATTTTTCAGTGAAAAAAACATAGCTTCTTAGAGATTCATGCAGGTATTAAAAGAAGTGTCCTACTTTCGCCCATAAACTTAGAAGAACCATGAGATTTTATTTTAAAAGTTTTTATTATTTATTTTTTAAACTGCAGCTCTGAAAGTACAGACAGCAGTGAAATACAGCAGGGGACAGCAAACTTTGAGCTCGGAGACCACCTAGAGAGCCAACCCAAAAGATTCGAGGCCTGAATCTAAGTGACTTCTCCATTTTTCTGGAGTGTCTCCTCTCTCCTACTAGTTTATAAAGGGGAAGGTTGGGGGTGGGGGTGGCTTTCTACAGTACTCTGTAAGCCACAATTGAAACATGTTACCCTACCAGGCACCTACTGTAACTGGACACACACAAAGTATCAGTATATTTTATTTCATGTAACTGCTTAATGAAATACCACTGTCTGGACTCAGCAGGTCCAAATTAGTCTTTTACTCTAATTTAAAAGTGTATTCTGTTTCAACACTAGCTATGTGATGCAAGCTGGAGGGCACATCTACGCAATTCACATTTACGGTTACCACAGCTCTGGTAATATAGTTGTGTTATATTCAGCAGATTAGATGTTGAATATTTTCCTCACAACAGCAACAAACTTCTCATCTGTTGGTGGCTTCCTCTGGCTGCCAGGCTGCAAGAATTTTTTGATTGTTGGAATGTTGCTGATTCTTCCTTTAAAAGCCTGTAAGAAGAGGCAGTAAAGACAATGAGTGTAATGAAATTATAACTCCATCCTTTATATCTTAAAAATCAGGTGACTTGGACTTTTATTTGTCAGACATACTTACTAAACAGTGAAAAGTAGTAGCTTTTTCTGATCTGTAATGCTGGCACTGTAAAGTTTACCTTAGTTTCGCAGATGGGGATGGGAGAAATTAATATTAAAGAGTTAAGATTAATCTAGAAAAAAATAAAAAGCAAAAAACCCACAGCAGATGTATTTGGGGGGAAAAAAAAAAAAAGAGGCAAGGACAGGAATACCTCAGTGCAAAGCACCAACGATGTCAAGACATAAGAAACTTAACTTGTATATGATTTCTTCAAAATACAATTTTGCTACCAAAAACAAAAGGACAGGAACTACACATACACCAGGCTGCAGACTTCCCCTCCTGATGCTCATTGCTGTGTTTGAAGACATGAAATTAGCAGTTAAAGGACCAAACTGGTAGCATTAGTAAGCAAATTCCTGCCAGCTGAGACCAGCTGGGAAAAGCAGAGCTGGAGAAAAGTGAGGCCCCTGCAGCTCTGGGGGCAAGGCAGTGCACCGTGATTTCAGGTTTTTTTGTAGTCAACAGAAATAGAACAGAGAACCGTCAGTACAAAGGCTCAAAGGATGTAAACATCAATTAGCTTTTAACACTGGTCAGTGATATTTGTATGTTACATTCCATATTGAGATCAGATGATTACTAACCTGTAGCAGAGGGAATGCAGACAGTATATCAGGCTTGCATTCTTCTGCCATTAAGATTGCTTCCAGCAGATGGATGTCTGCCCAACTTAATTTGTTGCCAACAAGATAATCCTGTCCATGATCTTTTAAGGCCTATATAAATATGAACAAATAAATCAAAAATTCATATAGGATGTAACAATTATATCTAGGTATTTTGTTACGGACAGATTTCTAGAAAAACACATAGCAGAGCAAGCCATACAAGAACCTATGGAGTTAAAAAGTGATAGATATTCTTTATATAAAAAATCAGAACTCATGTTTCAGCATATGTGGTACTATCTCTCACTGTAAACTACTGCACCAGGTAGCTGTGTACCAAGTCCAGTTACCCCAAAACAACTTAATCATGCAAAAGAAACAGGACCAAAGTAACTGAAAGAAGGAGTCAGGACACTTTACATGTAAGTACACCTTGAATTTTTTTATAAAAACATCAAATGAATTTCCAGGCATTCCAGCAAAATTTTATGTATGTATATACATATATGAACTACAGAAGTGCTGGATTATGTAATGTACATCATTATTTTACAGGGCAGCCTCTGTGGGCTTCGCCTGTGCCATCTAAGGCTCTGATAAAGACGGACATGAAATTGCAACAAGTCTTGTATTTTTCTGAATTTGGCAGGCTTCAGCTGCCAAAGATCCAAGCTGGAAACCCAGCTCAGCTCTGAAACAACACAGCTTTGTACCCTTGGCACAGACTTCCGAGGAGACCACTATGCTCTGAAAAAGTGCTGTGAGAAAGTCTGTGCAGTACAACCATGTATGGCACAAAATGTAAAGTCACAAACAGAAGCAGGCTCATGAGATGAGGATCAAACAGGAAAATGTTAACACAAAAAAAATGTATCACTACAGAAAAAAATGAAACAACAAAACACATAGCAAGCTGGTAGAAAATGGCAACTCAGTAATATCCAGGCAATGTTCCAGCAAGAAGCAAAGAACAACCCATATCCTCCTGACCAAGTCTTCCCTGGCCAAGAAAGACTCTTCATGTGCTCTCTGGAGGTGGCAAGCATATCAATGCCTTCCCTCACAGCTCATTAGAGGCTAACGCTTTAGTGCATGCTAGCCAGTAAATAATTGCTTTATGCTTTTTAAGTTAGATACATCCTGTTTGCAGAGTCTTTTTGTGCCCACTTAAGGATGCCCAAAGACAGCCATAGTCTGTCAGTACAATACATTTAAGCAATGGATTTAGGAATGATCATAGAATTAGATCCTTAACTGTAAAGCACAATTATATTTAACTTTGAACAAGAAGAATAAAAAGGAGACTGAGGGGAGAACTTATCACTCTACTACTCCCTGAAAGGAGGTTGTGGTGAGGTGAGGGTTGGTTGGCCTCTTCTTCCAGGTAACAAGTGACAGGACAAGAGCAAATGGACTCAAGCTATACCAGGGGACATTTATATTAGATTTTTTGAGGCAAAGGATTGTAAAGTAGTGGAACAGACTGCCCAGGGAAGTGGTGAACTAACCATCCCTGGAAGTGTTCAAGAAACATGTGAATAAGGATATGGTTTAATGGTGACCATGGCAGTGGTGCTGAGTTGATGGCTGGACTTGATGACCTGAAAGGTCTTTTCCAACTTTAATGATTCTAAGGTAACATAATACATTTTCAGGCAATAAGTTCTGAAGGCTGGCACAAGTACTTAAATGGTGCATTTCTGCAAAGTGCTAAGAACCATCAGCCACTAAGCTAGGTTTAAAAAGAAGGATCTGCTCTTTGAGGAGTCTTAAAGACGGCAAAGAGACTCAGTACTGAAACCAGACAAAAATTATTATCTTTTCACATTGCTGAATACTGGCTTCATATACATTTCCAGAGTTGTACTGTCACTTGCCTTCTGAAAAGTATGTGTGTGGGGAGAGGGGAGTGGGCTGGGAGGGGGAACCTGTACCCCACTTCACTGCCTTTGTGAACTACTGGTGATTTGTCACTTACCTTTTCATAAACAGGAAAGTACCTGGTTGTAGCTCGTTCAATGATTAAGGCAAGATTCTTCTCTTTTGTATCAGCTGGTTGAAAAGGGAAATACATGATCATTCCCATCAGGTCTGTAGTTCCCTCCACGTACATATCAATCCTGAAACAAATATTTTTGTTTCACATTTATCATTCAAACATTCAAAATTGGTTATTTTCCTGAAATGCAATGCTGAAATGATCACTGAGTAAAATGTTTATTAGTGAATGTAACATAAGACAATGGTTTATTTTCTTGTTCTTCCACTTTGAAAAAAAACCTTCCAGTTTTTTTCAAAGCACATTTTATAAACAGGCTCACAGTGTCTGCAATAAGCAAGGTATAAATAAAAGGCTGCAACTAATGTATTTGAAGTGAAGTTCATGCTGTTTTCCATTGACAATCTACTCATTTACGCTGTGGGAGAAAAGACTGCACATGCAAACAATGCTAGGAAAGAAATAATTTTGAGGTCTAATCATGAAAGGATGTCAGCTACCAATTGCCAGTCTGTAATAATCCCCCCAATCTCTATAGCTGCCTTTCTATTCTCACAAAATAAATGCTCTACAGTAAGTCACAGTCTATTAGGTTAATGACTTAATTCAACTTCTACATGGGTTTTTTGTTAGTTTTATTATTTTTGTAAGAAAACCTAAATAAGGATTTTTTCTTTTGCATTAGCCCTTTAAGTATGAGAATGGAAAATATGCATTCTTAAAAAAAGCTTACATAGTAAAGCTTACATAGTAAAGTAATATTAGAAAAATACTGGCTTAACTTTTGGTAGCATTAAGCCACTGAACATGTCTTGTTTTAAACTAGCTGTGAAAGATTCTTTACATGCTGAAGAAATGGGATAAGAACACAATGACACTTCATGTAATTTTTTTCCTTCTCTTTTCCCATTTAGCAATCAAAAAAGGCATACTTAGCCTTTATTATAGTATTACTCTCTCCCAGGAACTTAATGCAGTTCTCATCTGTGAAATCAAATAGAGCCTGATGGAGGCATTAACATTGTCACAATGTTGACAGTTAATAATTTATCAATCACAAAGTCCAATCATCCAGTCCATGGGTCTGAGCAGCCAAAGCCCTGACAGATATATATACATGTTTATATGCAGATATTTCATGGCAACATTCTGTTTGTAAATATTAACAATCATGGAATAGTGTTAGTGAGCACTGTATGCACTGTTACCATACCAGGCTCTCTCCTTCAGGTCTTTTCCATACAGGTTGTACTTTGCTGCTATGTAGCTGAGGATGGCTCTGGTCTGCACCATCCTCATCCCATCAATCTCCACCATAGGCACTTGCTGAAACAGCAGGACTCCGTCTAGGGAAGAAAAAGAAGCAAACCACTCAGATTGATGAAGACCTACACTAAGGAAGAGACCTGGTATCAGACCAAGACATTTTTAAATCTGAGGCATGAAAGCACCCCTCAGGAAGCAGGTCTCCTTAACAGGTCACATCACATTGAAGGTCTTACAAAAATATCACCTGTTGTCCTTTTATTATAGTGGTGTGAATTTATGTTTAGGGTGCAGATTACAGACTCACCGTTGCGTAGCTTTTCTAGGTCTTCTTTCGTTTCTATGAATTCTTCCTCAAACTGAAAAGCAACAACAGAAAACAACGTGTCACTTCAAAGGCAACAGAGAAGTGGAAGAAGTCCAGAAGTAGGATTTCACCTCTCCACACTATTCTCTATACTTCTCTCATTGTGTTGACACTTAAATGCATTCAGCGCTCACTGGGTGAGCAGCTGCAGTGTGAGCTGCAGGGTGATCTCTGGGTGGCAGAACAGAGGCAAGAGGCCATGAACACCACTGTTGCACCATTATTAAATTATTTAAAGGACTGCTGGAGTGGCTCCTGGATAGACAGTTTCCTTAACAGGAAGGTTTCCTTGACAGACCCCCTACTCCTTCATCTCTGCTCCAGCAAATAACCAAGGACTACAGTGTCCCCAGCCCCACAGTATTGTACAATGCATTATGCTTCAAGTAGTTTCCCCATCATAAAGACCAAACTACTTGCCTTCATGAACCATTAACAGATACCAAATCATTCACTTAAAAGCAGCTGATGCCACATGAAATACTGAGAAATCTTTTGTAAGTTATGCCTGTTACATAACATTTATCTCCCTTTTTTCCCGCTGGCTTTTTTTTTTTTAATGAGGACATGTGAATGAGGACAAGATCTTTGTTTGTTCAGCGCTCATGCTCTGCAGCCTCTCTGTCTCATTTAAAAGTTAAAAATACCTTTCCTTTCCAATGGAGTATAAATAGTTTCAAGGAATCGTATTCAAACAAAAACTTAATGTAGAAATTAAGATGCCTTAGGATGGTCTTTACCTGATGTTAATCTAGATAAATCCCCTACTGCCACCTTTAGGGCAGATCTGCTGATTTATCCTACTGAGGTCCGGACATAAAGAATGAAAAGCACTTTGTTTGGAGATAATGTTCTAAAGCTTCCATGTGGTATGCATGGTCTTTCAGTGGACAAGAACCATGAGACACAGGGGATTTATGAGCATTGAGAAAAAGTCAGAGTTACACAGTTTTGTCTTTGTCTAAATTGTAGCAACAATTTAATATCTCAACTTAAGGTATATTTCAAAAATGACACCCATTAATTCTTTTTGTATGTTAAAATCCTTTTACTGCACAACTATTGCTCAGGCATACATGAAGTACAACATTAGAGTGTATTGCTGAATCTAAGCATACTGCATCACAATATACGATCTTGTGCACGTCCCTAAGCATAGATGTAACTGGGGAACCTATCAAGAATATATCTATTTTAATCACAGACTAATCTGATCACTTTATTAAAAAAAGGTACAAACCTCAACCCCAGCTGCTGCTAACAGCCACCGGATTGACTCCATCTTCCCCCTTCCCTTGGTGTAATGCAGCTTGGGTTTCCCCGCCATGATTTCAGAATTCTTGTTTCCTAGTAAATTCAAGATGATGATCTTACAGGAAGCATGTTTTAAATTATCATTTAAAATATTCCACTCCAGACTACTAAATACAGTTGGATGAATGTGAAAGTAGAAGAATAACCAAGGCCTAGATACTTGGGCTTAATGTGAACTTATTAAATTTCCCGTGAATTAATGGAATAAAAGAAAAAGTACATACTATCAGAACATGCAGCAATTCAAAACCACATCATGACAGAACAAGCATCTACTGTATCATATACATATCTTCAAAAATATTAATGTAGTTTTTACAGCTCATTAGAGTTTTACAACAAAAGCAGAACTGTAGGGTATTCCTGAATAAACACATTTTTAACCTTGCAGTGATGCAATCTCTTCAGTAGGCATTGGGTTTTGTGACAGCAGCCATGTCATACCAAACTTGAAAATGTATGTCAAATTAATTTCTTCCAAAGAACACCACCCCAGCGACACCAGTGTTATTTTCACCTCGTAGGACAATTCAGAGCCCTGTGCTCCTGTGTCTTTACAAATATGAGCTTTCAAAGGTAATATATTTCATCAGGCTCGCTGACTTCTCTATTTAGCTAGTTCTGTTGCACTTAAACTGTAACAGGGATTTATATCCTATTTGCCCTGAAAACTAAAATCAAAACCAAACAAATGGGACCGTGAGCTCTGCTGGACAGATAAGGCTTGAGCAATGCCCCCAGCAGCAGGGGGCTGAAGTCAGCCCACCAAATGATGGCACTGGGATAAAACACTTGGTCCTTTCAAATTTCCCTAACATGTGCAGTCACATGCCATAGTATGACATCAGCAGCTGATGTGAGCTTGCATGGTGGGGGAAACAAAGCTAACACTGTTGGGTCCCAGATGAATGAGGCAGATTCCGTAAGAAGGCAGACTCACAGACTAACAGAATGTTTCATTGTTAAGCCAAGGTTTTAACTGTTTACAGGCAGGCTTATTTATTCTTGCATGGACTTCACAATACATGATTGAGCCACAGAGGGGAAATTTTGGCCATAAGCCCAAAGGCATAAAGAGGAACAAACAAACATCATGTCAGTGAGAGGGGAGACCACATCCCTGGCCCTCTCCTCTCAAGTCCTTTGTCTTGAGTGGTATCTTCAACAGGCCCTATAGCAAAGAGCTATTGCTCTGTTAAGGACTGAACTCACAGGAGAAATGCAGTGCCCCTGTCCAAACTACAGGTTTCAAAATCACTGCTCAGCTTCCACATAGCTCTGGCAATGTCTATATCCCCAGACATCTCAGTCTCTTTTAACAAAGTTCTCCTGATACAGAAATACATGCTTGATAATAAAGATTTGATTATATCTTGACTGGATTGGGCATCTATTCTAGAGCTGCTGGATGTCTAGCTAGATTCCTGACACCTGAACAGCAACAAGGCATTCAGAGAAGTGACTTGTCACAGCTCCCTTACCAGGCCCTACCCACAGAAGGCCATGACCTACACTCCATTTCTAGTTCCTGTCGGTGTGTGAATTGCACTAAACCAAGGAAGAGCTCTCAGCCTTCCATACTTCAAAAATACTTCATTGCCTGATGCTCAGAGAGTAGATGCCTGTCTCAACTCTATTCCACCAGAGATAAGAACTGCACTTGGATCTTCACAGACTGGACAAGCACTCTAACCTCCAGCATGTGGGATCAAGCCTAGGAAACACACTATAAGGGCAGGCTAGCATTAGCAGAAAGAGCAAACTTCACAGAATTTTCCCTAAAGCAGGCATGGAGCTGGTAAGATTCAGCCCTGCCAGACCTCTGCTGGCCAGGGTCAGCCCAGTGCTCCACTCAAAACAGCTGGGAAAGCTGAAGAGCAGAACAAGTGTCAGTGAAAAAAATGTCAGGTATCAACATAACCTGTATTTGTTCATCACAGTTCCTTCTGAGGATCAGCCAAGCATTGAGGCTTTTTGTTCAAGTAAGAAAAACCTTTTCTCTTCTGCACTGCTTAAAGTCTGAATTTAAGGTTTAGGCTGAACACTTCTATAGGATTGCAAAGTATTTTGGTGATCGTGTTACGGGTCTGTAGTGAATATCTCTTTTTAAAATAGTAAGTCACAAAAGAGCAGCAAAATTGGTAAATTATCTTTCTTGAATAGCAGTAATAGTCCTAAAAATTAATCACAAACTTTGCTGATGTTTTAGAGCATCAGACCTTCCTTAGCCCTTAGCCAGGCAGCTGTCAGAGTGACAGCTATGGCTGTGATCACTGTATTAAAAAAAAATAACACTATTTTGTCCAGAACAACTCAGGCACCGGCCTTCCAATGAGAGACAAGTAAATTTAACAGTAAGCTCATACTCTGCTGCAAAATTTTAAACTTTCTTCCTAACTGGATATGGACCCCAAAGTAGCTCTCTGTAACACCCTGTTCCGCACGGCGCTGTCCCAGCAGAAGGACCTACGAGCACAGCACTGCCGGGAGCCCGGCTCGGCCTCCGGACCACCTGATACCTCTAATTGCTCGCCAGCGGGCGAGCCACTGGGACTCGGCCCAAGTCTGGGTTCAAAACGCGTTCCTTCCACCGCCCCAGCTAGGAGGAGTGTCCGGACGAGAGGAAAGGCAAACTACCCCCAGAGACTGCAAAACCTGCCCTCCAGCCATGAGTTCCTCCCCGGGTTCCCTGCCGTCCCTGCCCGGAGCCAAACGCCCCCTTCCCCCCGCGCACACCCCCCCGCAGGAGGCGCGGGGCCGCACTGCAGGGCTCTGCGGCACCTCTGCCCCCGAGCGCCCACCGCCCCGTCCCGCCGCCCACCCTCTGCCGTCCTGCCGGGGGCTCTGACCGCGGCGAACTTCGCTCCCTCCACGGCCCAGCACCGCCCGCAGCCCGGGCCGCAATACCGCCCGCAGCACCGTCCCCGGGAGCCCCTCGCCGCCTCACCGCCTGCCCGGACAGCGCCGCCACACTGCCCCCCTGCCCGGCCCCCTCCGTCCCGCTCCTCCCCCGGACAGCCGGGCCGGCCGAGCCGTGCCCACTGCCCGCCCCGCACTCGCTGAGCACGCGGGGTCCCGCTGTCACACCGCATCCCTAAACCCTGATGTGGTAAGGGGCCTTGTCCCTGGAGTCTGCCGGAGTGGCTGTTTCTGATGCAAAATGGGGAATATGTAAAAATTTTCTTACAAAGGGACGGTCTTTGATGTTTGTCTACTTTCAACAAGAAAGGAGGTTTAATGTGTGAAACAGCAGCTAACAAGTCAGCTCTAGGTGTCTACCCTGTTAAGCAGTTTGGTTATTCCGAGGTTTTTCGGCTTCAAGTGAAAGAAAAACTACTTGTCGGTACAATTGCCTTCTTAAGCTTTAGGGCTCAACAGGTTTCAGTGATCTCAGAGCTAGGGGGAGGTTAACAAAGTTTGGGAAGAAGGATGTGCCACTGATAGTGGACATAAAAAATGCAGAATCTGTGGGGGCCACAAGGACATTTGGCAGAAGTCCCAAGGTAAGGAAGAAACTAACAAAGCCAACCCAGCAAACTGTGCCGAATCAGCTCCGACTGGGTAGAAGGGAAGTCCGGCAGGGGCAGATCACAACCACCGACTCGCAGCCCACAAACCCAGGAAACCCACTGACCCAAAAGAAGGGAAAGACTGAGCATGTGGACTAATTAGCAGGAGAAGTGAGGGGGTCATTAACCAGTAGAAGATAAAACACTAATAAATAAGAGCACCGTGCAACTTGTAGCCAATGAGCATTAATGCGTTTGTTGGCTAAATTGTATAAACAGTAAAAAGTTTTCATAGTGGTTGTCCTTGATTTGCGGAAATACCAGAGAGCACCCAGGCTTGCGCAACTCTGAAATAAAAAAATCCGTGTTTTTCTCCACTGTGTCATTATTGGCTTGTTGCACAACCCGGAACAAATCCAGTTTTTCTGCACCACATTTCCCCTGTGCTGGCTCCGAGGTGGCTGCTCCTCAGGGACATGGCCGGGGCAGGAGGAGGCAGGGGACAGGCTTGCGGGTCCCCGAGGTGGCAGCAGGGTCATCACTGGGTCGGTGTGCCGGGGGCTCTGGCTCTGTATGGCCAAAGGGAGTCCGTGCTCAGGACTCTGGAACCTCCTGGCTGTGCCTGTAGCTCCCAAGACATGAAGTTGGCAGCCATGAGCCAAGTTTCTGGCTCGAATCCTGACAGTGCTCAGCAGCTGCAAGTGCTGTCCAAAAGCCTCAGTGAGGAGGGAGGGAAATAGCTCGTGCAACAACTCTCTTTAACGCATACTTTGCTCCAGAAACACGTTGGGGTTTTTTCTGTTTTTGGTGATAAAAACTGGTTCCAGATGCATGACATTTCTTATAAAGAAACTGTTGGTGTCAGCAGGAGTTGTATTACCCTGAGTGCGCCCAGCTTAAAACCTCCAGTACTAGAGCATTAGCTGTTTTCAGGGCACTGGCTCTTCCATATATATCCTTAGTTATTTTGGTGTTTAAACAACATCATGGAATCACAGAATGCTTTGAGTTGGAAGGCACCCTAAAGATCATCTAGTTTCAACCCTCCTGCCATGGGCTTCCCCTAGGCCAATATGCATCTTCATGTGTTCAAATGTCTTGCTAACTTTTCAGTAGCAGAGCTCAATTTACGTGACCATAATGAACAACGTAAGGACAATTTATATTAAGCTTAGTTAAATATAAAGTGGTACAAGTCAACATGAAATCCTACATTCCTAGGCCTCTCTAACACCTGACACCAGACTCCTCCTTCCTCAAACAACAGGTTTTAAACTTCACAGTGACAAGCATTTGTTTCTCAGTTGAGCCTGCAAAGTGCTTTAGCTGCTTCCTTTTGTTAAGGGAAATATTGGTGAAGCTGCAGTACAGAAGTGCAAATGTCCAGTCACAAAACAGAGGTGCAGTAGCACCTCTGGTCCCAGCATTCCCCAAGTGAAGCGCAGAGGACAGCTGAATCCTAACCTGTCATGCCCATCTAACCAGAACCTGCAGGCTTTTCTTGGCATTTCCCAGAAGAGATACATCACCCGCTGTTCAAGCTAAACTCTCTTCATTTTCCAGCAATTTTTGGGCATGGCAGAACCAGAGAGCCCTTGGGCATAGAAGTAGCATCAAGAAGTCAATTAACAACCTGGGCTTGAGTGTCAATAGCAAGGCTTTATTTCAGATATTCCTTTAAGACATCTTGTGTTGTCCAATACACGCCCTAATCAGTGAACTATGTCATTTTCTCGTATGCTCTTGTAAATTTTCCATGGAAGTGTTTGCAGTATGCTACAACCATCCTGTATCTCAGGAAAGAGAGATCAAAAAGTTTTTTACTGTTTTCATTCATTTCACTCTGTCACTATCAGCAAACACAAGGAAATAGTTTCTGTGACCTTAGGCTGGTGCTCAGTAGAAAATTGCTATCACTTTGGGTACTTCTTCCTCCCGTACTGGTTGTTTCCTCTGGCTGCCAGGCTGCAGGAATTTCTTTATCGTGGGGATATTGCTTATTATTGCTTTAAAACTCTACAAAACAAAACCAAAACACCACTGTGCTTAGGAACCATGTTAACTGTCAGACATGTTGATGTTCTCCATGCTCTGAAAGTTTCATTATGCATTTATGCTGCAGAAAAAACTATATGCTTCCCCCTATTATGCTTTTGTGACTGCAGTGACAGAAAGTGGCAATAGCCATTGGTATCTGAGGACAGCTAAAAGTACTTAGGATATTGGATTATTTTGTATGTCACTTCTCACCCTCCCACTCTCCCCTATTTCTCAGCCAGTTTAAATCAGTGGACCTTTCCAATTCATTGTCCATTCAAATTGTATATTCATTTACCTGCAATAGAGGAAATTTGGCAAGTATATCAGGCTTGCACTCTTCTGCCATTAAAATGATTTCAAGTAACTGCACATCTGCCCTGCTAAACTGATTGCCAACAAGAAAGTCTTGTCCATGGTCTTTCAAAGCCTAAAAAGAGAGAACCAGAAATAGATGATTTTTTTTTTCCTCTGAGTTACTTCATACGATATCTTCAAAGAAAGGTCATAAACTGCATGGAGTCATCCTTGAAAGAAAGACATGCAGTACAAACACCTGTAGTACAAATAAATGGTCTGATCATCCCAGGCATAATTTATCAGTCCTTTCTCTGCTGCATTGTGTTCTGGCAGCTCAGCTGTACTCCTCTTGCCTTCACTTCCGTAGCTTATGTAGGTAGCACCGCTGCACTGAAGGTGAAGGTTTGTGAGACACAGATGGACCTGTAATGCTTTTACATAGCTTGTATTGTAGAGGGGCATCCGCACTTCAGGAGGAAACTTTATGTAAAAGCTAATGCCATAGGTTCTTTTGTCTGAAACAACACACAGACTGAAACGTGGATGTTTGGGGAGCTCAGCATGTCCTGGGTTTTTGCAGCTTTAGATCTCTCCAAGATTTGTAGTGCCTTTTGTCCCCTCTAGTGTTGTGTCTCCATCCTCATCCCAGCCCAATCAAAACCAGAGCAGTTATCTTTAAGTGTTTTCCTCAATAAAAATTGTTGGCATAGATCCAGGATAGATTTTCAGGAAAACAATATTGATTCAGTTACAACATCTTTACCACACACCTTCTCAAAGACTGGGAAGTATCTGTTTGTGGCCTTGTCCATCATGTTAGCAAAATGTTGCTCCTTTTTATCAGCTGGTTGGTAACCATAGCTCATGAGTTGCTCATTCAGATCGAACATTCCTTCAACATACATATCAATCCTGAAAGGAAAAGATCAAGTTGGTCAAGTCAAACACAATAGGTCTGAATACCAGAATAGTTACTGGCATAACCCCACTGAGATGCTGGGAAACCTCCTCCTCTCCTGTCCCCCATGCAGCTCCCAGAATGCAGTTGCATCAGGGGACAGGGAAAGAGCTTGGGTGAAACACAAGTGCAAAGTGCCTAACCCAAATCTAAACACTGTACACCTGCCACTCCAAACGGGGGTGATACTTCTCTTTACTACGGGTCTTTTTTCAACCAGGGTACAAAACTGGCAGGTGTGTCATCTAAACGTGTGTTAGAAGTCCAATCAGACATGGTAAGGTAAGCAGTGGGTCAATACCATTCCTAACAAATGTCTTGACATATGTTTACCGGTGCTTATTAAATTTGAAGCATTTAAAAATAGCTCAGGTCAAACCACGTGCCCTAGGTGTCCTGTCCTTAAATATCCAAATATTAGTTCTAATTCTATTCAAATTCCTGGTTATTAGACAGAGGAGGTGGTTCGTTTCCATCAAAGACATTTCCCTGAGCTTGATGTGGTGAAAATGCCTGCTGCTGACAACTGCAGGAGAAAATTAACAGCAGCAACAGTAAGACAGCCTGCACTCCTGACTGCTTTCTTCTGATAACTGCATTGACCCTTGACTCGTGAGCTGCCTTGCACCCTGCTGCCTATCTAACCTAGCTGGTGACCACTGCCCTAGGCATCACCTGCAGTCACAGTCAGCACATGCTGCATGATATGCTGCTCTGTCACCCTGAATTTAGCTGTGAGCTGGGGTATTCTTGTGTTACACAGAGATGTAGTGTGAGCTGTGGTCTAACAAGAAAACATGGTACTGTTACAGTACAGGGCTCTCTCCTTCAGGTCCTTCCCGTAGAGGTTGTACTTTGCTGCTATGTAGTTGGCAATGGCTCTGGTCTGCACCATCTTCATTCCATCAATCTCCACCATTGGCACTTGCTGAAAGAGCAGGGATCCATCTAGGGAAAAGGGGAAAAGACAAGGAGGCACAAAGTCTCTGAATGAGAACCATTAGTGGGTCTCAGGCAAAGTAACCACACATATTATTTTTTATTTAGAATCATTGCCTCATTTAGGCCAGAAAAGACCCTTAAGATCATCAAGTTCCACTGCAGACCTGACACTGCCAAACTCCACAACTAAACCCTGTCCCTGAGTGCCACATCTGCACACGGTGACTCAACCACTTCCCTGGGAAGGCTGGTCCAATGCTTGACAACCCTTTTGGTGGCAATCTTCCTCATTCCTACAAGTTGGCATGGAAAATGCTGACCGTGAAACAACCATTTCCTACTGACATGCTGCTAAATTAATATTATAGCGATCAACTTCTTGAAGATTTTTCAGATTTGAGCAAGCACCCAAATGCCCAACTTTCAGCTGTCACACAGAAAAAAGACATTTACCTGCATGGCCCTAACTCAGATGATTTTTGTGGTGATTAATACAGATGAGAAGGACTGAAGGATGTGATCCAGCCAGTTTCTGTCATGCTTTGGTAAGTATTATGAAAATCTGGACTAATTAAGGCCCTTTCAACATGTAAGGTGAAGATAAAAGCATATAATATCTTTGTGACTACTCTATTGACTTTGCACAGTGGCATCTCATCTGTACAGGCACAAAGTGGGGAATAAAACGTGAGTTCCATGAGATTCCTGCAAGACCCAAATATCACTTGATGCAAGTTTGCAAAAGCCTTGTCTTAGCAAGGAAGAAGTAAAAGTACCTCCACAAAGGGATCATTAGATCAGAGAAGTGAGTGAGAACTTTAGAGTTGTGGAATCATATTTCAGATCAAATTACTGATCAGAGATGTCTATCTTTGCATCCACTCTAAGGCAATCATGCAGAGAAACTGTCTGCTATTACGGGTGCACTTACATTTATGCTTGTGTCTCAAAATACTTTTTGAAAGGCAGCAGGTGGCAGGGGGCCTAAAGGAGAGCAGGACTGCAAATGCCAACCCGCACGCAGACTTTTTTGAAAAGGCACGTGAAGAGCACAGACATGTAATTTGGTTTGGAGGAAATGTGGGAATCATGTTCACAAAGATGAAAGCTAAAGCTAGCAAGGTGATTGCCTTGGGAAACACAAACACATTAGAACTCAGCTGGATACTGGGAAATCTGGAACTCTGCATTCATATGGATTATAGAACAACAACTTTGTAGGCAACCTAAAATGCTAATGAATTTGAAGACCATGTGATGACATAAAACTGTATTGTGATAGGACAGGAGCCAATGGATACAAACTGGATCAAAGGACAGACAATCAGCTGAACTTCAAGAGAGGCTGTTTTACTGTGGGGAGTGACGGTGCATTGCCATGGGTTGCCCAGAGAGTTTCCATCCTTGGAGATACTTAGAACTCAGCTGGACATGGTCCTGGGCAACTGGCTGTAAGAGGCGTTGCTTGAAGAGGGGAGGTGGAATACATGACCTCAGGATGTCCCTCTGACCTCCGGCATGCTGTGATTCAGTGAAGACTAAAGCAAATGGGTGGATGAAACCATCTAACACACTGCAGTGTGCATCTGTGATACCTCAGGCACAATCCAGTCTAGATCTTCTTTTTGAGAGGCTAAGACTTCTTAGGTGTTCTCAAACAAATTATTACTATTGTTGCCATTATTCTTGTTATTATTACAGAGTGAATGCATCCTACCCTTCTGTAACTTTAACAGATCATCCTTTTTCTCCAGAAAAGATTCTTCAAACTGCAAGAAATAGAGAAGTTCAGTTGTCATTCCATGTTTTAGCTACTTCTTCATTTAGACAATAAAGGCACGAAGAGCTCTGTTTTGGGCATTTTATTTTTTAAAAAATTAATAATATTTGAAAGCTCCCTGGCACATTGACAATCACCATGACAAAAACTCACAGCTCACAAAAACACACAGATCCCCACAATCCTCTGTGCTTCAAGGTCAGAAACTCTGAGAGATATAGAACTCAAACAAACAAAAACAATAAAAAAACTCTGTGGTTTATAATATAGGGTACCCTCAGGGGTAAGCTACAATGTAGTAGCAATAATAATCTTTTGCTATTTTGAACACTGCCATTTTACTGAAAGTCTTCAGAATGGGAAGTCCTAGACCTCTGTGATCAGAAGTTAAGAAGCCACGTTCTGCTGCTGTGGTCGTCATTTTTTTCTTTCACTCGTGTATTGGGTTTCTCTGGCCAGGTTTGGTAGCAGGGAGGCTACTGAAGGGGCTTCTGTGAGGAGCTGCCAGAACGTTCTCCCCTGCAGCCTGCAGTGAAGCAGCTGTGTCCCTGCAGCCCACAGAGCTCCACAGGGGTGCAGAGATTCACCTTTAGCCAATGGAAGAGCACATGCTGGAGTGGGTGCATGCCCAAAGAAGGCTGTGACCCCATGGGAGGCCCATGCTGGAGCAGTTTTCCTGGTAGGACATATGACCCTGTAACCCATGTTGGAGCAGCCCGTGCCTGAAGAACTGCACCCCGTGGAAGAGTGACCCACGTGGCAGGAGTTTGTGAAGAACTGTTGCCTGTGGGATGGACTCACGCTGGAGAGGTTTGTGAAGGACTGTCTCCTGAGGGAGGGACCCCATGGGAACAGGGAAAGGACTCCTGGCCCTGAGCAGCAGCAGAAACAACAACTGATCATAATCTCCATTCCCTGTCTCCCTGCACTGCTGGTGGGGGGAGAGGTAGAACCTGAACGGAAGGAGGGGTGAGGGGAAGATGTTCTTAAGGTTATGTTACTTCTCATTCTCCTGCTCCGATCCTGTTAGCAACAAAATTTAATGACTATCCCCACTTTGAGTCTGTTTTGCCCATGATGGTGATCAGTAAGTGATCTCTCCCGGCCCTTATCTCAACTCTTGAATCCTTCACTGGATTTTCTGTCCTCTGTCCAGTTGCAGAGGGGAGTAAGAGAGCAGCTTTAGTGAGTACCTGCCATCCAGCCAGGGTCACCTCAATACAAGAAGCTACAGGGGAGAGGCATTTGTGGTGCTACCAGCAGGCTTGGCACAAGATGTGTGGAAGTGAAACAGGAACCTTCCCTTTGCTCATGGTCATTGTCAGCTTGGTCAGCAATGCACTAAATGCAGACTTGGAAGCTGCAGCTCAGTCACATTTTTCATAACGAACACTAAAAGTAGATATTTGTCACATGCTGTTAGACTAAAACACCAGAGGCAAACCTCAACTCCCGCTTCTGCTAACAGCCACCGTATGGGTTCCATTCGGCCTCGGCCATTGAAGTAGTGCAGCTTGGGTTTCCCAGACATGTTTCCACCTGCCTGGTTGTTTCCTCCTATGTGCAAGAAAGAAACATGTTTGGCAAAAGAAACTCTCAGAATGCTGGGTTTGAGTCTCTAACTGTCTCTCAAAGTTGTCTTCTTTGAAACCAGTGATTTATTGTCCAACATTTTCATCAAATTAATAAAGAAGGTAAAATCGAGGCTTCATTGATGGACTACATTCATTTTCCCTTAAAACATCTCTTATGCATGCAGGTTAGTTAAGCAGAACTCTGTATTAAGAGCCATTGGCCCACATTAGAGAACTACGAACTCAAACCCATTTGCATCCAAAGTGTTCTGCTCTGACCAAACAGCACACTGTGCTCTGGTTTTGTTTTGACATTATCTCAGAATGCAGTTTACTGTTTCAGCAGATAAACAGCATGAACTCCGTAATTGCTGTGCTTTCTCCAGCAGCCATTATGCTCCATTATGAATTTGCAGGAAGGAATATTTTTCCCTGTTGTAAGCATTCAGTCTCTTCTACAACGCTCCCCGCTCCTGTAATTTCTTTAGACAAGCCTCCAAAGACATGGAAATTGATTTTGCCCTGGTAACATCAGATTTGCCTTTACTACAGGCAGAGCCAAAGAGCAATGCCTGCTTGGTCCAATTCCAACTCCGCTGGAATTATAAAGCAGCAACAGTGTCTAGGCAGACCACCATCCACCCCATTCAGAACCACGCGTGCCCAGCAGAGACAAACAAGCAGACAAGTGCTTAGTTTATACCACCCTCACAGTTATTAACACCCTGTCAAAAATAAAGCTAAAGCATTAACAGCAGCAAAGGGGAAATGGCTAAAGCCCCACCATATTGCCCTTGTAAACAACACCGCAGCTTCTCTACAATAGGAAGAAGGAGGGGAGAGGAAACACTCCCTACTTCTGAGATCTACGTTTCTTTTCCTTAATTCTGTACATCTAGAGAGCAGTTGATTAATATTTTAACATTTGCTGCAAAAAGCCAGTTTAGTAAATAAACTACAGACACACATTTAATCTGTAAAACCCATTCACTAACTTTGTTTCAAATACAGCAATTCCCTCTGCATGTCTAAAATCCAAAAAACTTACCTTGTGCACAGTATTAACTCCCTCTCAGCTCTCAGAGCTTTGCTTTGATATATATAACTCTGTAGCCCCTCCTACAAAGAGAATTGCAAACAGTTCTCCGGGACCAGGAAACTCCTCTCCCTTAAGCAAATAAAAATAATTAGCTCTGTTTAGTTACTTCTCACCTACAGAAAATAATTTTCTGACTAATGCTGACTATGTACAAACATAAGATAGATGTGAGGTTGTGATCACTTGGAACGTCTGTGCCAGCACAAAATGATATGCCTCTTATCTTAATTGTTTGGCAATTTGCTAGTCAAAAATAATCATGATGGCTGACAATCTCACACAGTTATAAGAAGGCTGTTGTACCAATCTCACTTTTATTTTAATACTTTAATATTTTAATAGGAACGAAGAACAGCCTGAGAAGGCAAACTGCCCTCTGCCCACCTGACGCTTTTTTCTGACAACTGAATTGATTTCAAAAAGTCATTGCAGCATAAACTCATGTCAACCATCCTGCTTATCTAATCTAGCTGGTTAATACTGTTGTAGCCACCATCTGCAGTCAAGGTCAATGTCTGTGTAAAATTCTGCTGAATTGCACTGAACATAATTGCAAGCTGAGATATTTTCCTCGTGTTACACAGGGAGGTTGTATGAATTGTAGTGCATCAAAGGAAAAAACCTGAGTCGTTACATTACAGGGGGGCTCTCTCCTTCAGGTCCTTCCTGTTCGTGTACTTTGCTGCTCTGCACCTGAAAATGATCCTCTTCCCATCAGTCTCCACCACTGGTACCTGACAGACCAATGTGTTCCACAGCTCAACATCAAAGCAGGCTTAACAATTCATTTAGAACTAGAACCACAGAAGGACAAGGCAACAGAACAGTCACCACTGCAACATATGGTCTTTTAGGAGATGCCTGATCCCTGAATGGAATGCTCTGCACCATGTATGGCACATAAAGAGACCCAGGCTTCAGAGAAGGGGACTCTTCAGTGACACATCCTGTAGCCTCTGCCTTCTTGTTTGGGCTCTTTTCTTCCTTATGTCCCTCTGTCCCCTTCCTCCATTTGGGGAGGTTCTTCTCTCCAGCCTCCAAAAGCCTTCAGCAGGGCTGAGTCACCTCTGTGGACATGTCCACGCCATTGTGCATGTTCCAGGGCATCTGCTGACCTCCAGCTGCTGCTCCAGAGAGCCCAGCTCTGAGGCCGGTGCTGTGGCACGAGGGCCAACCCTACAGAGCCCCAGATCTCTCTGCTAAGTGCAGCAGAACTCCCCTCATGGTATCACTACAGAAGCACAAGCTGCACACAATGTTTTCTGCTAACATCCAACTCAAAATCATTTGTTCACATTTTATAATGAAACAACTCTGCCTAGGAATGTTTTATTTGCTTGCTTGAAAAGTAACTGCTTTCCCCTCTAGGCTGCTGGGAGTGATGACTTTTGCTGTTAGCACAGTTTTTTTGTAGAGGAGCAGTTCAAACTACACTGCTGGAAACAGCCTTTCCCACAATTCTGGACAGAAATGGTTTACGATGCAGAATCCAAGATAATGCGGAAGATTGAAGATTTCCCTGCATAAAGGTGTGCACCAAGGTGCATCCGATAGTGTTTGACAAACCCAAACTCACTCTTAGGTAGCTCGGCTGGATTAATAATTAGTAGGCCTTGTTTGTGATAAACTCTAGGAGATAGACGCGGTGTAATGATTTCTCCTACAAGGACTTGACATCCACTGTGTCAGAGGACTGCAAGGTAAGAAAACATGAGTTCAGGCATAAAAGTTTTTATAGTGTAGATCATTTGGGAAAATTAATCTCACCTAACATTGTAGAGACCTACATCTGGTCTAGTTGTCTAGTCTCCCTTAAGTTGTTCTAAGCTCAGGAGCAATCACTCACCATGTACTTCAGTTACAGCTGATATCTGAACTACTCAAAATGATTCTGTCTCAACTGACTCAGTTAGGAGTTTAGGTGTCATCAGTCCCTTCAAACTTCCCTTAGAGGTAGGGATTAGGAACTCCGCAGATGGTGGTCTATCCCAGCATATATATCTCTTTCCCTATCAGAAGTGTGCATCAAGATTTCAGACAAATCCTTTTCAACACAGCTAGTAGCTTAAATAAAAGTGAAAAGTCCAAGACTGTCTGTTTCCTAGCTTAGCAGGACTTTTGGAAATGTCCCTTCACTGAGCTTGTAAAGCATTTTGGAAAATGCAATTCTTCTGTTTTCTCCCTACCAGGATCATTTCCCAATATTTTTTTTCTCATTTTCTTTTTTCTACACTTATATCATGGCAATATTAAGCACCAGATTTGGTTACTGGCATTGGTTGGGACAAAGTTTTCTTCTATGCAGATGATTCTCTGCTGCATGAGGCCCCTCCACAAGGCTGTTATTGTGTGTTGTAAAAATAAGTGAGCCCAAAATTTTTATTTGAAAGTCAATTGAACTGAGTGTCTGTTGCTTTGTTCTAAATGTATAGAAATAAACTACCTCTGCCTTACTTGGCTCTGCAAAACAGATTGCCCGTTTCTTCCATTACACTTTGTTCAAGAGGTAATATATACATAACCCACAAGTAAATTGCTGGTATGATCATACACAGGATTTGAAATAATTGATTAATAAAGAAAAATAATCAGTTTTGCAAGTAAAATGTTGCAGAAAGATCTTAAAATATCCAATTCAGCCACAAGCCTTCGTTTAAAGATGGTGACTTTAAGAAAGTCTACTTCTTTAAAGGATAAGTGGTGCAGTGAGCCCTCTTTTCTCTTCTTTAGCTCTTATTCTGAAGCTTATTTTCATGTAGAAAATATCCTCTCCAAGTTACATTCTGACAGTGCTAACACTGCATTGATCTTTTTCTAAATGAATAAATTAATAAATTCCCTTCAACTACAAATAGTTCTTTGCTTCCATACTCCTTTGTTTTCATGTCTTGCCAAGCAGTTGATATCAATAGAGACAAAGCTGCTGTCACATTGTCAGAGTAATAGAATGCTTTATTTCTGGTTGGGGTTGTTTTGGGTTTTTAGCACTAGTTTTTACTACAACAATACTTATTTACTGAGTTTTCTACTTTCTTTTCCTTTGGCTTAGAGTTGGGGGTTGATGTTTTGCCTTTTTTTTTTTCCTCTTCAGTATTCTGAGTGTCAAAGATGGCAAGGCTTTCATCTCTTAAAAACCTTCAACACAGTTTCTACATAGTGGTCATCTGGTGGAGGTTTCCTTGGGCTTCCAGGCTGCAGGAACTTCTTAATTGTAGGCATATTGCTCATTTTGGTTTTAAATGCCTAAGAAATAATTAAAAAAAAAAGAAAAAAAAACCAGAATAAGAGAAATTCTAGCCACAAAAATGTGATTTACACAACATGGGGAAATGATCAGTTTAGGATTGCCCTCTAGCTCCGGAATACAGCCATGCTCAATAACAAAATTACCTGCAACTGAGGAAACCCTGACAGCACAGCAGGAATTTTCTCCTCCACTGCTAAAATGGCTTCAATTAGCTGAACATCTGCCCAGCTGAATTTGTTGCCCACAAGAAAGTCTTGGCCATGTTGTTTCAAAACCTGGAGAACACAAGAGAATGTGGGCTGCAGATGAGAATGGCACATATGTTGCCTGGCACCTAAGCCTCACAGCGCAGCTGTAGAGCTGAACAGCAATTACATCTAAAATTTCAGGGTGGAGTTTTCAGCTAGAAGCTGTGAGCCTAAATCAGTTCACTGTTCATTTCCTGTTCTAATACACAGACTACAAATTCTGGTCATTCAGTATTGATGAATGATGACAGGCACTGGGAACAGAGGCAAAAACGTGCTTAACTAGGCTACTAAGAGTTATAGAATTAGAAATAGGAATAATTGAGGCACTAATGAGAAACTTAGAGAATTTATAAAACTGACATTTTGGTATTTCATTTAAAGTTATGTTCAATGTTGATACCAGAAAGCAAACTTAGAAATACAGAATTACAGTATCTAACCAAGGAAAATCCCTGCCTTTGGGAATAGGTTATTATAGTTGTGTGAACTTCATAGAAGTTCATCTTTTATTACTGTTTTCCATCAAAACAAGATGAATGTTACGAAAGTGGGAAATGTTGCCAGATGCATGAATCATATGGGTTTGGTTCATTGTTTTTCAAAGTGGGATGTGCAGAAATCTATGACTACACTTCACAAAAGTAATCCTAATCTCTCTGCCTGATTTATTTGCAAGGGATTTTTGCATTCTCCCAGTGAAACTGTTTCAGATGAAATTAAGTACAACAGAGAGATGCGCTCTAAACAAGTGTAAGTATGGAAATATTCCTTCAAGGAAAAAAAGAAATCACATGTGCTTGCTTTTCCTTCGGTGAAAAGTTTTGCTGTATAGCTGAGAATATATTGCTTTGTAGATGTTCAAATACCACAGCCCTGACAACACAAGCCAGCAAATAGAGGAAAACACGTTGCTGTATTTCTCCTTCTTTGAGATACCCAAGAAAGCTGAGGATTTGGAACTGACTAGTACTACAAATATGTTCTTATTTTGAGCAAACTTTTTAATAATTGTAAATACAATATATCTTATTATAAATACATCCTTATTTTCACTTACCTTTTCAAAGACTGGAAAGTATCTGTTAGTTGCTTTCTCCTTAATTGAGTCAAGATTTTTCTCCTTTGCATCAGGTGGGGAGAAAGGAAACATCAAAATCATTTGCATTAGATCTGATATTCCTTCCACATACATATCAATCCTGTTGGTCAGGGGAAGACAGTAGAAAAGAGCACAGAGAAGTTATTTCATCTGTTTTCCAATTAACTAAGGCAAGTTAGAGAAATTTATCCCACCAATGTAGTGCCAATTTTCACAGCCAAAATGAAACACAAACTAAACCTAAGTATTTTTCAAAAAGAATGAAAGCCTACTTTCTGTTTAGGAGGATTTCAGAAGCAGTTGTTAAAACTTACTGTGCTAGCCTTTCTCATACCTTTATATTGGATTTACAGGATAGAATTTGGTTTATACAATGCAGCTATCAAATATCAGATTCCACATTAAGTGACAAGAGGTGTTACGTACAGGGCTCTCTCCTTCAGGTCTTTCCCATAGAGATTATATTTCCCTGCTATGTAGCTGAGGATGGCTCTGGTCTGCACCATCTTCATCCCATCAATCTCAACCAGGGGCACTTGCTGGAACAGCAGGAGTCCATCTAGGGTAGAGTTGACAAAAAGCCTGTTAGTTCCTCTTGGACTGCAAGCTGTACAGGAGATCAAGAGACTGAGCACATTTCTATTGTGGTGTAGGAGACCACCAATGTCTTGCCCTAACTGTAAAATTCCGTGCAGCAAACCTGTGGGAAAGATCAAATAGCCTGTATCACACTTGTGTTGATAGGGCATCACAGCACAGCTGGGCCCTGGCTCTACAGCACTGCCAGAGCTTGCCAGGCTGGTGGGAGCTGGCACTGCCTGCTCCTTTGCACATCTGGACCCTGCCTCATGCTGGCAGAAAAAACCTGAACCCATTTTCAACCCAAGGAATAAGAGGAGAAAAAAGATTAATACATAAGTAAACTGAAAAAAAAAAATCCAATTATTTTGAATGTAGATCAATTCCCTGTCAGGAACATATACATGAGTAGAAAGAGAGAGGGGGTAGCACGCAGCAAGACTGAGCTGCTGGAATAAAGGAAGGGATCAGACCACTTTCAATATCATAAAGTTACAGAGCCAGAGGCAGAAGCTGTGCCAGCTGTCAGTGTTTAAGTAAGTTTTACACAGTCACTCCAGGACAACAGTTTGAGTGTCTCCATACATTTTCATATCAGGCCTAGCCTCAGTGTCGTTCCACAATTTAGGCCTATTTAGAAACATCTTTGTAGTCCCATTTTCTGCTGGTGCTGGTAGCAGCATTTGTCTGAGCCTTCAGTGAGGCAGCTCTGAGAACTGAGTTGCCATAGAGATTGAGCATTGCAAAGTCAGTCTATTCTAGAGCAGTTTTCTGCTGGAATAATTCACTGTCTTTGGAGATACTCTCTTCTCCATTTACACACTAAGGGCATCCAGAGAACAATCCTGTCCTGTTCAAAAAATCACAGCAACACTCCAAATCCAAATAGACAGCTGCCAATTTGGATTGCTCAAAGTTAATGACTTCTTTTAATTGATCAACTTTAATCTGTTTGGCCAATGGTTCTTTCAGGTATAAGGGTTCATTTTAACAGGCACATCTGTTTGCTTTTTTCTCTTCACAGAGCTGTTAAAATACCTTGCTAGGCTAGAAGTAATAAACATTCTTCACTTGTTCTATATCATTAATTTACAGTTTAAATAAATACAAAGAGTAGTTCTCTCTTCAGCAACAAATAGCTTGTATTTGTTTCTTGTAAACATTCAGAGAAAAATCATCTGTCTTCATGTTTTTAGAGAATACACCTCCACATCTTAAAGAAGAAACATTACTTGGTATCTATCTAGCAGAAACAGTAGAATGGAAAAACTAACAGCTTTGCAAGAATATTTTTCAGCAGAAAGATGTGAAGTGAAAAATAAAAATCTGACTTTCTGACCCTTGACAAAATGTGATGCAGCAAACATGAGTGAACTGAACACACTGTTTGTTTCTTATCTACGGAAAAGAGGAATCCCTTTTAAAAACCAGTAGTGGACTGCTTCTCCTCCCTCATTTTGCAGCGAGAACAAACCACTTCACATAATCACTGCATAGAATATATATGTAGGATTAAAAGAAGTTTACCAGTAATTTCAGTGATTCAATAATGCTGTCCAAAGACAGTCTGTGAAGCATACATTAAAAACCAGTCACCTAGACCTACCATTTGCAATCAGCTAGAAGAGCTTGTTGATATCCAGGTAGCAACCTGGGCAACCTATGGCTACACAGATTGTGCCAGACCAGTCATCCCTCAGGTCAACAGGTACAGGTCTGCCCAGGCCAAAGCTGTTTAACTCCCTCAGCCTCCAAAACAGCTGTCTGTCTTCAAGCTACCTGTTGGGAACAGCCCCTGACCCAGGCATCATCGTAACACTGCTGCGGCATTGCTTAGAGGATCGTCAGCTGGTATGGGCCAAAATCACACCTGGACCAGTCTAATGATTTGGTGGTGTCTAAACACGGGACACCCTGTAAAAAAAACGCATGCTGGTAGGAAGAGGAAAAAAAATTTAGAGGGAGAAGTAATGTGGAGTTATTTCTGTTTAGTCTTGCCCTGCACAACTGGCAACATTCCAAAGGTCCCTTTATCGGGATGAGTAACTAATTTGTCTTTCTTCAACACATTGTATTAAACCACACCTTTTTCCTTGTGTTCTCACACTCTAAAGCTCAATATATAGACATAAAATGCTTGATCTTCTCTATAAAAAACTTTCCTATCTTTTTCATCATCATTTAATTCTCTCTGGATATGAATAAGGTGTATCCAGGATTGTATCACTCTGTCCAGATTAACTAGTCCTGTGAAGGACAGAGATTTGAGGTTTCAGTTCCTGTGCTGTTGTATTTAGAGCTATAGCTGGTTTCTTTACACTGCACTGTCCTCCCACATTGTCCAAGTCCCAGCCAATTGGACTGCCAAATTTAATTCTGATCTACTTGATGCCACTTCCTTTATTTTAGATTTCCTGTCAGAATTTCTTTAAATACAGCTTTTCTTTTCTGAGCTCAGCCAGAATGCAGTCAAGTCCTCTTCCAAGTCTCCTAGTATGTCTTGGAAAGTTCAGCCTGCTGTGAGGTTTCTCTCATGTCTTGGGCAGAAGATAGACTGTGGGACAGGTGCATTCTGTAGTGCTCCTCAGAGTCCCACCTCCTTCCCCACCTTGGCAGCAAGGTCTTCTTCCAGGGTGGTTGTGGTGGGGTTCACTGCTGGATTTCATCTGACCAGATATCAAGGGCAGTGGCTGGGGGCACGTGCTGGTGTTTGGGAACTGGTCTCCTAAGGTTGACATGAAGTCTTTGTGGCTTGCTGCTTTGACCATGACACACTTTCCACAGGTCTCTCTGCTGGCTCCATACTTTTAATTAGGAGAAGCTTCACACCTCAGGCTTATTCTGCTTAGGACTGTCACTAGTGTGTTCACACAGAGTGTACCACAGAGGAAACTGGCTTCCCTGGAGATTTTACGGCCACGACAGCCTTTTATTTAGAGGCTTATCCCACTGCATTCAGAATCAACATAGAGGTACATCTGTACCCATCAACACAAGAGCAGTTCAGGCCAGCTGGCTGGCCACACTCACTCTGTTCCACTCTTTCTGCCTTTAGAGCATGATGGTTACATCTAAATGACATCTTGGAAATGGCCCTTGGTATGAGACAACTCCCAAATGATGCCTAGGAATTGATTGGGGAGTGCTATTTGCCATGGACGAAAAATGTGCCAGAAACCATGCTAACAGTTCAACAGCATAGATAATTAAGATATATTAAATAGAAATGTGTGCCTGTTTAATGTACTGCAATAAAGACAGAAGTCACAGAAGCTATGGCTTTTAGCTTATAGGAGTTATGTGGCATGGGAAATATCAGGGTGTTCAAAACTAGTATCGCAGTATTCAAAGTGTGCACCTAGAAGTTTGCATTGGTTTAAATAAACTCTTTTTAACCACAAATTTAGCTAAATTGGAGAAACATTTTCAGGGACTAAACCTTAGGTGTTGGGATTCTTACCTTTGATCAATTTGTCATATTGCTCTTTTGTTTGCAAAAAAACCTCTTCAAACTGGAAAAAGAAAGAATAGTGTTACACTGCTGCATTTGAACACTTGCCTTCTCTAAATGACTGCACATAACCATGCACAGAACATCAAGTCAAGCAAAATGTAATGGGTCAGATCTTCAGCTGCACTGTATGAGTACATATGTCCTGAGGATCCCACACACACCCTGACAGCTGATGGGGAGCAGAAGGGCCTGGCCACTTCTGAAACAGGGCACTGACTCAGAAATAATATAAATGCAGGTAGAAACAGGGTGCAGGCATCTACATGAGCGAGGCAGGTTGGAGCCAGTGCCAAGGAATGCACCAAGTACTTAAAATATTTCTAACCCCACCCCAGTTAACAACTCTTCTGTTTAGACACACTGTAACTGCAAAGTAGTAAGACTGAGTTAAGGTGGTTTTGCATGGCTAGAAAAGTCAGATTAATCATAATGGGTCAAAATGGAGATTTATTTAAAGGCCCTTAAGTAATTTCTTCAGAGTATTAATATTAACCCTAATAAACTCTGAGCTCTGCTGAGTTTGCATCCCAAGTATTAACCACCAAACAAGGTAGTTACAAAAATGCAGTGCCACCGGCCAAATGAATTTAGCCACCCTCATGCAGCTGTTCATCCTCCACGTGCACATGAAATTGTTCCTCGGTGAGGCCCATTGAGAACACCAGTCTATCACTGAATGTGAACCCACCTCCACACCAGCCGCTGCCAGCAGCCATCGTATGGGCTCCATTCGCCCCCTTCCATTCAGGTAGGTAAGCCTGGGCTTCCCTGACATGCTTCTGAGCTCCTGGCTTCCTGAAAAAAATATTAAGCAGAAAACAGTATCTCTTAAAACTGGTGTAAGCACCATTTTTTTTAGGGGAAAGACCACCTTTTATTCTCACTATGCCTGTTGATGTTTAAGTTTCATCTGGTTTAAAACATAAAATGAGAGATGAACCAATGATACTATATCACCTCTGCTAGGAAAGGAAAGATGTCTTCCACAGTGCTACTAGGGAGGCTTGTTATCATTATAAGCAAACACAGACACATTTAAACAAGTTGTGTAAGTCCCTAGCTACAGAGGGAATCTTGCTGCGTTTTAAGACAAAGTCCCTGAAAATCCAACCACATGCTCAGAGAAGTTACTCACCTTTCACTCATTGCTGAAAAGATGAAAAGAAGGAAAGGAAAATATATTTTACTGGTATGCTGAAATTTGTCTAGTTTTGTTAGCCATATGTGCATTTTCTAGCTTCAAGTGCAATCCATTTCTTTCCTCAAATAGGGACAAATGAATTAATATCCTCTATTTCATGAAACAGGATAAGCTTCCTTGGCCATCCTGCACAGCTACAGCTTTTGGCACCCTTGCAGTGTCCCTCAAAGCCAAATCTGGAACCTAGCTGCACTGGCTTCAGATGCTCCCAAAGGTATTCCCCAGGGCACGGGGGACCTGCGCGCCCAGGGGACCAGCACACCGAGGCTGCCTGGCGCTTGCTGTAACAGCACCTCAGAGAGCATGCAGCAGGGACAGCGTGTTCCTATGGAGCTCTTTCATACATAGGGACAACCAGCTGGACTATCTGTGCGGACACTTGAGTATAAGGATTTCTAAATCCAGGCCTTAATTTCTGTGCTTCACTGCCCTAGTTACTAAAAGAATGGGACTAGTGGTGCCCTTCACAAAGGTGTTTGTATTACACACTAATGATTGGAAGAAAAAAACCCCTTTAAAACAGATATCCTAATGATGTCCTAATGACTCAGAGTGTCTCAATTATTTTACAGATGACCCCAGTTTTCTCCGAGCTAAAAGCCAAACCCGCAACATTACATCTGTCACACTTTGCATCGACTCTCATTTGAATCAGACTCAGTACACTCTAATGTATGTTTTCTTCAAGTCACAGTGCTTTGTAAGTGTACTTAAAGTACATTTGGAACATAATTTGCCAATACTTGATTTTAAAGAACAAGATTGAGAGTTCTCCCTTGAGCAATTTCAGTAAGAACTGAGTCATGTTACTAGAATAAATAGGGATATTTTGAGTAATTTAGTAAATATAAATCAAATATCTATTAGGGAAAAAAGTATCATGTCCAGTTTTAAAGTGTAAATAGCTGTTTCTAATTACAATGTTTTGCCTCTCTGACAGTGTTTTATTAATTTCTGCAACTTGTGTGACTGTCAGTGAGGCCAGATTATTTACATAGTTCACAACAGCTAAACTAGTGCCTCTTTCATTATCATACTTCTCAGATACATTGCATCCATATCATTTCAACACACATTGCCCCACCCTGTAATGTGCAGAAACTTAAGAGTAAATAAGACTTTTCTTTTAGCTAAAAGAAGCCAATGAATGCAATACCAAGCATTGGAAACTTAATCCTCTTGGAAAAATTATCTATTGCTTGCAGAACAAAATTAGAGGAAGTAAAAGGTATTGGGTCTCATTTTACATGAGAATAAATTGTATGGGGAATTAAATTACATGAAAAGAGCAATGGCAAATGGAGAATTAAAACTTATCAGATTTTTTTTTTTTTTATTTAAGAATAACTGTCAGCTCTGAGTGGATTTTAGTTGTCTTAAGCTTCAAACACAGGAAAAAACCCAACCCTTGTTTTTTGGTTAAAAGTCTCTCAATCTTTAGATCCACTGAATGTATCTCCATTGACTATATAGGGACCTTACACTAGTAGCTCACATACAGGAAGGTACTTTCAGTTCATGGGTCTGGACCAGAGTCTTGCCCTGAGGGCTCAGATTAGTTGCCCATTCTTATGGGGCTACCTGAGATTCCCTAAAAGTCAGCAGATACAACCCTCAACTTACTGCAAACTGGTTAACTTTTTCTACTTTAAATCAGTAACCTATTCACCCAGACCCTCGATGCCTTTTTGCATTTACTTGGGGAAAGGTTCAGCTGACATAGCCAAGACTCCCTCAGGACTTCACTCAGACCTCCGCTATTTTTCTAGTTTTAGTAAAAGACTTGCAGGATGTGGTGTTTAAAAAAGTTGATCCAGTTTTGATAGAGTATGTTGATGCTTTATTAGTAACAATGCAATCTTGTATAGCTGTCACCCATTCCTTGCTGTTTGTCTCAGCTGAAAAGGGTCCCTCCACATAAGTTACAATTTTTATAAGAGAAGTGTGGAATATCTGTTATCTGCTAAATTCTTTAGCAAGAGGAGTAGCATTTTTCTGAAAAGCTTATTAAAATAATTCAAAATCTTCCAAGACCAGCTACTAAAACCAAATGTTTCTTAAGAGCTGTAGGATTCTGCCGCTCCTGGATAACTCTTTTAAGGAAATAGTGAAACCCTCGATACCAATTATTACCCAAAATGATGGAGAACCATTCAATGGACAACAGAAAGTTAAAAGGATTTAAGCTTTTCAAGCAAGATGCATTTTAATATTAGACTACCAGACTGTGGTAAACCATTTACCTTGTTTGCACAAGAAGGGCAAGGAATAGCCTCTGGGATGGCAACTAACATGCTGAACCCTGCTACTCTGCTCCTTTCACCTGGAGAAGGAACTCCACATCATGATTATGTAGTAAACACAGCATAAAGGGCTCAAGCAGATTTAACAGACGCGTTGTTTCTAAATCCCAAGGTGGAACTGTTTGTTGGTGGGTGGTCATATTATCTGAGTAGCAACTGGAACACAGGTTATTGAAAAACTGCTGTGAATGAAGCAGTGGAGGCTTCACCACTGTCTGAGCCTGAGTGCATGAGCAGCTGAATTAATTGCATTACCAAGGGTCTATCAGCTGTACAAAGAAAAGACTAAGTATTTATGCTGATTCTCAATATGCATTTGGAGTACACCATACAACTGGGCAGTTATGCAAGCTGTATAGGTTTATAACTTCTAGTGGAAATAAAATATCAAAAGCTCCACAAATTACTCAGCAGTTAAATTACTCAGCTATAAAATTGGCAGAGATACATACCATCATTCATCAGCCAGACCACACAAGAAGAAGGACAAAAGAAGAGACAGAAAATGGTCTAACAGATATTCCTGCCAAAGCCACATCACCACAGCCATACAAACTGCTGGGCTTACAAGCAGTCCAGTGGTCTGACCTGGTGTTACTTGCTCCTTGAAAAGATACCTCTGACTACTCCTGCTGAAGAAATTGACTCTTGCTAAATGTAGAAGCAATCAAAGCTTCCCAGGGACTGTGGAAAACAGATGTGTTAAACCTTTCTATTTTACCTAAGCAATACCTGATTCCCATAGCAAAAATGCATCACCATCCAGGGCATTTTGGGACTACTGCACTAGCCCAGACACTGCTGAAGAACTAGTTCATATGAGGAATTTATGCTACAGCCAAATAAGTAACTGCAACTTGTATGCACTACCCTAATACCTAGTGAAGACCTCAACAACAAAAAAAATTACTATATACATATATTTTTATTGTTTTTGTCTAAATTCCACACTTCCACCCTATTTCCTAGTAAGCCTTAATAAAATGGTCATCCAGAAACAGCAGTACCTGCATTCAGCATGAAATGCCCTTTAGCCCTGGAGCAGGGATCAGAGTCCAGCACACCCAGGGAGCCGACTTTCCTGCTCAAACCCAGAAGAGACCAACACAGACTAGAGACTTGCACTGTGTTCTCCCACGTTTTCACCTTCACACACTTTGTCCCCTCAGCAGTTTCATGGCTGCCTTGCTCAGCTCTGGTCTGCACTGCAGGATTCATTTCCTGGTTAAAACGCATCTTTCTCTAGCATTCTCTCTCCTGCAGCTTCCAGCTGGTGAGTAACTATCAAGACATGCTTAGTCTACCTGGCACATAAACTAAAGAGAGTAGAGAGCTTACATTATCCCAGCAAATCCCAAAGTAGTTTCACTAAAAAGAGTCACACAAACACTTTAAGAGAAAGGAATTTATAAGTTAATACTGACCTTAATTCAGTCTCCACCCAGCACAGGCAGGTTCCCCTGGGCTGTTTAAACTTTGCAGTTAGGGGGGAGTTTCCAGCCATACCCAATTAGAGAGAAAATCTCCCAATGCTGTTGACACTACCCAGTTTAAAGACGTATGGCTCTGAAAACTGACACCCAAGACGGTGACTGTCTTTCAATTTGCTGGTTTGACTACACCATGAAGGTAACCTCATAGTTTCTATAGCAGCCATGTATTTGAACTGCTCCCTTGGACTTTTGGTGACATTTTACCCAAATACGAGAGCAAGACACATTGAAGCACTGAGAAAATTATAGATTTTTCTGGCTCATAGTTAGGGTAATAGTTACTATTTAAAGACAAACCACTGAAGTTTCTAGGCTTGTTTCACTATTTAGCAGAAACCCAGGTTTTTATTTTCAGTGCTGTATGGCACAGAAAAGTTACCCAAAGTGTGGGATCATAGTGCTCCATTTCTTTGAAATACAGTATCAAGCTTAGTGATAATTTGATATAAAGCAATTTTTGTCACAACTCACCCCATCTCTTAAGGCATTAATTTTGGAAATAGAATGTACATGGCTAATACTCAGAGATGAAACAAACTATGATTTTCTTACCCTGTTTTCACGAAAAGTAACTGTTTCAGCTTTTCTATCTATATTTCAGGTGAAAATACCAAAACTGAAAGTGGATGTGAACAGACATGAGGATAGCATAGCAGTTGGAAAATGGGATTTGGGTGCCAAAGATCAGGGTCTCTCCTCTAGCCTAGACCCACATGTGATGTTGGGCATCCCTTTAACACCCCTGCAGCAGACATCAGTATAGCTAATCTGAAGATCTGTTTACAGAACCCACACTGTTACCAAAATTGTATTTATCTGTCCAAAGCCACAGCACCTCACAATGGGGAATCTTAGGACAAAAGTCTCTAGTAACTGTCTTGGGAAAATCACTCCAAAGCTGCCACTTTCTTTTTCTTCACAGTTGGAGTTTTGTTATGGTTTCTCTGCCTGGCAATAGCTGGCAGCCTGTTCTAGAGGATGCACTTTCAATAGAGGCTTCTTAAAAATTTGTAATTTATATGCTTCAGAGACTAATGGTGTCACTAAAAAAACCCCCTGTATGGTGCTTCTTTACACTTTGCCTAATTTTAACTCCTTCTCAAGTTCATCTTTTAGTGAGTAAAGCATAACATTAAATGCATGCTTCTGTATTGTTTCTATGTCAAATTCAGTTACCACAAAGAAAATTCCCAAGTATGGGTCAGAAGGCCAGTAGAGACCCAAAACAGCTACCAGCAGGCAGCATGGGCACAGCACCCTGTTTTGGAAGGTCTGAGCATGGTGTTACAATGCATGGCATACCCCAGTGGCTGGAAGCAGTGTCACCCAATGGTCCCCATATGCCTAAACCAGAAATGTAAATGTGGCTAAAGTAGAAATGGGGCCCATACAGGGATAGCTGATTAGGAAAAAAGCATTTGTTCATATCTGTCTGTGATGGCAGAATGGAATCAAGATTAATCTCTTCCTGCTTTTGAGGTCTTTGATATCAGCATACACCTGAGTGCAAGAGTTGGTTCAGAAACAGTGATCACAAAAGAGTATGCAGGTGAATGTTGTCACTTTGTCCTCTCTGCAGTCTCAGATCCTGCCAATGGCAGCAATAGGCTTGATGGAAAAAAGAATGGGAGGAAGAGATCCATGATTTGAGGCTCAGGGTTGAGCAGTCAAGCAAAAGTGTTCTGATGATTTTTGGATTTGCTGAACATGGCCACATCCAGCTTTAACTGGTGGTCTCCTTCTATACATTTCTTTTTGACAGAAAGGCTTTCCTCCTTGTTTTTATTTTGCTTCCAGCACAGCCTTTCATAATGTAATTACAAAGCTCCTTTGACATCTGAAAGTATTGTAACAATGAAGGTACTGATATCTACAACTTGAATAGCTGAACCTCTAGAGCAGAAAAGAAAATAAGTTTCTTTTATATGTGATTTGTTAAGCCACACCCATGAGTTTTCATGCAAAGGGCATGGGGCCCAGGTGTCACTGAAGTGATCAGGGGTTGGGCATAGGCAGATTTTAAATAGTGCACACCATGCCCTGGCATGCCAAGTTCCCACTGTGCTCTGTGGTCACACTTCCTTGTGCTGTAGCTTAAACAAGTTCAAAGTCTTCTCAAAATGCACCTGCCTGCAATCCTCACAAACCATTAAGCAGCTGGCTGGGGGGACCATGCCTGATTACAGCATCCTCTCAGAGGTGGGCTCAGGGCATATCACTAAGTGCCACTAAAGAATAAAACACAGAAGGGTAGGAGGATTCTCCCCATGCTGCTTATTGCACTCTTAAACTGAAGCACAACACCACTGGGATAAAAATAAGTACAGTCCACATGAACAGTTAGAGCAAGTCATGTATCACTTGAGCATAGAGTGGCTGCAAACTTTCAGTGACTGCTCTGGTTCTGTCCAGGAAGCTTTACTGGCTGCCCATAGACAAGGTTAACCAAGTCTGTAGTCACCCTCATGCATACTTCTGTGAGCTGTTTAGCACTCGGCCAGACCACTGGCACAGAAAAGTCTGAAAACAGTAACCCTAATTCTAATTTACAACCATTGTACTGCTGGTGAGGGGAGCCTAAATGGAGTGCTGGCTTACAGAATGTTATAATTTGGATTGTTTAGTCTTTATTGATCTGAATATCTCAGCATGGTCAAAGGGCTGATTTATCTAGGCGCAAGATAGGCAAGATCAAGGTTTCAAAGCCAATTGAAAAATAACTGGAATAGTACAATTTCATTGTGAAATATTTATCTTAAATAACTCATGTATTATAATGACTTCGTATTTTGATAGAAACTTCTGTATGTTGCCTCCATCTGGTCTCTGGTATGTTCTGGGAAACTTTCTAAGAACCTCAGTTTATGTGCATTGTTACAACAAGAACTACTACTAATATAAACTTAGGTTTAAAGAATCTTTTTATTTTCAAAAGAAAGTGTAAAGAAGTAAAGCAGAAATTTCAATCCTAGCTTTATCTGTTGACCAATTATAAACCTGGAAAACAATTTTTGGGGCTTTTATTCCAATTGAAAAGACTTTTTGAAATAAAGATAAATATTGATCACTTGGACAAATTTAAAATCAGATCTCATCCTGTAAAACTTTTTTTTTTTTGCTTTTTCTGGTGCTTTTAAAATAAAAGTGGATTTATTTAGACTTATCATAAAAAGATAAATATGTTTTATTGACCACAAGACCATTTCTTACCTTATGAAACACTTGCTTTCACTGAAGTTTGTTTTTCCCTGGAGTTCATCAGAATTTTCATGAGATCCTATAACCCTTATACAGATTTCAGCATTATTTTTTGTTCAAATACAAATATTCTTGCCTTCCCTTAAACCCTCTTACACAGATCTGTCAGCATAAAAACAGTCAATGAAGCAAGATTAGTGACACATTATTTGTACAACCTAGAATTATCCCACTTTTAAGATGCTCTTTATTCCCTGTTTGGTAGCATGTTCAAAATCATAAAATCAAGGGGCTCTAATGACGTTTCTGGGTAACATTCTAACTGTGCATTTACTTGCCTTGCAGGGAATGTATAACAGTTTGTGCAATGTAACTTGGCTTCCTCTCTAATGATGTTTTCAGTATGAGACTCTTCTGTTCATGTTGCATGTGCAAGACTGTACAAACCTAGAAGAACAAAAATCAAGGTTTAAGTAAGAAAAGGCGTTGGGAAATGACAGCAGATGGAACCTGGCTTCATTTCCTGGTAAAAAATCTGTTAATGCTACAGCTTTTTCATCTGGCTTCATTATCACTTTGTTGGCTGGCTAGCTGGAGGAATTTCTTATTTTTGCCAATGTTGCTTACACTTGCTTTAAAAGCCTAAAATTGAAAACAATGCAACAATTAAGAATAGGGGGTGGAAAAAGTTCTAATCACAAGTCAACAAAAGCCTGTGAAATCAGCTTCATCCGATGGTGGCTCAGGGCTGATGACAAGGGAGGAGACACTTTCCTAGGAGTAGATGGTACAGCCTCAGAGGAAAGTAGGTGCAAATCAGATGGTACAAGCCTAGAAGGCAAGTCATAAAACCTTGATGATCGGTAGTGGGATAATCTGCCTTTCAGAATTTAATCTTTCTGCACTAGAGGGCTGCCTAGCCCCTGAATGTTTGATATCTTTCAAGATTTCACAGTATAATTATTATATCCTTCATATGACTTTCATCCTTTTAAATTCCTGGCCTCAATGACATCCTCTAATGATATCCACCATCTTAGTGTGAAAATGTTGCTTTTCATTGTTTGTATTTTGCTGCTTTTAATTTGTCTTATTCCACTTCTATTATAAGATAGGAGAGATGAAAGCCCTTCTGTTTCTGTTACTGACACCACATGCACAAAAATCATGTAATAATTTTTTTTACAAATTGTTCTGTAATTCACTTCTCACATGTATTTCTCAGCTCTGATTTTTCCATTTCTATTACTTGTGTTTTACTTTGTTGGCTGTGTTTCCTGACTCTCACTTGATTACATCTGCATTCTGTAAGAGTGCAAGAAACTGCCAAGAATTTTAACCTGTCTGCCTCAAAACTTGAATACGTATGCATCACTATTTGATTTAATTACCTTCAGAAAAGGAAACTCAGAGAGAATGGAGGGCACTTTCTCTTCTACCATGAGGAGAGCTTCCATCAGTTGCTGAACTTCAGCCCACAGAAATTTGACAGATACGAAAGATGGTAACTAGATTGATTCTAGAGGAAAAATGTTTAAAGGAATTAAAAAACTAATTACTTTTCTGAGTTTTGCTCCAGAACAGAGTTGATGGAGATATTAACAATCCAAACCTTCATTTCAGGTTTATTTCTGCATCCTTAAACAGCTCTGTAAGTTGCACATATACAACAATTGCTACATTTCCGTAAAAACTACAAATAAAATTATCAGAAGAAGCTGTAGATACGGTGCAAGATACATAAAAAGTGAGGGGAGAGATAGGTGGTTAGTCTTATGTGCACTGGGTCAGATACAAACCTTCACTTTCTTTTGTTCGTTGTTCTCAAGGAGAGGTTTTCAATCCACGTTTGATAATGGACTAGGAATCTGGCTCATCTCGCCCAGCTAGTTAGCAGCACTGTAGACCTCAGTGCTCAGTTCACAACGGTAACAGCTCCCTTACACATACATAAGCCTCTTTTCGATGGTCTGCAGAGCGAGAGGTGAAATCGAATGTATACAGAGAACTGAACTGTCCTTGCCACAGCAGAAAAAATTGAAAGGTGGCTTTGGTGTGCTTGAGAACCAGGTTAAAACCATCTGTTGTCTTTATACACAAGGTGATGAAGTTGTAATAATAAAATACAGTAAATGCACTCGGGTTAGAAAAGTGTTGATGGAGATATATTTCACTGCTGTATGTGGAGATTCCTAATCTTCTACATCAAAATGAGCAGAAAAGACAGAAAAATCTTTGGGGCCCAAACCTATACACTACAGTATTCTGGTTTGAAGAGGCATCCCTCTTGATTCAAGGAGAGACAGGACACTATGCAACCAGTGGAGTCTTACTCTGTCCCTCTTGTAGGATAAAAATGATCCCCAGATCCTGGAGATGTACATTCTCCAGCCTCAGCCCTGCACCACCTTTGTATTAGCACCTACTTCTACTAGCAAGAAAATACCATGGCACTAGAAAAATAAACAGTGTACTTGTTTAATTAAGATCAAGATACAAACCTGTTACACCTGTTTTCTTGTGTGGGCATACTTTATGAAAACTTAAAACAATTAGATGCTCTGCAAAATGTGACAAACAGTTCTCTCCCAGATCATCCCTTAACTAAAGCTGTCCTACAGCAAAACTGTCTGCTGAATAATAGCAAGAGTTACATAAGGTAATTACTTCCTTGAGAAAGTGAGTGGAGGGATGTTCTATGCTTGAACTAATGTGCATGCAAGTCAGCTGGCAGGGCTGGGGTCGTATGTACTAAGCTATGGCTCTGAGGCTGAAGGATGAGGTCAGACTCTTTTTATCTTATCAGAAAAGGCAACATTCCTTTCCATCTTCTCTTGGATGACATTTCCAGGTGAGAGATTAAATGGTTCTGCTGTGGTGTAGAAATTTGTCTGAAATGGAAAGTAATAGTTGTAGGCCAAGCAACGTAAAAAAAATCTGCAGCATAACTAGCAAATTGTCCCTAGTTCTGCATTAGGATTGAGTGATGCCCATAACTAGGTAGCTTGTGGGTCGATGTCAGAGTTGGACATGGAGTTATACAATGATGCTATTTGAAAATTTTCACTATAAGCCAAGGCCACATTAGCTTTTTTGGATGCCAGTGCTGTGCTGGGAACTGGTATGTGGCTAATTATCCACCATGTCCTTCAGTTTCTCCTCCTCTGAGTTCCTGCTTCTCACATCAGTGGGAATTTAGTCAAACTGCATTTAACTAGACTAAATGCCTCTTGTTTATTAATTTCTAGTATGCACACTGATTCAGTTCACTGAATTTCAACTTTCCTCCCTATTGTCGATTTATTTTTTTTATCTTCTGTGAAAAGTGCTAATTTTTCTTTTAGCCCTTTGATAAAAAACTGAAATAGCAAAGTTCCAAGGATCTAATTGCTGTCTTCAGCTACCTAAAATGTAGTTGCAGAGGGGCCAGGACCAATCTTTCCTCAGAGGACCATAGTTAAAGTAGGAGAGACAACAGGCACAGGCTGTAGCATGAGAAATTCCAAGAGACAGCAGCAATGAAAGTTTTACAGGTCAAAGCCTGGAAGGGGCTGCTAGAGATATGTGTATATATATATATATATATGTATATATATGTATATATATATATATCTCTGCCTTCTCTGCCCTGCACTCTGAGGTAGCTTGCAGATGTGCTTCCAGTCAGATGCTAAGAGGTTAACCATGCCTTACAGATACCTTGCCATCTGGTGGTATCATTTCTTTCTGCTGACTCCAAAAGTAGTCACAGTTCAAAAGCGGGCATCTGGGGCTCAGAGGCTTGAAGTTATTGTACCAGGCGCCGTCCTTTAGGTCCTCCCCACGGATGTGGTACTTTTCGGGCTGTACGGATGAGGATGGCTCCGGGCTGCACCTTCTCCATCCCGCCAGTGCCAATCGAGGGCACCTACCGAAAGAGCAGGGCCCCACCTGGGGGCAGGAAAAGTAACATCAGGCTAATTCCATGCCCGCAGCTCCTGCTATGTTGAAATGGAGCCCGGGCACACGCCGAGGAGTTGCCTACGAATTAAATGACCCCCCGCAGTAAATACAAGAGCTTTTCCTGGGAGCAAGATTGAGGTTTAATGCAGCTCCAGAATTCTGAGCGGAGCCTGCCGAGAACTCTGCACCAGCAGTGGCCAGGCAGGGACCTGGCGTCCAGCTCCTACACTCCTCACCTGGAACAAGAACTCTGCCCTCCTGGACCTCAAAGCTGTGGCCAGCACACGCGAGCGCCAGCTCCAAGGCAGCCAGCAGCTCCCAGTCATCCCCACGACCTCTCTGGAAACCCGCTGAGAGACGAGCTTATTTATACCACATAAAACCAGGCACTGGGTGTTGGCACAGAGGGGCTGCAAGGGCAGGCTGGGGCCACCCCGAGCTGGGCACTGGTGGCTCCAACCCACCCGCGCAGGGCATGGCTGAGCCCGCAGCCGAGGGGAGGGTGCCTGGGGGAGACAACCTAAAATGGGACAAAACCCTGCACCACAGAGTGTGAGGGAAAAACAGCCTTGTGAACATCAAGAGGAGATGGAGGCAGAAGAGTTGGCAACGAAGGAGGGAAGTTGAGTCTGGGAAGAAGAGGCGTGGGAGGAAGGGGTTCAAGTCTTTTTTTCTCACCATCCAGCTGCATTAAATGGTAATGAACTAATTTTCCCCAAATCAAGTCTATTTTGCTTATGGTGACAATTGGCAAGTGATACTAAGTGTAGGAGTACCTGTCAAATGCCTGCTGTTAGCAGTGTTTGGAGCCCTCTGGTCAGTCAATCCGGCTAGTTTTCCTTGAATTTGGCATCTTGTTTTTTTCTGTTAGTTTTGCTATAGTCAGGTGTGAAGAAGCGACACAAGAAACATGCAGGAGACCTGCAAAATCCCTATGAACAGCTGATACTCCTTTTGCCCCTCACTCAGATAGTAGAGTTCCATTGGAATTAACTGCAACCCACCAAACTATAAGCAAACACAATGCAAAGTAATCTATAAAGAACCCGTACAGTCATGAACTAAAGCCTATATCCTGTACTATTAAATCAATGAGAATTATTCCAGTGTTTTAATTTGAAATGAACTTGCAACTCCAAGGACAGAGAGTGTTTTAAACCAAAAGAGGTTTTGTGGGATCACCACCTTTACCCCCACTAAGCATAATTTGCCTGGCTATCAGACTGATACTGCAGGCTGATTTGTACATAAATAGGTCTTACCTGAGCAAGTGTTGAGGACAAACTGAAGTCCTTGCTGGAAAACACATCAAAACTGGAGTGTACATAATGGATTCCTCCTGCATGAAATTAAACTGAAAACTGTGCTCCAAGAGTGCACCAAATACAATTTAAATGGCATTCAGTCCACACAACCACTCTTGAGCTAGGCTGAAGATAATCCTGTCCCAAATGTACAGTGCTGATGACAAGGCTTCAGTACCAATTCTTCTTCAGGTCACAGTAATTGCTGCTGTGCCACCGTATTTACTAAAAGTTATGACCATCAGCTATTAGGCTTATCAGCAACAAGTATTGGTAGAGTTGCCTCCTCCATCTTCTGCATCTTTGCTTGTGGAACTTTTGAACAGCATTAGATCAAACTTTCCTCACATTCTGGAGAAAAAGTTTGCTTCGCAAAGGAATTAAGATCAACAACTACATGATTTTCCGCACTCTTGTATTAAACTAATCTGAGATTAAACCGAGGACTAAACTACAATTGCAACTGACATTAGGAAGGCAGGTGACTGATAAGCTACTTTAGGTCTGTACAGACTTTGTATATCTGATAATGAGGGAAAAGTGTTTGTAGCACTGAAAACTTCAGTCGTGCTGAAGCTGAGGAGACTGATGAGCTCTCAAGTGGGCAAATTGTCCATCAAATATCAGACGAGTGTGCTCCCTGCATTCCAACACCAAGCAGCATCTTATTTCTCAACCCATAGCTAACACAGGAATAAAACAGTGCCCTTCAGGTTTGAGCACAAGTTGTTTCATGGAAGTTATGTCATTAATACAGAACTATAAATAACAGATATGAAATCCCAAGATAACATCCTGCAGAACAGCCTTTCAAAGCGTAAGTGCCATTTGTTGAAGTGATTTAAAATATTTTAAATTCCTTTGTTTAATTGTCTGTGGAAACCACAGAGTTAAAAAAAAAGATGAAAAGAAACAACATTTTGGGTTTGGCTGGTACTAGACCTTAGATAGGAACTATATCAGGTTTGTGTGATGGTTTACTACCTTTCCTTCACATCTCCATTCTTTTGTTTATAAACACAAAATACACCTTTGCGTGAAGTGTATGTGTTAACAAGGATCCCCTTCATATCAAATATAAAGAATTTATCCTCCAAGAAAAGTAAAAATTATGTTTGCAAGCTCCAATTTTCATTGATGAGACAACAGGACAGGGTGACCACATAAAATGTTTATTTGATTAGAACAGATCCTCTAAGTACAGTGGTTAAACAAAAATGCCATTTGTAAGTCAATTTATTTCCTAATTCAGTAATAAAAATGCAGCTTAATTATAAGGCACAACACTGACATCTCAGACAAGTCACTGATGTCCAGTAGAACTGGCAAGAGAAACACCTCCCTCCTGCTTTCTTTAAAAAACACTTGTTTCATTTGCTGATATTAAAAAAAAATAAAGGCCTAAATTGGAAGCAATCATCATATAAAAATCTGATCTGGATCTCAGAAGAAAGTCCTCAGAAGCAGCAGAACATGCTGAATGCTGTTAGTCAGCAACTCACATTTTTATCTTCTTTGCTATTCCACAACTCTCCGGGAAGACACTGCGCTTGCTGCCATTTCACTTGCTTACAATTACCAGAAAAAATCTCAAGATGAAGAAAGGAAAAAATAGGCTAGTATTAAAGTGTTATAAAAGATCCCTGCCTCCTGTGTGCTGTATGAGAGCATGAGACACTGCCCATTGAAAGGCCTCTCCAACACCCTTTGCCATCCTTGGCAGTGTAACTGTACAGCGCAGCCTGGCCGCTCTCCTACCCCGAGCACAGCTATTGTTTGGCCAGGCACATTAGTTTGCTTTCACATCGTAATACATGCGCAGAACTCTTCTCACAGTCTCCACGTATTTATCATCAGGAACAGGTTTCCTCTGGCTTCCTGGCTCTAGGAATTTCTTGATTGTGGGAATGCTGCTTATCCTTGCTTTAAATGCCTAAAAGGCAAACAGTAAGTATATGGTATTTAAAGAACAGAAAGTAACACAAGAAAGAAACCAATTTTACTGATTTGTGTAATATCCTTTAGCAAGTTGTACATGGAGACAAGACAGGAAATACAGTTTTAGCCATGGATGACTTTTACTCCCCCTCACTTCAATCCTGTTATTTTCCACAGTAATAAGTCAACCCTCTTGGGATGAAGTGGAAACAATTATCTGTGGTTTCTGATGTGTATATTACTCAGATCAGTACTTATGATCCAGAAAATATCTTCTGCTTAGAGGTACCACAGAACTGGTGAGGAGAGAAAAAACCAGAGGGCGAATTCTTCAGATTTCAGAGGGTTTACTCTAGAAAATAACAGATTCTCTAGGTGAAATATATTACAAGGCTCTTCCTAAAGCAAGAAGAATGAGACCACAATGAAAATGTGACAAATGTTTTATGGAATTATCCACACATAACATACTTTGAAATATCATTTATCATATTTACAGCCACATGAGCATATTGTTAGTGCAAGGTACCTGTAACTGAGGAAAGCCTGAGAGCACATCTGACTTCTTCTCTTCTACCATTAAAATGGCTTCAAGAAGATGAACATCTGCCCAGCTAAAATTGTTGCCAACAAGAAAGTCCTGGCCATGGTCTTTCAAAACCTAGAAATGTCATAGATGAAAACATTCAGATGTGAATAGCCATCTGGGGTTCCTGTTTCCAAAATGCACAGGCACACCTTCTTTGACTATCCTTACTGTCTCCTTTTCACCCTTCTGTCCCACGCAGCTACTAGTGCAGGTGGATATGGGCCTAGTGCCTGCAGTCACAGATTACTTTGCAGCTGTAATCTAGAATGCCAGGGTCTTCCTTACCCACTGTTCCTTCCTATAGCCCTAAGTAAACTTGTGTACTGGACTACAAGGTTAGATACCTCCTTGGCATTTACTCGTTTCAAAGTTAATAAATCTTGAATTTTTCTGTAAGTAGTTATAGCTTCAGTGGGAAAATAGAGAATGTAAAAGAGAGGTGATCAGCCTAAAACACTGGAGCTAAGATGCAACAAGTGGAATTTAGGGCAGATGCACTCTGGCAGCCATTAAAGGACACCTGGCAAAGTGGAAAACTTTCTTCTTTTTAGTCTTTAAAACAGAAGCACCTGTTCCTGCCAGATCATCCTGTCTGTGTACATTAATTTTCATTGAGAGTATGTCTTGAGTCCTAGCTCTCAAAGTATCAGTTAGCAAAACACCAAGATTCCAGTATGGATTAAGCAGCAGGCTAGAAGACAACAGTGATAGTTGTGTATCACTGTGTTTAAAAAAAAAAAAAAAAAAAAAAAGTAGATATATTTGGAATGTTGAACAAAGATGACAATTATCATTGCCTTCGTTCCTGTGGTGAATTGACCCTGGCTGGACACCAGGTGCCCACCAAAGCCACTCTATCACTCCTTTCCTCAGCAGGACACAGTAGAGAAAATATATCAAAATGGCCCAATTTGTCTCATACTGCTCTGATCTCCCTCTCATCTCTCCAGCCTGCAGACAGTATGATGCCCTGGTTTAAAGTACTGCACTGACACTTCTTTTTCTTCTGCCTTTGGTAAAATACCTGGTGTTCCCCTTGTTATCCCCCTAGAATAATGAAAGAAAATGATCATACTCACCTTTTCATATGCTGGGAAATACCTGCTTGTTGCCTTTTGAACAATAAAAGCACATTGTTTCTCTTTATCCTCGGCTGATAAGAAAGGGAACATAATAATGAAGCCCATAAGGTCCTCAGTTCCTCCAACATACATATCAATCCTTAAAATCAAAGCATACAAAAACCTTAAATAAGAAGGCACCTTCACAAGCAGAAATTTCTTAGATCTGTGTTATGAGATTAAAAATTGAATTTCCCATCCCCTTCATGAAAATTATTTTTGCAATTAAAAAAAGTATGTCACAGTCTGAGTCTCACCCATATTTGTAGTGTTGTTGGCACTTGCCTCATTGTGCAAGATTAAACAGGACTGTACAGAGGTTAAAAACAATGTAAATTGGGTGTTATAGATCACTTCAGAATCACCAAAGAAACACACAGCACCACATGAAGATATCTGCAATTGACTTAATTGTCCAGATGCATCCCACCTTCAGGGTTTCATCCAAAGTCCAAGTGGTGCCAAACAGATTAATAATAGGGTTGGAAGTCTGAAGTGTACCATGTTCTGCATCCAGCTAATTAGTACAGCAGTTCTTCAGATTGTCCTTTTTATCCATATTCCAGACCTATGAGAGCAGTTTTGTACTGTAGACTAGACTCAAATTTAAATTAAATACTCATCAATATGGATAAAATGTCATAAAACAGTCCAATAAAATCTTTAACCATCTTCATTGGTAAACGATTTGAGTTCCTGCTGTGCAATAAGGCTAACCACAGTTTTTGCTGTCATACAACATCTTCTCAATAAAGCCTCTGTAAGACTGAACAAGCTCTGTGCAATAAGAAGCTATCAGATATTTCTACAAGGTTTAATGTATGTCAGCTTCCAGCCTGCACCTATCCAATCTTCCAAAACTGCTCTTCCTCACTGTACAAGACCAGTTATCCAAAGTACTTAAACCTGGAGTACTCACAGCAAACCTTCCTTGAAACTGATGCTTCTCACCTCCCCGCTCCTCCCACCATCACCTGCCCAAGAAGAAATCAACAAATATACTTCATTTATATTTGCTGTAAGACAGCAGGAGCAGGCTCCAGGCTAATCTAAAATGTGCTGGAAAAGAATTCTGCTTGAGGGAGGAGGTATGCATGGAATGCAAGCTACAGGAAATGATGGCTGATAACAACACAAAGAAACTATAAGCTATGACCCAGTTTCTTGTCTGAATACTTATTCTCTTTTGTGACTTCCCTGAACCTGCTTCAACCAATTCTTCCAATCATCTGCACCACTTAATAGCAGGTTACTGTAAAGTAACATGCTTTACTAATTGATCTTTAGTTTTTCTTCATTTGAAAAACAACAGGAAGCGGACATTTAAAATGCTACCTACTGAGATAGCCCAATCACATTTTTTTCCTTCACACATTCACAACATCACAACCTGGATTTAATTTCACATGAAACCAGTAGTTTTTCAATAGTTTTTAGCTATACTTTCCGCAGCTCTCAAAGACCTAAACCACACACTTTTTACAGTGCAGTGGAACATCATGAGATCACAGATAGTGTGAATGAGAGATCTTATTTTGCAGCCAAAAGTTAAAAAATTAACTATTTCTTTCCCAAGTTTTCTCCTTACAAAAGTAGTTCAGCATATACATACCACTCACCTCTCAAATACGTGTGTCAGGCTGTATTAATCTTTCACTAAAGCAGAGTAAAACCCAGACTCAAATATTTTTGTGTAAGAATAATCAAGTTAGAACAAATCAGCTGGCTTGCATCTAACTGTGGCCTCTGAGGCTCCCTGCAAGTTTTGTGTCACTGAGGCACACAGGTGATTCTCTGTGTGTGCAATTAATTCTAGATAGATCTGAGGTACTGTAATAAATTCAAGAACTGTTACATACAGGGCTCTCTCCTTCAGGTCCTTCCCATAGAGGTTGTACTTTGCTGCTATGTAGCTGAGGATGGCTCTGGTCTGCACCATCCTCATCCCATCAGTCTCTACCATGGGCACTTGCTGAAACAGCAGGGATCCACCTGAAGGGAAAGACGTACATTATTCAACTCATCTAGCAACTCCATGTCAGATTTCTTGGTATCTTCAGAAGATCTGAACTTCTATGGTGAGCTTGCTGTGGGCAGTCATTGTATTAAACTGGAGTTCTTCCATGCTCACAATAAATTACAGTGGTGCAGATGAATTAAACTGCAGAACACAATTATTGTGGATTTACATCCTTTCTTTAAAAAAATTTAACTGAATATGCAGCCAGGACTTTTATACAAACTTTTACAGCAGCTTTTATATTGACATTGGAGTGGAGACAATCACACTAAATGTATCAACTGAGTAAAAAGCATCTAATTCTAAATAATGTAAAAAACTCTGTTCCATCATTTGAATCCTATTTGAAGCAAATGTCAGATTCACAAATTTCTGTCTTATGGCGAGTATTTAAAAGCTAAATCAGGACATCAAATGAAATTTTAGGATAAATTTTTTTTCAAGTTACTGAAGCCCAGGGGAAGTTTGTGGGACACACAGACAAATGGAGAACAGAAGAACCCAGAGCTGAGAAACCCCCCAAGTTGGAAAGACATTAAATTTTCAATTGCGTCTGTTTGCATATGGAACAAAATCAGCCTCTGCAGCTGCTTACAGCTCTCAGCTTAACTCTCATCTCTACTGTAGGGAAAAGAAAGTCCCACACAGTCTTCAAAAACTTCACACATCTTCTCTAAGTAAAGTCTGGTCACACTTTTCTTGAGGTTCCATGTGGACTGACCTTGCAGGAGCTTCTCATACTGCTCTCGGGTTTCCAAAAACTCTTCTTCAAACTGACAAAAGAGAGTGAGGAAGAAGTAAGCATGTTTTCACATTTCTAGAAAAGATAAACTTTTTAGGCATTATAAAAGAAAGAGAATATACATTGTGGTTCTTTCTGTTCCAGATATATCTCTAAGGAAGAAAATACCAAGGACAGAAGTGCTGGCAAAATCTCTTTGGACTGTCATATTTGATAAATGTTGCTAAAGGCAACCCTAGCAGAAGAACAGGCAATAAGAACTGCAGTGAGGGTGATTTGTTTGGTATTGACCAGGCAATTCAAGGTGAAACAATCAACAATACAGTCTAGACTGTCCTTAAAATGTTTTCTGGAATGTGGGGGAAAAAAGATCTGCTGTGGGATATTTGGATTTGAGAGCTAGACAGGAACAAATTCTTAGGAAGTTAAAACAAAGCTTTTGCAAAATAATGTAAAAGTAGGAAGCCCTGCAGGAAGTTTCATACAGAAGCATGTTTAGGACACCTAAAGATGAATTATTCACAGGATGAGAAACAAAAAGATACAGAATTGCCTGTGATGAGAATGATGTAGTTATATTTGATATGGTTGAGGATGGCTAGTCCAATCAGTGCTACTTACATGGAAATTGAGTTCAAGATTAAGACATCAAAATCAGACATCTACATGTACATTTTTGCATGTGTCATACATGTCTATGGTCAATGCAGAACAGAGACTAGGAAATGATTGATGTTACCAATCCCTAGATGCCTAGCTCAGTCAGCCTCTCTCATAACATCTGTGCCACTTAAGTTCATAATTAAGACTTGCTATACCAGGTAAACCCCAGAAGATTAGGCCTACTAATACACTGCCAGTGTTTAACCATAGCAAGTGTGATCACAGTCTAAAACTTAGAACCCAGGTTTCTGCTGATGAGAAGATGGGAAAAGACTATCCCAAAATTAAACAATAAGAGAGAGGGACTTCAAATGCAGGAACAAACAATGCAGGGAAGCAGCTAGTTGTGTCTTCTATGAGGCCTTCAAATGAAAGACTGGTGGTCTTTTTGAAAAGCTTGCATTCCTCGATTCAATACAAAAGTATCTGGATGCACCGTAATAGCTTAATGTATAAAAGAGGACACTTAGATCAACTACTAGTCCTTTCTGTCCTCAAACTGAATCAGCAGTTTATCAACAAGATAGATAGCAATTGAATAAGTAAACTATACACCATCCAAAAAAAAAAGTATTTTAAAGTGGTGTCTTGCTTCTCTGTTTTACCCAAGTATTTTTCCTCCTGCTCTGAGACTTCTAATTTCCCTACACATGTGGGTCAGTTTGCTCACTTCACCCTGTTAAGCTTTATCTAAATGATGCAAGCAAGACAGAATATATTTTGTGCTACATCTTACTGTGGAGGATGCAGTCAGTGGAGCAAAAGATAAAATAAAAGTCTCTATGTGAGCAAACAACTGAAAACAGAGAGACTAGAGAAAGTAAATTTGGCACAGATAACACTTGTTATGGCAGGAAAACATCTATCAGCTCAGCAGCTCTGGGTCAGTAAACAAATGCTTAATTAAGGATTACACATTCTTGTGTTAAGCAAGAAACTGGTTTACAGTGTTGCTGCTCAGAAGACATTGTAACTTGAAGCCATGCTTTTGTGTTCCTAAAGTAAGAATGTTAAATTATACTGAATAGCCACTGCTCATTTCCTACTGAGTCTTGGGATGCCTTTTCTCTTTGGCTAATAACCTGTGATCTGCCTCAAAGACAAGCTTACCAATGTGCAGCTAAAAGTTAAAAACACAAAACCAAACCTCCACCCCGGCTGCAGCTAACAACCAACGAATCGACTCCATCTTGCCTCTTCCATTAAAGTAGTAAAGTTTTGCTTTTCTGGACATGACTTCAAACGTCCTGTTACCTAAAAGAGTTATAAAAGATAGCAAGTTAATAATTATAAAAAAATCTGATGGCAGCTGGAATAATGGTTTACAGGTCACTCACATAACAAAACTTTAATTTCTGACAAAATATTTCAGCAAAGTTCCAATCTAAAATGATTTCATTTGACTGCTGCACAGTCAATTCAGACTATTTCATAGATTTTTCATCTCCCTGAAATTCTGGAAAAGTAAACATCAAGTTGTTAATTAAGAGATAACTGAAAAAATAAAAAGCCACCACTAAGAAAATCCTTAAAACTTTTAGGAAATATAAGTTTTAGCACTAAAGTTACACAGTCACCACTGAAAACCAAGTCTTGATCAAAGAGGAGAAGAGGCAGTAGGCAGTTTTTCCAAAATTGGCAGTTCTTGTATCAAAGAATGTTGAAAGTATCTAAACATTAATTCTACACATGCTTAAGAGAAGTATGGGAATGTGTTTTCAAGCCTCTAACTTTTCTTTGTAGCTGTGGTGATGCAGGTTAAGTATGTGATCCAGAACCAGTACAAGCTTTAAAGAACAGCCTGTTTCTTCTCTAATGATCCAGATTAAAACACAGAGAGGCAGTGTTGCAGTACTGATCCTTCTATGGGTCACATTTCTCTCTATTAATAAACCTTGTTGCTAAGCAAAACTTTATAGATTTTCCAGTTGATCAAATACACTATTCTTTGCAAACAGCATTTTAGTTCTTTCATGGCTTCATAAATGAGGCTATTAATTGTTATTTTTTTAATAGACTAGGTCTCAGCAGGAATTAGATTCCACTGCAGAGCCATAGGCCAAGAGAGCAATCAATCATCATACTGACATTTTATATTCAGAACTCCGTAACAGCAAGTCTTTGCTGCAACTGAGAGCTGTTTTCCCTCTGTAGAGAAATTTCTTGTCACTTCAAGCCACAGTTCAAGTAATCCTGGAAAAGAGACTGTTGGCATACGAACAATAAACTCCAGTTTCCAATGTTCCAAGAGCTCCTTCATAAGCACGGGGAAAAAGACCTTGAGCATGCAGGAGGCAAGTGATCTGCTTGTTAGCCAACAGGCAGAAAATGGAACACAGAATATGAGACTGCATCACACCATGGGAATTCAAATGAGCCAGGCTATTTGGCCCATGCCTGCTTAGGGGCCTCCGATTGCTCTTAGGTAAGTGACTGGGAACTAAAACATTGCCAAGTAGTATCTGTACTGCTAATAAATATAGCAGCGCATGAGAAACAGACAAAAAGACTGGCAAAAAGTGTGAACTACGTGAGAGAACAAAGTGACACAGGAGCTGCTTGTAATACAGCTAAATTCACAAAAGAACTAGGAAAAAAAGCCAAAGGTCGTTTTCAACTCATGGTTTTAAAAAAATCAATAAACAGAAGAGTCACTTTTTTGTAGTGCACCTTCCTGAGATCTGCTCCTAGCACGTCAGCTGCAGGTCACAGGACATAAAACAAGTCACACATCAACGCAAAAGGATGGTACGGTCATGATGGTTCTTGTCTTGTAAATACCGGGGATCAACAAGCTTTGGAGCGAGCTGTGGCGTTCTGGCTCCTCGGGCCGAGCCTGCCATGCAACAGCGGAAGAGAAAGTCCAACTTGTGAACTGAAATCAGATGGAAAGAGCGTCCCTGGGGATGGACAAAGCTCCTCAGCCTGAGACCTCAACAGCAAAAGGGACTTTGGGGAAAAAGGGTGTGAATTTACTCCCTGGTGATTTACGAAGGCCGTCCGGGCTAACAGGGGGAGTGAGGGAACATAAACGTCAGTGCAAGAAACGGTCGCTCCCACGCCAGCCGCGGAACATCGGGGAAGCGGCCCAGGGACCGGCTGTGCCTGGCACGTCCCGCGGACCCCGGGCTCGGGGCCGCGTTCTCCCCGCCTGCGCTCACCTCCGCCCGCCCCACGAACAGCGGCCCGGGCACGTCCCCTGCCCCGGGAGCGGCAGCCGGCACCCCCCGCTCCCAGGGGGACACCAGGGGCACAGCGGTCCGTGCTGCCGCACGGGCAGCTCCGGGACCGGGAGCCCATACACCTGAGCCCGGCACAGCCCCTCCTGCATCCCCCGAGCCCGGCACAGCCCCTCCTGCANCCCAGAGCCCCGTTACTGACACCGCGGGCCAGAGCAGAGCGCACAGGCGAACAGGAGTCGAGTCGAGTTCAGCTCAGCTCAGCTCAGCTCAGCTCAGCACACCCACCTGCACCTGCACCTGCACCCGCAGCCGCCACCGTCGCCCGGGCCGCCCCCAGCGGAGCAGCCGCCAATAGGAAGCCGGTAATCTGCATATTTCGCAAAGGCTTCTGGGAGGAAACATAACACAAAAAGAAATGGTTAAAACTTTTGAACGGATCTGTTTCGGAAGGTTTTGTCGCCAGAGAATGGTGATTTTTTGGGCTCTGTTGCAAAATTTTCAGCGTTCTTGTCTACCATGACTTAAAGATAGTCTGGAGAATGGAGCTTTAAATAGCGCTGCGGCAGTGCACAATTCTTGGATGTGAGGGCGATCTGGCTGCGACATCTGTCACCCCATTGATCGCCAGGGTTGATTCGGCTGATCTGGCTGGCTAGGCGGGTGTCCCCTTCCTCCCTCAACGCTCCATGTGCGTCCCTCCCGAAGCTGCGCGCTCGGTCGAAGAGGACGACCTCCCCGATAGAGACGGTACCGTTCATCGGTCAAGGGTATACGGTAGCTGCGCTCCCCTGCTAGAACCTCCAAACAAGCTCAAGGTCCATTTGTAGGAGAACGTAGGGTAGTCAAGCTTCCAAGACTGCAGACACATCCAAGTGAGGCGCTGCACGGGGCAGTTTGCCATTGTTTTGTGCCGCCCAACCCCACTACCCGACTCAGAAATACCTCCCGTGCACACTTAACTCACAGATCCACACCTTTTATTTCACTGTAGCACCTGATAAAAGTGTGAGATAGGCTTACCAATAAAATTTAAAGGGGACAAAGTCTTCAAAACTAAACTTTTTATTTAACAAATTCATCTGAATTGGTGTGTCCCTCTGGCCTAGAGGAGACAGACACAGGCCAGTGAGAAAGACAGGTTTTTATACTCTGTCTTGGCCAGAGGGTCCCTGCTTCCATTCCTATTGGCTACTACAGCCTGGCCCAATCTGCCTACCTGCCCCAGACCCCACCCCCCAAAAAAAAGTCACGAAAAATGGGTTAAAACCACCCCAAGTCCCAACTGCCAAAAACTCAACTATCCCCTCCTCCCTCTTCTCTTTATTCATGCAATTCCTCTGGCTTCAGCAAAACCCCAATTCTATGTCTAACAATAAGGTACCGACACTGAATAGAGATAAGTTACTAAGGGAACTTACACTGAAAGGGTTAGTAGAAATAATTGCAAGAACTTTTGCTGAAGTCACAAGGACAGACTGCACAGTTGAGGCCATAAATGGCTAAAAGAACAGGTAAGATGCTTTAAGAAACAAAAGGTTCTTCTGGTGCCTGCCAGGGGACCTGGCCTAAGCAAGTGTCAGACCAGAGGTGAAAAGGACAAAGGGAGGAAGACATACAGCCTTCATCCCCATGACCACTGCAAATGACCACCAGAGAGTAACACGCAGGCGCAAGAAGGAGGAGCGGAGGGAGGGGACATGGAAATAACTTCCAAGAACTGATTACAATAAATTATAATAAAGACTAGAATAGAATCCAATGCCTTGGAAGGGGCCCACAGCAATCTAGTCCAACTACCTGACCTTCCAAGGTGTTCTGCATATTCTCCTTTAACTCAGCATAGCAGGCAGTTTTTGAGGAGCTGACATCCAAGGACTAAGCAAATAGCTTTACACAGAGCTCACAGTATATTGCAGAAATTACATGCTTAGATTCAAAACACATGGTCAGTCTACTTACAGTGCCCCTTGGAGAAGGCACCATAAGGAAGGTTTATTTAAAAAAAAAAAAAAAGACACAATCTACAACTTAGAAAACAAACCAAAGGCAAACTAAAGTGTTTTTATTAAAAACTGAATAAAAGAGCAAGACTCGAGTGAGTGCTACTTCTTCAAGAGTAACTTTATTCTGGGCAGGACATTTGACACAGAAGGAATGAAACAAACATTTAAAATGTTTTTGAACAAAACCACTGAATAAACAAGAGCCATTATGTCTTCTCTCACTCTGACAATTCCACTCCCTCCTTCCACATTGAGTTCTAAAATGTTCTTCCAGTATATGCTTTCCTCTTCACATTATGGAACATCCTACTCATATTACGTCAGATACAAAAACACCATGGAAGTGGGTTTTCTGACATGGGTTTGTTGGGGTTTTTTTGCTAAAATCATGGCACTTACACAATACTTCTAGGAAAATCTGGATTAGAGAGGTGAATGAATCCTTAGAGAGGTGAATGAATCCACTGTCAGACTCCTTTATTTCCAGTGGTCATTATTATTACATATTATGCCTAAGCCTGAGAAAACCTAAACAGTACAATTACAAAAACATTTTGCATAAAGATGCTGCTAAACATTAAAGCAAAGTAGTAGGTTACGTATCATAAATTCTGATATGCTGCTTGTCCAGATTTCCATATAATAAGGACCTCCATCTTTTCCATATCTGTATTGCACACTGAGGCAGCAGCACAGTAAAACACATAAACTCAGTCAGTTCCATCCTGCTCAAAAAGAACTTTTTCAACTTCAGTAGAAATTTGCTTGAGTAAAGGTTATAGGTGCTGCCATTATAATTAGCTAATTTCCTGTGCCAATAAGTTAAAACTAGCAGAAGTGATGTTGAATGTCAAGATTATTAGCTTTTTTTCCCAAAATAAAGGCTTTACTTTGGGAAAGGAGAAGATATGCCAAAATAATAGAAGTACAACTTCTTTTTCCAATATTTTTGCTGGACTGACTAAAGCCTGAATGCTATAGTTTAAAAAAATCACTGCAGGTCTGATAAAGGCTCAGAGATTACAGGCCAGGTTCAGATTCATCTCTCCAAGTCATCCCCATCCTTAGTGGCAAGACTCAGGCATCTCCAGAGCACTAGTAAATTCTCAGGTGAAAGAGATTTCTTTCCAGATGATTCTCACTCACCACAGGTATAAAGAGTCAGCTCACAGCAAAGGAGCTCATGGTTAGGTATGATGAATCCAAGCCTCAGCAGCCTGTTCTCATGACTTGTTCATCTCCTTCTCATACTCATACGAATTAAGTGTACAGACCAGACTAGTTAAATTGCCTACTTAGGTCTAGGGATACCTAGGATAGGTTCAGGGTGTTCATTCTTGAGATGGTGATAAAATAAATTAAATGGTATATAGACATAAATACAGGTATTTATTTCCACCAAAAGAGACAACTATCTTTCCAGTTCTAACACAAATATACATATTTCCCTTTCCACTTATCCAGAGACACCATCAGTGTGTGCTTTAGAAATTGAAGGGCTGCTTTATTTTACTGCTAAGCATTGGCATTACTGCTTTGGAAGCCATTAGGTATAGTTTGGAGTTAGTACTTGTTATGCACAGCTAACAAGTAGAGGGACACATAAGATGTCTTTGGCATGTGTAAGTCCTAGATGCACACTTTTGCTCCCTCTTTGTCTTGTACTGTCTCACTGTGCACTGAGCCCGTAAGAGCAAACAGTGATTGGTGCTCCCCTTGGTTGCCCCTGTAGCACTGAGCCAGCAGCCTACTGGGGTAGTTTCCTTGAAATCCCATACATTCTCCATGGGAAGGACTGAAAAGGCCAGAATTCATTCTCAAGTCTCCAGTCCACAGCAGATGCCCCTTGTGTGTGCCAGCAGACCCCATGGAGAGGATCTCACTGACACAGGAGCTGTTCAGTTCCTGCAAAACAGCTGGGTGCTGAGAACCGTACCTGCTCTGATCTCTTTCGGCTGGATTTAAGTCTCTTAAATAATTTGCCTTCACACAACAAACTCAGAAATATGAGCGATTCTACACACTTCTGCGGGCAGATGCATTCTTTCAGCACACTCCAAAACACAGCCACAAACAGATGTTCTCCTGCAGCACTGAATTGTTTTATCTTCCTTCTGTGGAAGGAGGTGCAGGAGCAGCCAAATGCTTACTGTGATCTAAATGAATCTTCTGATGGCTGGGCTCTGGCACTCCTTTGCAAAGCAGAATTAAACCAGAGTGTGGGGCTATTTTCTTTTCTCTATAACCTTATATAACTCACATTCTCTTCTAAACTGAGTTAGACTGCCCTTCAAAGGGCTGTACCAATTTCTGTGAAATCAACCGCAATTTTACATTTTCTTAAAGGAGCAGGTAAGGTCCCATATTTCCCTGTAGAGCCTGCGGGCCTTGTTTATGGAAGATGACATATTCTTTACATTGTCAATGAAGATGTATTGAAGTGAAGAACTGACTAAGAACTTAAGTAAGCTTAAACGGACTTATTTCCTCTGGGTTGTTCTGGTTTGGGTTTGGGTTTTTTTCACCAAAAATCATTTAATAGAGTTGAGAAAAGTCAGGTGCATAGATACTATTTGCTTAAACTCCGTTGCTGATGTATCATTGATACATGCACAATTTTTTCTCTGAAACCAGTTTTATAATTGTTAATACTGTCTTAAGTATGTCTCCAGATCTTATATTCACAACAAAAGAAAAGAAGAAACAGAACCTGATTTTTCTCCTTAGAAATCCTTAGAACATTTAAATGAATTTAACAGGGGTAGGTCACTGTGAACAACACGAAAGAGCAACTTTGAAGCAGAAGAAAAGAGCACTGTGTTAGAAAACAGATCTACAAAAGGGTGTTTACCCTTCACCAAAAAAGAAGATTCCCCAGATCTGGTAAATTTGGATAGCAGTCCAAATTAAACCTCCTAAAGGCAAAAATAAATTAAAAAAAAGTGCCTCCCACTGACTTTCAGCAGTCTCAGTGACTGCAAAGGAGAGTTTAGACTATTAGTCACTCACTCCTCTGATGTCAGTATGAAGCAAATGAGCATAGGACAACAGAAGTGTGTCACTGAGACATGGCATCACTGAAATTATACAGCCTCATTTAGCGCTTAAACTTCAGAAAATGTCTAATGAATGCCCCTTTTCTCGGTACTTCTCTTCCACTGCAATATTGCACCACTTTTTTATCCACTTGTATAAAAAAGTTCAATCTAACAAAAAAGAGTTAAATTTTCTAAAAGTTCATTATAAAAATTTATTGTATAAAAATGCCAAATCCCCTAAGCCATATATACAAAACGTATCAGTTTTATGAAAATAACTGGATCCAATTATTTAACAAAACATTTTTATACAAAAAGGTACAAGACTCCATTCAAATTAATGCAAATAAGTAAAAAAAGCCCTTCAAAATGTCTCATCCATAGAAGATCTGCTTCTTTTAAATTTACAGATATATAAAACAGTATCAAATTGTCTCATGTTGGCCACCATTTCATGGGAAACACGCACTGGTCAGAGAGTATTTCCACGGGTCACCGGTGAGCACCGTACTTTGCGGACCAGTCAATGCGCCCGTGGATCGGCTGAGCTGGTGGTGGGAGAGGCATTAGCCTTGGTGAGCTTTTTGTGGGGGAACTGAAGGATGGCCATCCAAGATGGGGTCTGACTGATGTCAGAGAAGCAAAATCTAAAGGACAAAAGAAAATGCTGTGAGAGAAGGGTTCAGTGAGAGCTCTCACGCTGAGCAGCAACAGGACGCAGGTCCAGATCCTTATTTCTTCAGGAAATAAGCCTCCTTTTTTTAATAGACTTTGCTGATGTGAAACATCCCTAAAACCTCAGCAGATAAGGAGTATTTACATCACTGATTTGACAAGTGTGAATTCTGTGCCAGGTCTCACACCAGCCTCTAGGTCCTACTGAAATAGGCAGTAGATAAACCCAAATATTTAACAAATGAAGTAAAATTAAACCAAATTTTTCGTCATATGAAGTTCTGCAAGGTTACAAACAATAGTTCCAGTCAGTCAAATATTGACAAATAAAGTAAAGCAAAGATAAGTCACTCAGTGCTGCATACTTACAGCATTACTGGTGTACTGAGCAAAGGACCAAGAGAACTTTGGTACTAGACTTACCAGAAGATGGATCCACAACTGGTGCTATCTGAACCCTCTGCCCAGCAGAACCTACTTCCTTCTTCAGAAATGAAGGGATATAACCACTAGTTAGACTGCTTGATCCTATGGGTCCTGAAAGAAATGGCACGGAACACTGAGCTCAACGCAATGGATCTCACACATTATCAACAAAGGTGTGCACTGATGGGTCATGTTCAAGACCAAGCCTGATCATGGAATGAACTTAACTGAAGACACTAGAAATCCACAGCTACTGTATGCAGCTGCATTCTGGAGACTGTCAGCATCAGACTGCCTTACAGATAAATGGAAAAGTGATACAAATTGTACCTAGGAATTGCAATTCTCCCTGACATCTCGGCTTTTTCAAGGTTTTTCAAAGCTCTCAAAACTAAGCATTTCACTTGGAATTATTTTGTTTGACTCTTAGCAACTGCGTCCTATGAATATATTCACTCTTGATTTCTATGCAATGAAGTATGGGGCTCTGGTGCTACACAAAGCCCTTACTGAAGCCCAGTGAGAACACAGCTTAAAAATTTGGTACAGATTCACATTCCAAATTGGTAAGGCCAGCTACAAAACTTGTCCCTGAGATGAACACAAACAGATTTGACTGACCTGTAGAAATGGAACAAAACAGTCTAGAGTCGTAGCACAGATGGACACTAGTCAGCATGCAGAGACCAGAGCCATTGCACTTGTGCCTATGATGTACTAGAGCAGGGGTAAAGCGTATTGTGGGAAATTATGGCAATAAATAAAAAATGGGAAAATCTAATGATATCCTATGCAGCTACAAAAGCAGCAAAAACTTGTGGAAGAGCCAGGAAGGGGACATGTGCTATGTATAAAAAGGTTCTCATGTAGTTTAGCTATTTACAAAGTCCTCCCATCTTGAATCTTTAAAGAACAATTTTCTGCTTTAATTACATCCGAAATTTTAAGGTGTTTTGTTTTGCTTTGTTTTTTTTTTAAACAAAAACAGTTTCCAAAGCCCCAAAATGTTACTTTCGGCCAAGATTCAACATAGATTTTCTCAAACATTTTCAAAACAACATATGCAGAAGAAGTATGGCACTGCAAAACAGTAACATCACATGAAAACCTGAAGCCAAGATTTAGAAAGGAAATACACAGATACAATCGAGTAACATCAACCTGTTTATCTGGTAAAATCTAATGTAAAAATCTACAAAGTAATTATTTCAAATCAAACAATAGTGATTAAATACCTGAAATACCAAATGCCAAAAAAACCTGAAGAAGAAAAATGGAAGAGTTTTGCTTTTTCTGAATTTTTTTAAGCTACAGTTTTTTCATTATTTTAAACAACATGACATGATGACAGATTTTCTTTGCTTTATGCGTGTAACAAGGGTGATGTGTATGGTTAATTTGATTTAGACCAGCTTCCTTCCCTGAAGACAATCATTTATGTACCAGCCAGGCTGAAATAATTTGGAAACCAGAAAATATGACTTAGAAAAACTGAAGAAGGAAACTGAAAGGAAGATGAAGTATTTCAGGTTGAACAAACCTAAGCTGTCCAACTTTCTATGCATGAGATACTTCAAAACAGAGTTTTGGGGATTCAGTAAAAGAAATTACTATGTTTCAGTTTAAGACAGTCTCCAACTCCAAGGAACAGCACTAATAACTGATTTTAACAGAAAGATAAGACAGGATAGCAAGTACCTTCAGAGCTGACAATGTTTTAGAAATGGGTAACCCCAAAATACAGCTGTGCAGAATTGCAGAAACATCATTTATTATCATTTCTTAGAGCATTAAGCACAGCTTCTTACCTGAATTCATCCTGTTAATACTTCCTCCCAAACCAGAAGTTTTGCCAGACAAACCAGAACCGGGCCAGGGATTAGATGGAACAGACTCTTTGTTTGAAGTGGAGACTACGCTATTCCTTGTGCTTATTCCTATTGCAAAAATGTAAAAATTACTATGCTGAGATCACTGCTGCCACACAGGCTTGCAGTCATTCCACCTGATGCACAATCTTAGAGCAGATGCCCAGTTCAACTTAAACAAAACCTCCTCCCCTCTCAATAAATCTCTGGGTCACTTCCCATTCTCTCATAATACGGGAATGCTATGGCTAGCCACAGGCCCTAATCCTAATCAGAGGACAGGATCCTTACATCAAGGCCACAAGTATTCTCAAGTCACAGAGGGTGAACCTTGATAAGTAAATGAAATCCATGCTTCCTATAAAAGCCTAACAGGGACAAGATAACCTGAGACCAAATAATGGCAATTCCATTTCTCACAGTACTGTACTCTTCTTTGGTGTCTCTGCTGGAACCAATGATTATGCAAATAGTTTGCAGCAGGGTTCATATGTCACCTATTATTTTCATGTAATATACATTCCATATTTAAGCAGGGCACATCACATGCAAGGATGCACTCACAACTTATGGTAAGTCAAAAGTAGGCTTGGGATCAATGTGTTTTACAACCTCCTCAAGGAGAAGAGGTTTTATCTACCAAAACTCTACTTAAGTGAGCCAATTTGAAAGTCAATTAATTATTCCAGGAAAAAAGACTGAGTTTGCTGTCACAATAACTTCTAATTTACTTAATTAATTTTGGAGCATTAGCACTACAAGTGACTTAATAGCTAACACTGCCTTTATAAACAGAAATTATGAAAAAGAATATACTTATATTCACCTCATTTTAAATACAGGCAGGCATGTCTGTCCTCCTGTACTTCATCCTGCCCCAGCGCTGGCTCATTATAGCAGAGGTTATCATGAAGACAGGCATGTAATTCTCCATAGAGACACGGATCTGCATTCTATTTAACTCCAAGCTACACCAAAGCATATTCCCACTATCAGCCTGTTGTTCATGGTATTATACAACCATGATGCAAATGTACGGCACCTTTTTTTCCAGTCTAGAAGAGTGGTCTTAGGGAAACAGGGAATAGTTTTGCACATTTACAACCCTATCTAACAAACTTCCAGGTATAAGAGTATTCATCAGGAGGAAGAAGTACCAACAATCCTGTCCCCTTGTTTGTAAGCAGCATTTCTCAGTTGCTAGACTGCCAGAATTCAGTTTGTATCACGGCCATCTACATTACCAAAGCTCTTGCTCTCCTTGTTTTCTTTAAGCAGTAGCCCCCCTCTACAAGCTCAAAGGATAATGGCTAATGTATCAATGACCATTTCATACTGCTGTTAAAACTGCAGGAAGAAAAAGAAAAAAAGCAGGTTTTACTGACCAGGTAGGTACCTCGAATGTCTCAAGTAGTGTTGCTTTGCTGCAGAAACTTGCAATGTGGGAGTGTCCTGCCGTGAAAAGGCTGCATGGGAAGTTCGTGCACTGGTGCCAGAGCCTACAGCATCCGAAGGCTTCAGGTCCAAAATGCTTTCAAATCTGTAATTCAAAAATTGGTAACACTTGGTCCAATTCTTATACTACATGTTTATCCACAGGTGGCCTTCTCAACTTCATCCCATCTCTAGGAATCATTTCCTTATACTGAGTTTGCTACACCATAAACACACAAACAGGGAATATTTTCAGCCTAAAGCCACACAAGTGCCCCTGGAAATCAGATTTCTGCTTCTAGTTCCCTTATATACTGCTTTTAAATTTTTTATAAATCACTTGGCAGGTTTTTTCCTCTACTGTATGTGATCCATGGGAACTGCACCTTAGAGCCATCCAAAGCAGTTTACATGCATGGAGTATGTCAAAATGGTTCACAAGTGAAATACAAAGTATATATTCAAAGGCTAACTTGGGAAGACTTAAACCAAGCATCATTTTCAGTGAGGAAAAAAAAAAAGAACATGGAATTGTACAGATGTATATTACTAGATCCATAGAAAGCATAAGGAGCAACACTATTAAAAAAGTGGAAAAGGTTAAAGAAATAGACCAAATAGCATATGGACATAAAAAAATGCTCACCTAAAAAGAGTTTCATCATTCTGCCTCTTGTTTTTCAAATCCATTCTTATGATGGAAGAACTGAAGTCAAGGTCTTCCAAGTCATCCCAGTCTTCAGAACTCTTCACTGTCCTAGCAAGATGTCCCCATCTTCGCCTAGGTTTTGGTTTAAGTTCACCATTTGTATTTTCAGACCCAGGAGACGTTTTCTGTTATAAAGATTGAAAAGCAACAAACCCACATGATTAGACCATAAACTAGGTGACAGGAACAAAGAGGACTTTTTTTTTCTCAGTCTCAAAGAGTAATAGTGGTAGTAGAGCTTAACAACACAATCCACAGCTTTCACCAAGCATACTAAGAACACAATCTGTAGATCATAGATATTATTACGTATTTTCAGCATTTCATCCTGTAATAAAGTATCCTGAACTGACAGAAGAAATTTCTTAGGTTTCAATTCCAATTGTATTTATATTTCAATATGCACCTCCCAAACAATTCACTTATGCTCAATTTTTACTTCCAGACCCATGCTGGGAGTACAATGCTGCATGCACATTTATGTTTCCACAAGCCTGTGTCCAGACATTTACAAAATGTATGTCTTTTGCAGAACAGCATAGGTACAAATTTGTGTCTCTTCAGTCATTTAGGCTCACCAGTACACTTCAACCTTATGTAACTCATGGCCAGTGCAGACCCTGCTTATGGCTGATTTCTCAGCAGCACTTGCACTGTCAGCCATCATCATCTGTCTTACGCATCCAGTCTCCTTGCACAGTCAACAGAAAGGGTAGGTTCTCACGCTGAAAGAAGAATCTTGTTTTCCATGGCCAGTGTAGCCCGAAAGGACTATTATTCTCAGTTAATAAACTGGATGCCTTAAATGGATGAAAGCAATAACCTCTTCCCCCTCATTTCTTTCTATTTACTTTAATACTATTCTCTCTGGTATCAAACACATTAATATTTTGAACACTGTACATTCTTTTTTACTCATGAAATCACAGTGTCATCCTTTAAGTGGTGATCTACAACGAAGGGAAGCATAACATGGCTCTGAAATGAGAAATCAACTTCCTTGTTTTATAGCAACTGGATTTAGATTTCAACAGACTTCCAGTTTCTAGCAGAAAGCTGTAACTATTTTTTATTCCCACTCACTCTTTTTAGTATAGGAACCTTGAAAGAGAACAAGAAAAAGAAACATAAGGAAAAATCAGGCAATGTATCAGGAAGCTTATCTTATGCTGGACGGACCTTTACCTGCTGAGGAATCTTATTGTGAATGGCAGGCAGAAGAACCTGGTTAGACTTGTCCTCCTGTAAGCAATTACTGTGCTCAACCCCAGAGTTGTCTGTCTTATATGGGTACACCAAGTGCTGAGAAGACTGGCTTTGTTGAAAAGGCCTTGATGAAATTCGAGCATGAGGTTTCAGTGGGGGCTGCACTGGAGGTACAGGCTTAATATGCAGAGATGATTTATTATGCAGTTCCTTTTGTTTTCCCAGTTCCTGAACACCCAAGGCATGCCCAACCTGGAAGTATGGGTATCGAAGTGCCTAAAAAGTAATGAAAATATTAGGCTTAGAAAACCAAAGTTTTTAATTTACCCCAGTTCTCTGTCTCAGTTGAAATTTCATTTCCTTTTTTCTAGGGTAGAAAACAGCAAAAGACCCATCTCTCAACACTAGATTCCCGTGAGCACTAGAAATTCACTTCAGAAAAATGCTGCAATAGTAGAAAAGTTTTAACAGATAGATATTAAGAAATCCTCTGAGGACTTGTAAAAAAGGGAAAGATTCTGCAGAAGTAAGATATTTAACAAGGTATATGGCATCTCAAGGCACGTTTCATTATGTGGTGTTTCTTCATGTCTGTGTGCATGCACATGTTCAAACACACACACACCACTGTCACAGATTCAGCGAGCAAAACTCTAATGGTCCCATCTCTTCCATTCCCCAGTTCCAAGACTGAATCAAGTGAAAGAAATACAACCCTTATGAAAATTAGCTTCTCTCTTTTCCAGAAGGCATGTTGGTAAAAATGTTTTTATCCTGCCTTATAAGGAACTAAAGATTTGTTCATAAAGGCAATTGATCTCTGTCCTCCTTGCTGTTTCAGGTCTCCCTTCCCAAAGACTTTTCACTGCAGAATGCTTCTAGAAGCTCAGATTCCTCACCATATTTGCATGTTACTGTAAAACATTTGTTACTGTTCTTAATATAGTCAGTACTTTTTGCTTTTCATTACCTTTAAGAGGTCTTAATCTATTTCACTTTTTAACTGCTTTAATTAGCTTTAAATCTTTTTATTACAATTTGTACTGAAGGTCTAGTTTAATCACAAGGGTTCAGCTATGGTCCTGTTGAAGTCAAGTCAGATTTGAACCCAGAATCACAGCTGTTTTTCAAAAGGTGTCCTGCTCATTTACTTAGCTGGGTAGTATCATAACAGTACTAGCATCTGAAAGCAGTGGCTACCACCACCACCAAGTGGCACACTGTATGGGCAACACTGATGACTTGGGCAATGCTTATGTAGAGGATGTTGGGACATATTTACAGTGCACTTCAGTGGAAAGTGTCCTGCAAAAGCTACCCTTATCCAGGCACCACTGGGCTGGATGAACAGAGTGAAGTGGACTGAAAGCTGGCTGAACAGCCAGGCCCAGCAGGTGGTGATCAGTAGAACAAAGTCTGTTTGGAGGCCAGGAGGTGTAAGTGTATCCCAGAGGTTCAATACTGGGGCAAATACTGATCAACATCTCTATTAATGATGTTAATGGTGGCACAGACTGCACCCTTAGCAAGTCTGCTGCTGACACAAAACTGGAAGGAGGGGCTAATATACAAAATGGCCGTGCTACCATCTAGCAGGGCTTTGATGGGCTGGAGAAGTGGGTTGACAGGAGTTTCATCAAGTCAATAAGGGTAAATAGCAAGTCCTGCACCTGGGAAGGAATAACCCTATGCATCAGTACATGCTGGGGTCAAACACCTGCAAAGCACCTTTGCAGAAAAGGACCTGGTAGACACCAAGTTGAACATGGGCTACCTGTAGGCCCTTGATGAAAATAAGTCTAAGAGTATCCTGGGGTGCATGACCAGGAGTGTTGCCAGCAGGTTGAGAGTGGTGATCCTTCCCCTCTGCTAAGCACAGGTGAGGCTGTGCCTAGAGTGCTGTGTCCAGTTTTGGGCTTCCCGGCAGAACACAGAGATGGACATAATGGAGAAAGTCCAGCAAAGTGCCACAAAGGTGATTAAGAGACTGAAGCATCTCACATATGAGGAAAGACTGAGAAGAGTTGGGACTGTTCACACTGGAGAAGAGAAGGCTCATGGGAATCTTATCAAAGTATGCAAAAACCCGAAGGGAAGGTGCAAAGAAGATGGAGCAAATCTCTTCTCAGGGGTGCCCAATGCCAACAGGCATAAACTGAAAAACAGGATACTCCCTCTGAACATCAAGAAACACTTTTTTACTGTGAGAGTGACTGAGCACTGGCACAGGTTGCCCAGGGCAAGAGGGTTAGACCAGATTCCTGTGATTCTGTGGCATATATCAATAGCAATGGAAGAATGGCCCCACAGCCTTTAGCCATATATCCTCCCTTCACTTTGCTGCTATTCACAGCAACTAAATTATACTTAATTCAGGTGTACTTACACATGCTGCAATCACACCTTTGAACACTGAGCACACACCCCAAGCACTTGATGTCGCACCCAAAAGATTAATTACTCTTTTTTAATTACCATCCTTTGCCTTGCAAATTGTTCTTGGCTTCTGCTCTTCTCCTTTCTAAGAACTGCAGCCCTGAGCAACTGCTAAATGACTATCCATAAAAGGTGCCTCGAAGTGAAAGGAAACATCACATGCAGATGTGAGAAAAAGAAAATGAAATCAAACCTGACTAGCTGTTGGCCGTTTTTTGGGGTCCCATTGCAGCATGTCTCTCATGAGCTGCACTGCTTCACTGCTTGCATTAGGGATGAGAGTTTTTAGGTTGTTAGGTACACACTGAGGCCAGCGAAAATTCATGGAAGCTGATAGTTGGTAGCCTTCAGGCCAGTCGTTCTGGAAAAATGAGATTTCCAATCACAGAAAAAGTTCAGCTGTAAAACATCAGTGCCTAGACACACTAGCATATATTCTCCTATCAGTAATAGATTGTGTCCAGCCTAGTCTACACTGTACTGAAGATTTCACTGGAAATCCTCACCACAAACCACTGGTGAGAGGTAAGTTTGCCTTTACATTCAACCAAGTCAAGGGCACAAATGGAATCAGGAGATAGGAGTCTTGCCATGATTCCAATTTTCAGCTTCTTAAACCACAAGTTTATATGCAATGTGCAAGAGAAAACAAAATTTCCACCTAACGAAAGCACAGTGCTCAGGGCTCTATTTCTCCTCCTCTAAATGTCAGGTTGTATAACATAATTAATTCATGCTTATTACACAGAAAGTAATTTTGATTTAGTTTACTATATCTGAGATTATTATCATAAATTAGCAGTAAGCAGGAAAATCTATTACTTTTATGCTTACTGCTACTGTGTCATTCTGTATTGTAGAACAGCTCTAGTATTATTGCAGTGTGAAATGTCACTTTAGCTACCTTCTTTGGCGTCCCCAAGACTTGGCAAATTTTGAATATAGTATCAATTTCACTGGCGCCTGGAAAGAGAGGCCTCAGTGTGTAAACTTCTGCCATTATGCAACCAACAGCCCAAATATCTATTGGAGAACTATAGCTGGTGGATCTCAGAAGGACTTCAGGAGCCCTGTACCTGTAAGAAAGGAAAAAAAAAAAGCAGCAAATCCCATCAACATAATTCAGACATGATACCACTCACCTCTTCATTTTTTGCCCTTAAAAGCAAATATCCCATAAAAAGCTCCTCTCTTACCCTATACATAAGACTTAATTTTTTTTCTAGAATTAAAACCTACATAAGCTCCTGTAAGCTCTCTTCTGCTTGACATGCAGCAATCTCAGCATGTCCCTTAACACATGCCTTACCACCATGCCTTACCACACTCTCTCTTTGTTCCTGTGCTGCTGCCCTCTGTAAACTGTCTTGCTTGAACTGAAGCTTTTAAAATTATGCCAAGCTTAAAGAAAAGAGGAGGCATCCTCCGCAAAAGCGGTACAAGCCGCATAAGTTCAATACCATATTACTTTAAAGGTAAGTTCACACAATGTAGGTGAGGGCTAGCACTTACCATCTTGTGGATACATAATCAGTGTAAGGAGGTCTAGATCGGATTTCTCGGGCTAAGCCAAAGTCTGCTATTTTCACAAGTTCTGGTCCCATGCAAAGCAGGTTTTCAGGTTTCAAGTCTCTGTGAAAGAACCCTAAAATTCAAATGAAATATTAACGTGGATTGCAGCTGTATCCTTTATTTTTCACCTGGATTGTTTTGCTTTAGTTCATAAGTGTTGAAGTGTTGAAGCTGGAATAGCACCACACAGAGATCAAAGTCTTATGTGATCAACAGAGCTGGTCCGTACAATGGTTATTCAGTCACACTGTGAAGAACAGTATGCACAAGCTGAGTGTCTTATAACAATTCAAAGCATTCAGTCAGACAGCTCCCTTTCAAGTAACTCTTCTTTAACATAAAAAAAATTACACCATATAGTTTCATTCTAATTGGAAACTGTCCAATGAAGATATCAATAAATTACATAAAATGTTATTTTGAACAGAATAAAAATTAAAATGAGGGGGGTTTTTTCACTTTGAATTTTTTAAATCTGAGAACCTAACAATCTGCAACCACTCAACCACTCGTTGTCTTATCAAAGGATCTCAGTGGTTTTCTCTAGTGCTCTCTGCATTCAGCAAAACCTGATCACAAAGGAGCATTTCGCAAGAGCTCTTTTAATACAAATGAGAGAAGAGGGCTGCAATATCACTGACTTCTGTCTCTGAAATTTGCTTCCACCATCAGCCTGGAAAACTTGTCCTTATTCTTCTTTCTTGCAGGGCTCTGAGACCACCATTTTCTATATACTGCTCCCTCTGTAGTACCTTAATAGAACTCTATAACCTCCTTTTCAGAGACCCTCCAACATTTTTTCCATGGCTTTTCCCACAGAAAATTCACACAGGATGTGTCTACTTTGTCTGATGTGTATACATATTAAGTTTTGTTTGTTAGATTAATGTATGACAGCATTGAATACATAGTGCTGTAGGTATTTACTAACCATCAGACTGTGTCCTTCCTGTATTTAGTAGATGTTCTGGTGGCAGCTTGAACTACTGCTTCTTTATGGAAGGTACCAGACAGAGCAATCAAGGCTGTGCTTAGCATTTACTACAATTCCTTCTGTACTTTGCTGCACAGACATGCAATGCACTGACAGAATGTGAGGCAACTTATTTCACAGCAAACTAGTAAAAAGAGCAATCAATTGTGTATTCAAATATGAAAGGATGTTTAAAAGTTTGGATGGATACAGAACATTAAAAGTTTAATTGACAAGCATTTCTATGCCATCCAGGAGCAAAACAGAGACATAAGGACAGGGAAAAAAGTTCATGTGATTTTTTTTCAAAACTTTTGCAGAGACAATCTTGGGACACCCATTCTTACACTGTGAGCCACAAGACCATCAAGACCATCCTGTCAGGCTTGCCATGAATTTACAGATGTTTTTCAACAATTTGCAACATCGTGGCAGAAATACCAGTCTAGTGTGTAGCAGGTCTGTGAACAAGATAGTTAGATACAACACAAAACTGTTCACTCTTCATAGTCAAATAGCAATAAAAGATATCCTGAAACGTTGTGATCCATTTGACAATTTATTTTAAAAAAGATGGCTTGGATTTTTGCAAATCAATTATAGTATTTTTCTATTTTTACATATTATATATTTCACTGGAACAGACTGGAATTTATAGTTTGATTTCAGAAGAGCATCCAAGTACCACCAAATGAGTGAATAAAGCCATTAGTTTGAAAATGTTTTGCAAAACAGAGTTAAATGTGTTCTTCGAGAGAACTGACATGCTGGTCCTACAAGCCTTTTGCTTCCAGAACTTTGGCCACTGATGTTAGTTCTCTTCTTATAACTCAGAGAGCTGTCCAGCAACAGACACTACAGTGTATTTAGCAGGCAGAATTGCACAGGTGAGCAAAACATGGTGAGGAAGCTGTCATAAAGTGTTCATTTTGGGGGGCTTTCTATTAGTTCAGTGCATCGTGTTACTACTGGCTGGTACACCAGCTAAAGCTTTTAACGTTACTATAAAAATTATCTGGAAGGTCATGCAATAATAGCTGTTCGTCAGTCAGACTTTATTACTTAAAGTGCATCTTACAGAGAATATGTGTTTCATTCAGGTATCTGTCTGTACCTTGAGAAAACAGTAATTTATCCTTTATTCACAATCTCAGGGGACCTCTAAATCTATCAAGAACGCGTCCATTAACATCAGATGAGTTTGAAAGTGACCAGATGCCAGTCTGAGAAAGCAGAAATCTACTGAAAAGGAACAGAACAAACCTACAGACTAAAGTATCAGGCAACTATAAAACAGGTATTTTCAGTAATCTGGATTTCTCACGTAGTGCCATTGTTTTGATCATTCCCCTTACTAAAGTTAGTAATGTAATTGTTAGTGTATTTGTTAAAAAACTTCCACAAACACTATATGGCTTCAATTCAAAATGTTTACAGCTAAAACGTAACCTACCATGCTTATGAATAAATGCAAGCCCTTGTAGGATCTGATACATAATATTCCTAACTGTAGACTCAGGGAACAGTTTGCTTCTGTGGAGTGAAAGAAATAAATATTAATGATTAAATTCACACATTAGCTTATGCTCTGAAGCAAAGAGGACAATAAAACTGCTAGATATACTTTAAGCACTCTTGTGTAGTTTATTTCTCAAATAAAATTTACATAGTATTTGCAGAACTGCCAAATTATACTATATTAAGACTATGTGTCATGTTAAGATTATGCAGGACAGTGAATACCAGGATGGCTTTCTGGGCTGCAAGCAGACATCTCAGGGTCATGTTGAGATCTCATCCACGAACACCCACAAGTCCTCCTCTGGACTGCTCTCAATCCATTCCCTGCACAGCCTGGTGGTTGTGCTTTAGGACATGCATGGGTCATGAGGCACAGTCCTCAAGACAGCAAGGGTTCATGTTAATTTAGTCTTTTTCATGTAGTTTCTTCCAGCTTCTCATCTAGAGCACATGCAACAGGTACTTTTGACTTTGCCTTGTTGTTATCTAATAGTTGATGTGCTACTTCTCTTATCTGAAAAAAGTCTCATCTGCTATTACTGAAAAGTAGATGGTCTTCTCTTCATAATGCTATTCCCACCAAAAAGGTGGGAATATCAGGAGGTTTAATGCGAGCCACCCCTACCAAGATGGAATTGGTAAGATGGATTGATCAAATGGCTCTCTACCAGCTCACTCTGCACATGGAGATGGCTTGGGGTAGAAATCAGTGACAATTTCATTCAGAAAGCTTAACAGTAAATGAAGAAGATGGCCTGAGCCTTATTTAAATTCCTGAGCTCAATTCCTCTCAAATAACACCTGACCATTATATATTTCAGAAGTGAGATCAGCTACTAGTCAGATTTTTGTATTTGCTTACTTTCTTTTTTAATTATAGCAGAAAGCCTTATATCCTCTAAAGTCCCTTCAAGCAAGACTGGCAATTTAACTAAGAATTAAGAAAATAAATCACACTCTTAAAGGTTTGATTAATACAATGTTTAACAAGTCAAAGGCCTAGCTAAACTGTAGAGAATATGATCCACAGCACGCTTTTTGAAACATCTGCCCTTTCTATAGGATATCAAGCATTTCTAATAAATTCCTAAAGATAGCTGGTTTCTATGTTTTACACTTGGACCATTTCCTCAAAGCTCATTATTTTATATAATTAAAAATCAGCATCCATATAAATGTGCCAAATTTAGTTGAAGTTGTTCTATATCTGTGCATGCATAATAAGTACTTTTACGCTTAAAAAGGTATTTTATGTAATATTCACAGAGGTATAAAAGTAACCTTTACTTGTTAAATCAAGGAAGACTACTGTCATCTCCCATGCTGATAACTATGGTCCACAGAGAGAAAATGGCCTTCTCAGAGAATAATTCAAAGCACAGAGCTGCTTTGCCTCCAGTTATCCTCTGGAAGATGTCATCATGGCCCAAAGGCTAGAATTAAGACTTTATTAATGCTCCAGCAAATATAAGAAAGCTAGATTTGATTCAGAATGCTGATAAATGAAACAGGCAGTCTTTGGACATATCAGCTCAAATTGCAAGCAAAAATAAATCCTGGAAGTAATACAAAATTTGATCCCTCTTGATTACTGTTTCAACCACCTTTTATTCATTAATTTATTTCAGGAAGACATAATAGAAGTGGTGGTTTTACCACCCTCTTACAGAATAAGCATGGTTGGAGTATCTATGTAGAAATCAGAAGTTCTAGGTTCAATACCTTCTCAGTGTGAGGGTTGTTAAAAGTCCATAGTTCCTAATTCTCAAAAGAGCACCCTATTTACCTGCCAGGCTAAATTTAAGAAAAGACATTGGAAACTCTCATTAAACTGGCCAGGATATGCTCAAAGGTGACAGCCACAGCATCTAGTGCAGCATGCAGCTTTAAGACATAGTGATCTAAGCCTAAACAAATGATCCAAAATCCTTTGGAAAGTAAAAAGGGTGCTAAAAGTACATTACACAAGTAATGTATCAGGAATGGGTGATACTGTTACATACCTTTCTTTCATCAATTGATAAAGATTTTCCTTCATGTATTCAAACACAAAGTACAGATGATCATTTTCCCTGATAACTTCTTTCAGCTTTACTACATTTGCATGGTTTAATTTCTTCAAAGACTAGAAAAAGAAAATACAAACAGGATTTTATAAGGCTCTTACTCTAATAACAAATTAAAAAAACACCTTATTTTACTGATGCAGAAGAATTTACTGCAAAAACTCTTTGATATTTTAAATAATCAGACACCTCTGAGAACAAACACCAGAGTTCCAAGTATTACCAAATACATATAGAGTCTATTAATTTAATGCTCTGGTCATTCAAAAGCCAGCTATCTTGTATCACTGTAGGCACCAAAACAATTGCATTTTCTCTGTAAGTAACTTCCTACTGGCAGAATTCACACTCCTCCTGCACCTTCACTGGCAACAGTCAGGTTAGAGGCAAGACTACAGCTCTGGAAAGTCTTCCTTGTATTGTGAATTAAGCCTGATGGGCAGCTGAGCTTGTTCACCCCCCTCAAGTGAGATGGGGAAGACAAGTGGAAAGGCAGAAAGTGAGAAAACTCATGGTTGAGATGGACAGTTTAACAGGTAATGCAAAAGCTGACCATGCAAGCAAAGCAAAACAAGGAATTAATTCACTGCTTCTCATGGGCAGACAGGTGCTCAGCCACGTCCAAGAGAGCAGGTCCCCATCACGTGTAACAGTGATTTCGGAAATCAAATGCTATCACTCTGAATGTCTCCCCCTTCTCCTTCCCCCAGCTTTTGTTGCTGAGGACAGTGGTGCATGGGATGTCCCTTTGGACAGCTGGAGTCAGCTGTCCTGGCTGTGTCCCTTCCTACCCGCTTGCCTACCTTCAGCCTATTTGCAGGCAGAGAAGCATGAAAAGCAGAAAAGGCCTGAGGTTGTGCTATCACTGCTCAGCAATAACTAAAACATACCCGTGTTGTCAAGACTGTTCTGGTCACAAATCCAAAACACAGATCCATACAGGCTGCTAAGAAGAAAATTAACTACCCCAGCAAAAACTAGCAAATGTGGATCTTCATTCTCCCTTCTTTTTAGATTTCCAGTGTATTCTACATTCATTTTTGCTGCAGCAACTCAGCACCAATAAGTACTGTAAGAAAAGTGAGCTAGGTTTTGTGCACGTTTTTAACAGTGAACTAGGTGTTAAGAAGGTCCTAGGAACATACCCCAAAGTTTTGCTGGCATCAGAATTTCATGTTAAATGTCTGCCCCCAAGTCAATGATAGAGAAACAACTGCATGTACAAAAGTTAATGCTGTGCAAAGGGCATGTCTTCTCAAGCTCTGAAAAACGAACACCAATCAACTCCAGGTGTTGTGATAGGAAAGCTCTCACTCGCAGATTGCTCTACAACCAGTTCAAAGGAATCCACTACACAGTAGGCACTGCATAGGAAAGCACACCTTTATTCAGCTGGGGCACACATAGGGATTAGCCCCTCCATGTACGCGTCCTACATGTGTCAAAATTCAAGGGGTATTTATACCCTGGGACAAACAAGTTCTGAATTTATCTATCCCATACATCCTTCGTGAGTCAGTACAAGGTTTGGTTTGTGGTTATCTAACTATACATTCGGTTACCTATTTCCTATACCTGCTATTACATGGTCGTTATGAACGGTCTTATCATTTCAAACAACTACATCACCAGGCATCCACCTGACCCTTTGTAAAGTCATTAGTTACCAATGCTACATGTTGAAGCACTACTTTCCAGGTTTTTCTTACCCTATCAGCTGGGTAGTTCTCCTGCTTGCAAGCAGTTACATTTTGCAAAGTCACACTCATGCTAAGTTCTGAAGGTTATGCTAATGTAGCCAGGCCTTAGGCCTGGCCATAGACCTTTACCTCCACTGTTTCACAACCAAAAGATTTTCTGAAGTACTACAGAAATTTAATAAGCATTTTAATAAGACTTACAGACATTCCATTCAAATGCAAACTCAGGAACCAGAACTGTAACATCAAATGCCACAGCTTATGTTGGGGAAAGTTTTTGATAAACAGGAAGAATTTGATGTTACTCCAAAATGTGACAGGGATCATCTAATTGAAATCAACCATTGAATGAAATATGTACCTTAACCTCTCGAAGGTTCATGCATTCCTCCCAGGAATAAAACTTTCTCTTCATTCTACAACAGTGGAGGAGAAAGTAACAATTAATGCATAGTCAACATCAGCTGGTCTTAGACGTGTAAGTCTCATTATATCTTAACAATTCAGTTCTTCCAACAAAATAGAAGCTGTTGGCTCCTTTGTCAAAAAACTTCACATCTCTAGACAAGGTACACTTGGAGAGAATTACTAGAACACACACTCAAGTAGAATTACACTTGAATAGTAATTACCATTACAGAGGATTGCCTTTTTCTGTGTGTGTGCATATATATGCATCTTGCTGAAAATAATTCATAGGCTTCAACAAGTCAAGGCATGTTATTTTTCTTTCCAGTATACCATGTGTGTGGGGGGGTAGACCCTGATTGTAAAAAGAATGAGGATAATTACAACAGTTATGAACAACTGAAAGGAAAGTTTTGAAACAAATCAAATTAATATTCAGTCACTTCACTGGGTCTCTGATTTTATCATATTCTCCTTGCTCCTCTTCTCTGTATTTTGATTTTCTCTGTAACTTTAATACCTTTACCCTCTAAGCTCATTTTCCCCTCGTTTTTCTGTGTTCACTGGTCCCCAGGTTTCTCCCTCTCTTGCAAGGTGCACCTATCATGACAACCGCTTTTTGAATTCTGCCTTCTCTTTCAAGCTTATAAGCAACGCTGCTCTAACAGAAACAAACTGCATGGCAGACCTGCTTCCTCCTAAGCCAGAATGTAACTAAACATAGTATTTGCATGTAACATACCATCCTGTCTGTTCATACACATTCTGATTACAACTCAGTCTTCTCAGACAAAACACTATGCTTTAGGACCAACAGGATGAAGGCTCACACACACATACACACACACAGAAGAGCACAGATTAAAACTCAGAAAAATATTCAACTCCTTAGAGTGTGGATTTCAGGAGTTAGGCACCCTTTGAAGATCTGAGTCTTTTCCAGACTTAACAGTAATTCTATATTAATTATTACTGTAGTAAGTTTCCAGTTTGAAATTAGTTCTTACAGTTAGAATAGTTTAAGAACTACAAGACTTTCATGTCATGGAATCTGAATTATTTTTTTGTTAAGCAGTGTTTTTGCAGTTACTGTCTTGTGTGTCCAGCCATCAGTCCATGTCTGTTCTTAATAATGGCCTGGCATTAATATGTAAACTAACCATCTTCTGATTTGTTCTCAATTTTTTGAAAATCTCCCACGTTGCAAAATGAAAATCAAAGGTGCCTCTGGCAATGTTTGATACAGGAAAAATACTCTTATCACTGGGGACTTAGAAAAGTTGGTAAAGCCAGCTATTGACTGTTCATACAAAGCAACATTTTAATGAAAGCTCTTTCAATAAGTATGTCCCTGAGTCACGGTCAGTATTCCAAGAAGGATGCTTTGCAATACTTTACAGTGGTCTCTTACCACAGCTAGGACAAATAAGCCATTTACAAACCAAGGTCACTGCTGAAGTAGCAGAGAAAATTAAATTAACTTCTCAAGAAAGTTCAAGAAAATCTTAAGCTGAAAAGACAGATACATAATAGCACATAAAGATAGAGATAATGGACAATGAGATCCATTGTGTTTATTATCACTGCAGTATTGACATTACATTGAAAATGAGACCATGAAATGTTCCAGCAGCAAAGAGGCTGCAGATTGCAAAGAAGCATTTCAGAATACTCTAAATAATATACAAAATCCATCTTTGACTGCACACAGTAGCAGAGTGCTATTATAATAAGCCTATATATCTCACCCTCTTTACCTTCTGCTGAAGCTTTGGAGAATACAAGGAACTTGAGTTTTACATGCTGCCCCAGTACAACTCCAAATTACAAAAGCTGCATGGAATGCGAAGTACTTGAACCAGCATGACCAAGTTGACGTGGACCTAGAAAGGAAAAACCTGGACTATTCATGGTTAAGTAATGTATGAAAATACTTACTTTTTAATGGCTATTAGCTCTCCAGATTCAATGCTTCTCCCTAGGAGGACAGAGCCATAGGTCCCATCACCAAGCTGTCTGATAGTTGTGTACCTATTCATGATGAGGATACGTTAGCTGCAAGCGCATTTCAGTCCTTAGTGATTCTTGTGCTTCTCCTCCGACTGTAACCAGTTCTTTCTGTGGCAGCATAAATATAGAGCACTCAGGACAGTGTGAATAGTTGCAGGAATCATGTTTTCAAGACTTAGCCTTTGGTCTGAAAGCACAGAACATAATCCATTTGATTTCGGTACCCTTCCAAGATTGCTTGTTTGCAGATTCCATCCTCCTCCCAAGAGACAGTCCTTGTCAGCTATACGCAAACATTTGCCTTTCTCTCTCACTAGAAAGGGCCAGCCTGCATCTGGATATAACTGTGTGTGTTCCCCAAAGCCACTCCTATGCTTGCCAGAGGTACTCTACAGCAAGTTTGCAGGCAACCCTAATGGTAGACACTATTACCAAAAGCAGAGGATAAAGCTTGGAGAAAATAGTCTGCTAACAAAAAAACAAATAAACAAAAAAAAGCAGCTTCATAGTAAGATAAGAAGGGATCTGTTCTAGCTAAATTATCAGACATGTAAGTCACCATATCACAAGTCATACTGCCATCAGTTTAACCAATTTCTTGACTTTCCATAATGTCCTGTGCTAGAGGGCACAAACATAGGTGTTTCCTTAAACAAAGTGTTCAGAGGAATAGTATTATATTCATGTCAGTAAGACCAAATGTATTTAACTCCAGTAGCCCTAAGCATGAATCAGTTTCTGGAAGCAGTGGATACGTCAGATTATCTCTCTGATCTCTTGTCCTGACAATGCATGAACAAAAAATCCCATAGAACAGTTTGAGTTGGAAGGGACCTTAAAAGATCATCTAGTTCTAACCTCCCTGCCATGAGCAGGGACACTTTTCAGTATGCAGGTTGCTCAAAGCCCCATCCAGCCTGGCCTCGAACCCTTTCAGGGATAGGATATCCACAGCTTCTCTCCTGGATAATAAAGCAAAAAAGTTCTTATTCATCAATTAATGTAACTGTTGCTGATATTTCCTACACTGTAGTTTAGAACAAATGCCATCTATTCTATGTAAATTAATCATACATTTGGAATAAAACAGAAGGTCCTAGTTACAGCAGCCAGGACCAGTTTATCACTGTATGGATGTAACCAAAACTGCATTCTACACCCCTATGTCATTTCTGATGGACTGTTAATAATGGCTCATTTGCAGCAGTTGCCCAGGGCACACCTGACACCTCAGGCTACAAACTGGTTGTTAGAGAACCCTGTAAGATNAAACTGGGTGTTAGAGAACCCTGTAAGATAGGGGAGAACTCCTGTCTTCACACCAATAACTCCCCTCCAGGGAGGCATCAGCACCTTCACACCCAGCCTGAAGGGTCATGTCTGCTAATGGGCCATCAAAGATTCCAAAAATATCCTGTGACTTCACAGAGTTAAAACAACCATTGTGAAACTCCCTGCCCTTGGGGAGGCACTGGGTATTCCCACCTGAACCTGAGCATATACAATCTTGGGGTTTTGGGACTTCTGGTACCACTTGTTGGACCCAGAAGAGGACCAGAATCTCAGCAGGATTGCGACTGCCACTCTTGACTGATTTTTCTCTGCGTCATTGTATTTATTGTAATCTCTTTAGTAAATTGTAACTCTAACTTGTAATCTCTCTTGAGCTGGGTTCAGTTCTCCCTTTGGTTTACCTTTTACCCAGCACACAGAATTCCCCAGCAATGAGGCCCTGCATTTTCTTCCCCCACTTCTAAGAAGGCAGCAATATTCATGGCTGGTAAATTTTGCATTCTGTAACCTGCATTTTAAGTATCTATCCACAATTTTTTTTTTTTGTAGCAGCCTTATATTTCTCCTCCATGTTGCATTATTTCACAAAGCAACATTATAATTTTAAAAGTAATGGGATTATGTTGCTAAAATTCTGAACTGACATCAGTGCAGAGACACAATCCTGTAGATGCAAGATGTTGTGAAGATCCCTTGTTTTCAATCTTCTAAACCTATTAGCCCCACTAATACTGATACAGGAAAAAAAACAGGAATTCAGTGTTAATACACCTTTTGACAATATTACACACCATGTATGAAAAAGAAACAGCATGTCTCTATCTCAGACACTGTGTGGTGTCTCAGGCAGGAGGAATTCCTGCCTAGCAGCACCTGTTTCTCTCCACACACTACTAGAGAAAACCACGAATGAGCACCTTAGAGACATAATCCCACATTTTGTACTACTTGCCAAGGAACACACAGTCTGCCTGTAAGAACAGCACTTTGAGGTACCAGTTTCTTCTTGGATGGTTTTCAGTCTGTGCACCTGTACAGCACAAAGCTGTGTTTAGGCAATGGTCTGCATCCCGGTTAAAAAGCTTTAACCTGGTTATTCCAAGTGGTCAAAGACTGGATGGCAACTCAGAAGCCCTTGCTCCAAAGCCTTTATTCAGATCGTTGGCAAAAAATTTCAAGCAACGACAAAGCCTAGCATGGTCTCCTAGTCTGTAAAGGTAATATTTATTAATACCCAAACAAATAATTTTATACATTAAATTCAAATCAACACGGATGGGAATGAAACTTCAGCACATGTTCCCTTAATGACAGAGTTCTGAAACTGTAATCACAACAGATGTGATAGCTTACAATTCACAGAACGTTATGCTGTCCCTGGCTTACCATTCACATATCCCTTTCAGGGGACTGTGACTGAAGAGTGGAGGAGTACCTTTGCCTCATGTTTGATAACTACAGCAAACCTAGAGATGCATAACTACTAGCACACGCTATTGTAATAACCACCAATGGCTCTCATGGATAGATTGTTTGTCTGATGTCCTGGAAAAGATAAAGTGATGAACATAATTGCCTATTCCTTGCTGAGAACACTAATTTAAGACCCTCTCCTTTTCAAAGCCGCTGATTTTCACCCAACTTCTAAGAAATTATCTCTGTGAATCCAGCTCTGGTGTGAAATGTGACCAGAACAGACAAATTAATTTAAATATTTTGAGGCATAAAGGAGAAGCAAAGAGCCTAGAGAGGAAAATAAACCTGACAAAAAACACAGATTTCAGTGAGGAATGCATGTTAAAGCCAGGATGCACAGAAGTTAACATAGCTCCTATGGAAGCACAAATCTACGTGTATGAAAACCCAGTGAACAAAACCTAAATCAAGTCTTATTTGGTTAACTGAATCAGCACAATTTCTTGTTGAGCTTAATAGCATACATGTTTTTAAAGATCTACTTTACTTATGTTCTGTCCTTATCACTTTCTGTTCTCTCTCACCTTCAACTGAGGTAATAAAACCTTTTCCTGCAGACTGTTTCACCTGAGTTGCACTGAAATCACTGTGTGGGCACGAATCACAGCTACAGCTACATGTATAATCTAGATTCCAATCTACAACTAAATCTATGCAAATTCGTATCACTACAGGATACAAACTGCAAAAGTATCTTGGAGTGTGCTGACACACACAAGGTAAAAACCTTATTTTCACCATATTGTAACACCGTGTTCAGACCGTACCTCAACTCTTTTCCCCGCAGGAATCAACCAGGGAAGTCCCTTTAGTAGCAAGCCTACTTCAATGTGTCGAGACCTGCTGGCTCTGAAGTGCACCCAAACTTACGACTTCGCTTAGGTACCCTTTAAATGAGTACCCGCTCCCTTCTGAAGGGCTGAAGCGCCGAGAACCGAAAGCGAAACCGCCTCGCTGTGCCACAGCTGAGAAACGCCAGCAGTAAACAACCAGCATGTGCCTTTTAAACTTCGCCCTGTGCCCTGGCCGTATCCCGAAGGCAGGGCTCGGCTGCGGCCCCAGCGCTGCCCTGTTTGCTCTGGGGTGCCCCGGGGGCTGCACGCCCGGGCAGGAGAGCGGGGAGGCGAGGGCCGGCCCCGNCGGAGCATCTCTCTTACAGGGAGATACTGCGGGAGCTGGGCCTGTTTTATCCAGAGAAGCCAAGACTTGGAGGGGACCTCATTAATGCAGATAAATACCTCAAAGGTGGGTGCCCTTAAGAGGATGGTACCAGACTCTTTTCGGTGGTGCCCGGTGACAGGACAAGGACCAAGGGCCATAAACTAAACCACACGAAGTCTCACCTCAGCATGAGGATGAACTTTCTATTGAGGGTGGCAGAGCACTGGAACTGGCTGCCAAGGGAAGTCGTGGAGCCTCCCTCTCTGGAGACATTCCAAACCCATCTGCATACATTCCTGTGTCACCTGCTCTAGGTGACCCTGCCTTGGCATGGGGGTTGGACTGAATGAACTCCAGAGGTCCCTGACAATTCTGCGATTCTGTGAAAACAAAACCCAGCCAAACAAACAAAAACACCATGCTGATGACCAGCCTCTCTCACATTCCAGAGAGAAGCTCAAATAACAAAACCACAACACAAATACTAGATTGTGAACAAAACGGGAAGAATATCAACACTTTAAGCACTGCCAGAGGGTCTGAGCCTTCCTCACCTGAGCACCAGCAGCATTCCCTGGCTCTGACAGGGTCAGCCCAAGACACAGGCAGCAGGGCAGAAAAAGGGAAATGAGGAACAAAAAATTGGCCTCAAGCACTTGGTTATCAAAACTGACTGTAATACTGATTCAGCAAGTCTTAGCTTCTTTTTTACACTTCATCATTTAGCTTTTACAAATAAAGCATAAAGTTATTTCCCAGGGTTTGAAAAGACAGGGTGAGCTGGTGCTGTAAATCAGGAGCACAGCGTTTGACAATTCCTTAGAAAAGATGTGGGGGAAAACAAAGCTCTGGATGCTGTCCCACTTCCCCCCCCTCCCCAGTCTCATCAGAAGCTAGTCTTTACACTCACGTGAATAAATAGTAATAAAAAGAATTAAATTCCCTCCTACAGATGGGCATGACTCTCAGAGAAGCCAGGAGGAGCAGTGTACACTTACATGAGATTTCTCCTTTAATCCACCTCTATTACATCCCACGTACACAACCACATATTAGCACCCACCCGGTGATAGCCATAGGACCCTGTTTGTCTGTTTTTAGAGGCAGGGCTTCTTCATTCCCAAAAGAATCACAGAATGATTTGGGCTGGAAAGGACCTTAAAGATCATCACATCCCAACCCGCCTGCAGGGACACCTTCCACTAGACCAGGTTGCTCAGACTTATATCCAACCTGGTCTCAAACACTTTCAGGCATGGGCCATCCATAGGTTCTCTGGGAAACCTGTGCCAGTGCCTCACCATCCTCACAGTGATGGGTTTTTCTCTAATATCTAATATTTAATATCTAAGAACAGGCACACCCATGCAGCACAAAAGCAGCTCTGGCTCTAGCTCCAAACAAGAAGCATCTCTAACGAGAACTAGTGGTAGCCTTGATCACCCCCTCTGAAAACCTCAGGAGATGTTGCTGTGTCACCTCAGCTGCTCACAGCGGGCCCACCATCGTGGCAGGGACAGCCAGCGCCCCCCGCTCCCCACCACCCGTCAGGCAGCCCCCTTGCCCCTTACTCTGCTCTGCACAGACCAGCTCCACCCGGACCTCAGCCCCACTGCTGGCACCAGCTCCCGCAGCCCTCGCGTGCCCAGTCCCTGCTCCCGCAGCCCGAGCCCCCCGGGCGCTCACCTGCCCCTCCAGAGCAGACACACACCTCCTTCTCCTCCGGAAAACCTCAGGGCAGGGCAGCGCAGGAGCACAATCCTACACGGCTCCTACATAAAGGCCCACGCACGTGGTTCTCTTCTAGAACAAAAAGACTGTGATACGCCTTAAAAACACCGGGTTTAGCCCCATTTTAGAAAACCTGACGAGGCGTGTGCTGACAGCAGGTGGTGACTGTTCTCTGACGGGACTGGCGGAGGGGCAGGGGCCGCGAATTCCAAGGTCACGGCGCCGCTGTTACCCCCACGGCAGCACTGAGCGCTCCCTCGCTAACCCGTCGGTAGTTCTCCCGTGACAAGGCGCCGGCCCGACCGCGGCCACGGCGGAAATCGCGGTTCCCAGACATCACTGCCTCCCCTCGGCTGCCGCCCCTGGGCTCCCGCCTGTCGGGACCGCCGCCTGCGGGACTACAGCTCCCGGCAGCCTCCGCTCCGCCGTCCTTCTCCCGGCGCGCCGCTGCGGACTACGCTCCCCAGCATGCCCTGCGCGCCCCTCCGCGGGCGGCAGAGGCGGCACGGGCCGCGGTGCGCGCTGGGGCCGGGAGTCCGCGCGGTGGTGGCGCGGCGTAGCGGCCCGCGCGGGAGGCGGCGCTCTGACCCNGGGAGGCACGGCCGCCTCCCGCACAGGGCACCGCGCTGGTGAGGGGTGCGCGGTCCGGGAGCGCCTCAGCAAATCCCTGTGTCAGCGCAGAGGAGCGTGCCCTGCCTGTCTCTGTATCCCCTCAAAAACCCGGTGGCATACAGTCACTCGGTGATTTAAAGGGCTCCGTCGGCCGGGCACGCCTGTTGAGTTTGTCATTTAACGTAGCAGAAATACTGCTTGGGTCAGTATTGTTTTTTTGACGGCACCTCAGTGTGGGTTCAAGTATCCATGATGGGGACTCGATCATTCGAAGTTAAACCATTTATATCACACAGGAGCTCTTAAAACCGCTGATCACCGTGATTAAAACTCTCATTTTTGAACATGGTGTTGCTTCTAACAAATGGACAGAAAAGTGGAGTGACTTTCTCCTTTTTTTATAAAACCAAGAGGAGTGTTAGCTGATGGTCACTTTGTCGTGCTTGATCCTCGCTGAGTTCTGTTTGGTTCACACGTGGCCCTGTTCAGCTGGTGACACTCAGCTTGGAACCATTTCTGATCTTGGCTTTATTGTGCTGAAACAGAGATACAAACCATGAAAGGACCTGGCATTACAGACAGTTCAGTGAGCAGTTGTTGTACTCTGAGGAAATCGGCATGCAATTATTGATTGCAAAACAAAACTAAACTGTGAAGATAAACTAGTTTTGCATTTGGTAAATGATTTCTAAAGCTTTGCAAGTAAATCAGGATCAAATCTACTCAGCTGACTTATTTTTTTACAGGTCACCATCTTAATTTGCATGTTTACTTTTGACGTGTTGACCTTTTGGTGGCTTGACAGGCTACCACTTTTCTCATGGAAATTAATCGAGCTGATCAGTACACACAATGATGTCTTGCTTTCAGTCAGGATAAAGTCACGGTTCCACATAACAGCTGATTTGTAGCAGGCAGCAGGCCAGCAGCATAAAGATGAACAGTCCAGGTTTATCCTCTAAGTAGCAATTTCAATACAGTGTTCTGTGAGTTTTAGAAGCTATAACTACAACTTAAGTATTGTCAGAGTAGGGGCAAGGAGCCAATTTTTACATGTTACAATGTGCTTTAGTTGTGATCTCATGAGCTGTCTGCTACTGAAGGACCTTGCTTCAGCAGTATTTGTGTTTACTTGCTTGTCTTAGCAAAACTTCAGGGTTTTAGCAGGTCAGATAAATAGTGGAAAGGTTGTTAATAGAGAACAGTTTTCAGTCCAGTTAAGAGTAGAGTAACAGTGAGAATTAATTGCTTTACTCATAAATTTAGAGGAGTGGCTACTGATAACAGAAAACAGACTTTTGATACAAGAGACTTCAGATCACATATGAACACAGTATTGAGGAGCTAATGACAAAAGTCAAACTTTGGTTGTAATCAACTCTGTGATGTTTTTTGACAGCTTTTAGACTGTGGGCTAGGTCTTCATAGAATTTTTTGTTTGACTTGAGATTTAGGTTTTAAAGAGTATCAAATGACATTTTGGATGCAATTGGTCCAGAACCATGTCTGACTGACTCAGACATGAAGAAGTAGGGCAGTTGAACAGAAACAATGGGAGGAAAATCAAGAGTTGAACAGTTTAGTTAAATACAAGCTTTTTGAACATGAGGTAAACTTCTTAAGTAATTTTAACTCTTAATGTAGTTTGTTTACAGACTTCATGAGTTTAAGGTTTTAGTGGGCGTGTCTTATGCGTTAGAAGATAGTGTGCTGATTTGGTTGAGAAGTTGGTAGTTTCTGCGTTTTGTAGATAAAACCAAGCTTCTTCTGCGCAGACTGAAAGCTGATTGAACATAATTGAGCAGCAAACCAGAAGCCTTGCACTCTGTGGAGGCAGAATTAGGCCTTATTTGTGTCAGCCCAGTGCCATAGTAATGTACTTATAGACACCCATTTCAGTGTAGCTCATCCCTGGGGTATCTCTGCTTGGCCAACATAAACCTATTTCCTGAATGCTAAAATAATGTGGTAGGACTGTTGTAACTCATAAAGTATTAACTGCCTGCAATTAAATTCTGGAATCAAAGCCCATGAAAATTCCAAGTTGTTTACTCCTTTTTCAGATTTACTGCCACTAGTGCTTCGGAGTGTTCTGGCTCACCTGTTTTTCTCTATTGGGAAATTAGAAAGGTACAGCCTTAAAATGAGAATATAGAAACAGACACAATATCTGTTTAACCACCCAACCGTGTCTACATTATCAATTGTAAATGATACATTGAGACATGGGTGAAAACACTTCTACAGATGACAAACCAGTAAGTTTCTGGTCTTTGGGGAAACTGAAGATGTACTACAGATGAGCTCCAGGGAGCTGCTTGCCACCAAGACAGAGAGGATTAGATGTTATTTTCCCATCAGGTTTGCTGGTATTCTGTAGTTTGATTAGAACTTCCAGATGCTATAAAAATTTTATAATTTTTCAGAATACAAGAATGCATTGATTTCTGCCCTTTCATTGTGCAGGAGACAGAGATATCTTTTTGAGAGCTTAGTAGAATCTGACTGACAAATTGTCACTTTGAAGTCTTTGAGCACTGTCTACAAAAGGAAGGAGTAGAAAACAAAACTTCTATAAGTAGTTGTGATAATCTTAATGTCAAGTTTTGCCTTCTTGTAATCTCACTTTGCATTATGTACTTGGAGAACTATAGATGTGAATTTCAGCACAGAATGGTAGAGAAACCGGTTTGTTTCAGCTGAGCTGCAGGAAGAACCTTAAATAAGTATCTAAGTCAAGTTTTTTTGTTGGTTTTTTTTGTTTGTTTGTTTGTTTGTTTGTTTTTTACTTACTGGCATCTTGCTGCTGTTGCCATTGTAGTGGCTTGTCGCTGGTGCTCAGAATAAGTTTTCCCTTGTTTTGCTATAGATTCCATAAATCTTAGTATATTTCACAGTGACAATTCATTTACATCTTAAGTTTTCCTCTTAAACTAGCTGTCTTAACTTCCTGTATAGAGCCCTGTTTAGTCAAAGGCCTTATTTAAGGTCTTATTTGTTTAACCTGTATCACAAGAGTACTGTAAATAAAACCAGCTGCCAAGCTCTCATGCTAGCTTTTCATTTTATTTTCCAGTACATTTCTTGTTTAGTTTCATATGTGTGTTTTGAGATTGCGTGTATTATCCCATAATTTTCATGAAGTACCTATTTTACTCAAAGCACTGGTCTTTTGTGCTTTTGGGGATACTAAACAAATCAAAACGGCTGCTTTTCTTTCCAGTGAGAAGATAGTGATTAAATTTTATTTTGTTGTATGAAGCACACTACTGTTTAATACTGAAGCTTTGGTTCTATACTTTTGACATAGACACTGATTGTATTTATTGAGATATGATGCCAGAGTACTGATGCATGGAAGCCTTCAAGTGATACATAACTAATCTGTGTTGGACGAAGGTGTTTAAAATGCAAAATGCACTTTTACTGAATTAATTGGGAAGGGCAACCAGTGCCAGTAGTTTTAAAATGAATTTTTATCATCAAAAGAAGAGTATGCTTGATTTTTATGTTTTGTTGGTTTTTGTTGGTTTGGGGTTTTTTTGTTTTTTTTTTTTTATGTGTGACCATGTCAGTTGTGCTTTGTAAATGTGCTGCAGGGACTTATGCAGACTCTATAATCACGTTTGATTGCTCTCTACTAGGCAGAAGCTGAAGAAGATTGTCACACTGATTTGGTAAGAACTGATGACAATGACAGATCTGGTGACGCAAATCTTCAGGTATGTCTCTCATACTAGTGTTTTTTTACAAACATAGTATTGCTGTGATTTAAGCTGCATCACTTATCCTCATTTAGTTACCAGACATTTGTTGATCTGACAGAGCTTAATCTGTCTGTCCCTCCAAAAGTAAGATAGATAAATTTTGCATTGTGTTCCAAGTGTCAAGTTCAGTCTTCAGTTATCTGTAGATGAAAAGAAAGTTTGTGACAGATTTGGAATTTCTTTGAAGAACTATAGAAGTTGGACAGCAGTTTCTGTATGGATCAAATTCCAGTTTAAGTTACTCTCTCTTGGAGCAGAAAGCTGATAAAAGCAGTCTAATAGAAAAGTGTGTTCTCTTAACAATAGTAGGTTTCTGTGTAGTTGCTCCCCAGAAGTCATGATTGTAAGAGACATGTAAAGTGTAACTTAAAAGATGCTGAAAAAAAATGCATGTCAAGTATTATAACTTGTCTTTTTTCACAGAGCATAGCCCATGCTTTTTTAAGAGAAAGGAGTAAGGTCTTATTTGTGTACTATATAAATGACTGCCTTGGTTATATAAAGCTTAGTATGCTTATGTACAAACAGGTTTTCTGAATTTTAATTTCAAGAGCTAATTGATTTCTCGCTTGAGATAACTATCCATAAACAAGAATATCATGTCTAGAAAAAACACTTTTCTATGGAATCTTAGGGCATAACCATAGGACTAACAACCTCTTCTTGAAATGCCATCATTTTTCTTTTGAGGTGAACAGTCCAGAAAAAAGGATTTATGTTGTGGAATGAGACCAAATACGTACTTGTGCACTTTTTTAAATTTACTGTGAAACAATTCCTCACTCTGTGTCTAAATTCACTGAAGCCTCTTAAGACTTGGAAGTGTAAAGCATAATTTTGAACTTCTTTTTTGTGTTTGTACTTTATAATTTCTCCTCGGAAGATGTACTGTCTGAATATGTGATACCAAGTCATAATCAGTCATGTTTTTTAGGCAGAGCTCCAGATGTTCAGAGCTCAGTGGATGTTTGAGCTTGCCCCAGGTGTCAGTTCTAGCGGGTTGGAACCTCTGCCATGCAGAGCATCTTCAAGAGGACCTGGAGTAAAGTCTGTAGATGCCAGAGGGAAACAGGAGATAGCAAAAGAGGAAAAGGTACAGAAAAATAGATGTATAATTCTGAGATTTTATTTGTGTGTGTAACTGTTGAAGTGTAACTATCCTAAAAGCTAATGCTGAATTAAATTTAGAGAAACAACAGAGGTCATTAACCTGTTTTCTCTGTAGTAATGTCTTCCATAATCCTTCACTGGTTTTTCTAGTTTTTATGTTTGGCTTTGTGTCACCTTAATAGTCTGCTTTCTGAAAGGCTGTAGCTAAGGGTTGAGCAGCTGGCATATGTTGATTGTGAATTTCAGTTACGGCTTGTAGCACATAAATATGTGTTCCTATGGAATTATTTTATTCATGTCCTTCATATGGTACAATAGGTAAGATCAAAAATAATTCTTAAGTCAAGGGACATTCCACTTGAATTTATAAGGATTTTAAGAAGTGTTGTGTGTAATTTATTGTGCAGGCAAAAGAACTTTTCCTGAAGGCAGTGGAAGAAGAACGAAATGGGGCCCTTTACGAAGGTAATATGGAAGTCTACGGTGAATACCCTCATTGCAGAGGAATCTAACACCCTCTGATTTAAGTGCAAGTCTGCATGATGCGACTGAACTTAAACTACAGTAATAATTTTAGAGCTCAATTATTCAGATAAACAAACAAACATGCTATAAAAGCAATCATCGTATCATAGTTCTAAGGTTAAGGTTGAAGCTAAAGTGAGATCAAGGAAAGAATTTCTAGCTTTCAGACTAAACAACAATATCTTGAAATCTTGCGATTTAATGAAGCCCTGGAATGCTTCTTCATATAGAGTACTTCTTTGTGTGATTTCTCTAACATAAAATTAGCATATTAATTAATCAAGGCAATATACTGTACTTCCTGTGCTCACTGCTTTCATCATTCCACTCTGAACAGAACTACTTAATCCATGGAATTCTTTGTTGCTTGGTTGTAGGGAGGGGTTATTATTTTTTTTAAGGGGATTGTGGTGGTTTTTTGTTTGTTTTATGTTTATTTGGTTAGTTTTGGTTTAGTTTTGTGGGTTGTTGGGTTTTTTGCTTTTTGTTTTTTTAATTACCATAACATGCTAAGATAGCTTCTTTAAGAATTCCTGAAGTAAGTGTTTGAATCTGGTAGTCTTATGAGGCTTGCCATAAATATTTAAAGTGCTTAGCTTGCTTGCCCTCTTGCTATCAGAACTAGTAAAAGTGGAAATTCAAAGCTTTGTTTCTCATATTTAGTTTTCAGAGTAGATAGAGTTAGAAGCTTGCTGTAACTTCCAAGTCCTGTAGGTCAGTAGTGGAGATACCAGTTTTCTGTTTCTTTCATGTGAGAAAGAAAAACAGAATGTACCTGCCATCCTGTTTATCCATTAGAGGTTTTGACCGCTGTGTTTAAGGTGCAGGTAGAAAGTAAATTAAGATATGCAAGTCTGAGAGTACTCTGGAAGCTCCTGAACTCAGCCACCTGCTGAATACAAAATTTCTTCTCCACCAGGGGAAATTTCCTTCCCTTGTAAGGGATTTCTGGTGGTTGTTTCATATCTCAAATAAACTGAGAGAAATCTGAGTCCTCTGTAGGTAATAAAATTAATTGTCTCAATTTCTAATTTGCTCCATGTTTTTACAGGGAAAAATTGCTTTAGGCAAAGATATGTTGGGTGTTGTGTGTAGGATTAAATGCACAGTAAAACAATATGTCATAACTAGAATCTGGTATGTAATCTACCATTTAGGAAATCGTGCAGTAGATTGTGAAGGTTCTTTATGAGTAAATTAAAAAAATTGAGGAAAACAGTCTATTTAAACATGGTGTATATAAAATGAAAGCCATGGCTTCATATGCTTGAGTGCACTCCTTGTATGTTAAACATAGTAGAGAAGTAGTAACATTTCAAAGAGCTGCATTCACAAAGATGTTTCAGGTATGTGAATTGCATGAATATGAATCCATCTTTCTCAACTGAATTTGATTTGAGACTTAAAGAAACAAAACTGAACTGTTTCTACACGTACATCTAGACCTTAGAGGCAGACACAGATATATCACTGAACACATGTTGGGTCATCTGTTTTCAGACTAGACTTTCATTTGCTGACCTGGCCTGGGTCACCAGAATCCAAGCGGCATTTCAGCCTGCTTCTGAAATCTGCTGATAACCTGACATTTGTGAGGCAGTTATGTGCAGCAGTTTGTTCTTGCTTAAGTACAGTCCAGGCCTTGTCTGCAAGATTAAATGCTAAAGTTGAGACTGATCTCTATTTAGCTGGCTACTGATATTCCTCATCCTCAGCAGCCAAAGGATACAACTTGTCAGTCACTGTCCCTGACGTGAACTCAAGGAAATAGGAACACTTGCTAGCCCCAAACTCAGGTTTCTTAGACTCATTGGACAAATTCTGAGCTCCACACTCACTGGTATTTTATTTGAGTTTTAGTTTTAAGGGCCCAAACTGAGGAGGAAGTCTCTGATCTTTCCCATGTGGGCAAACAAAGAGACATGATCTTAATATATCAAAAAGATTGAATGTACATGCAACAAATTCATTTAAATTAAGAAGGATTCACAGAGTTGGCTCAGAAGAAAGGCGTTCTGCAGCTTAAGTAATTTTGTTGACAGGGGGTGATTTTCCTGAACCTCTTTCTCTACTCAGTTTTGTAGGATCTCTGAAGTGTTAAAGGCAGAAGTACTTTCTTTGTGTGCAAGAATGGTGTGCAAAACCCAATCTGTCACTTCTTCCTTCATGCCCCATAGTCTTGTGGAACCCTACTTTCTTCGCCCTCAGTGTTTTGAGTGGCTTGCTTGTACCTTCTTTAGTTCAAGGGGTTTGCCATTGTAAAATTGATCTGTTTCGTGTTTGGTATTGAAATTTTAAAATTACAACAATATTTTATTTATCTTTTTCTCATATATAATGCTGTATATATCTGAATGCCTGTCCTATACTGGGAATGTCACATACCTGTGTAATTTTTCTCTTTCATGTTCCTCGTGGTTACTTACAAATATACTGCCTAAAATCTTTATGGCGTGTTGAGAAAGCTTTGTAAGTGCTAGACAACAAACAACATCAGGACTTTGTAGCATTTTAATATAAAATTTTGTACTCCATAGTTGAATTTGTAGTAGTTTAAGTAAATTTGTAAAAGGTCAAATGCATCTGAGATACCTGTTTATTTTGGAAAAGTACATGACGCTTTCAGTTTTGTAAATAGGTGCTCAATGTTCCTCTCTTCTGTATTTAATTCAAACCTAAACAGTTTAGATTAAATAAGATTTCTTAGGCAAAAGCATTTTCCACCTTATTAGTGCTTTTAGCTCAAGCCATTTCTCTGAAAATGACGTTTTGCTAAGCTAGTATGGGCATCTGATATGTTTAAACATCAAACCTTTATTTTCAGCCATCAAGTTTTATCGTCTAGCCATGCAGCTTGTACCTGATATAGAGTTTAAGATCACCTATACACGGTCCCCAGATGGCGATGGAGTTGGAAAGAGGTGGTAAGTATCAAAATTTCCTAATTAAGTGCATAGGAGTTTTGAAACATAATATTTTGTTTCTGAAGCATTTTGATACTCTACTGTGATATGCAGTTGTATGTTTCTTAATATCTGGAAAACTTATGTCCTCTCAGTTGAACAGACTGCTTCACAGAAAGTTTACAGATGCATTAGTGCAAGGAGGACTTTTCTATATTGTCCCTCAAAAACAGTAACAGTTCTGTTTGGAGCTAGTTAATTTCAGGTGGAAGGACTACAGATAGTTACGGTGTTACTAAAAAAAGGAAAAAAACATCAGCCACTTCATTTTGATTTTTGATTTTCAGATTTGGAATCATCTACAAAGTTGTAGGTGGCAAAAAGATTTATTTGTAAAAGCTTCATACTATGAAATAAGCATCTTAATTAAGCAAGGGGATAACCTACTGTTCTTGTGCTATCTAAACGAGAGCATTTTCAATAAGTAAAGCAATACTTTTAGAAACTCAAAGATTGTAATCTGAGTAGTCTAGTCTTTCACCATTACAAGCATCAGAATACCCCTAAGCTCAATAAAACAGATGTGTAGCATCTTAAAGTTGGCCTCGCTTGAGCCCAAGACTTGCCTTTGAGGACAGAATTCAGGTTAGGGCCAAAACTCCTGTTATAGCTCACATAGCCATGTGAAGACAAGCTTATGAAACAGAACTTCCTCGTTCATTGCTTACTCAGTAGCCATGGATGCTACTGATAGTTACAAGAAATCAGTTGTTTTAAAATGGAAAATAAAAAGGAAAGTACAACCATGTCCCTTGGTGTCTGATTGCCCCAGGGCAGGACAGCTCCAATGCAGCACTTGAGTGTAAGATGAGCTAAGTGCTTTATTTACATCTATTACTTTAGTTTCTGTGTGGGTTGCTGGCATGAAATCTTTGTATTTGTATGCTAGGAAAACTACTGGATGATACAATACAGTCATGTAAATATCTTGGTTTTCTTAGGATTATTTTCTTATTTTAGCATAATTTTTTCTGTTCCATTAAGACTCTCTGACACCAAAATGGACAGGAGTGTTGATCCACTGTAGGATAGGAGGGATCTACAAAGGGAGCTGGATCTACAGAGGGATCTGGACAGGCTGGATCAATGAGCCTAGGCCAGTTGTATGAGGCTCAACAAGACCACATGCTGGGCCCTGCAGCTGGGTCACAACAACCCCAGGAAGTGCTACAGGCTGGGGGGAGAGCGGCTGGAAAGCTGCCTGGTGGGAAGAGACCTGAGGGTGCTGGTTGACAGTGACTGAGCATGAGCCAGGAGTGTGGCCAGGAAGGCCAGTGGCATCCTGGCCTGTATGAGAAATAGCATGGCCAGCAGGACCAGGGCAGCAATCATCCCTATGTACTTGGCACTGGTGAGGCAGCACCTTGAGTGCTGTGTTCAGTTCTGGGCCCCTCAGTACAGGAAAGACATTGAGTTGCTGGAGCAGGTCCAGAAAAGGGCAGCAGAGAAGGGAGAAGGGACTGGAGTACAAGTCTTATGAGGTGTGGCTGAGGGAGCTGGAGAAAATGAGGCTCAGGGGAGACCTTATGTCTCTCTGCAGCTACCTGAAAGGAGGACTTTGTAGCAAGGTGGGGGTTGTTCTCTTCTCCCAGATAACAAGCAATCATCATCATCATCATGGCTAGGCTTTGCGAATGAAGATTTGCAAGGGCTCTACCCACACTTGCTACAAGCATGCTGGTGGCTGAAAAGGCCAATGCGAGATAGGCAAGTCCGATCGCAAAAGGCACAGTGGAAATTCTCCATTAGCACTACTGGTGAGGCATGGTTCTTCCTGCATTGCCTTTTTTCCTCAAGATTGATTCTGCGTGTGTTCTCAAAGGAAGCAGCAGCGTTATGAATGGTGTGTCTCCATTTCTCCCGATTGGAGGCCAGAGTGGACCATTGATGGTGGTCAATATGGCCAAGGCTGAGGTGTTGTTTCAGGGAGTCCTTGTATGAGCAAGCAGTGCTCTCCTTGAAAAAGGCTGCTTGGTCATTCAGGATGCTGCCAAACCAAACTGTCATCTCTGGGTCAGTCTCTAGTGACCAATGTCCTGAACCACCTGCATGCAGGTTGGGGCTGTGGCTTCCAGAGCACCTTATCACCTGCCATTTCGTCCCTCACCTGTCACTACAGGGCTTTGCAATTGTGGGAGAAACCCTAGAGCCTGCGCAGTGGATTTTTTAGGTGAGGCACAGCGTGCGCAGAACTGGCCCCACCCTTTACTACTAAGGTTCATCTGCTAGGGCCAAGCGAGCTTGGATGGTGAGAGCGAAGTCCTCAGGATGTAGGTTTGGTTTGAGTATCCTTCTCTTAGATGGATGGCCTTACAGCACTAAGCGAGCTCCATCTGCCCGGATTTGAAGTTAGAGTTGTCCTTCTTCTAGGATGGTTGCCGAGGGGCTAGTGAGCCCATCCTGCCCGTGGACACACTTTGTCTGACCCTTCAATTGAGACCTGACTAGCATGGGAGACCCTACCAGAGGCATGTACCACCGCCAGCACAGCTCGCAACCTCATAAGGGCACACAAGCTTCTCCCCCACGACAAGGGGGTGTTCATGGAGAAGAAATAACAAACAATAGGATGAGAAGAAATGGCCTCAGGGTGTGCCAGGGGAGGTTTAGGTTGGATATTAAGGAAATTTTCTGTCTTCACAGTGTCAAACACTGGAACAGGCTGCTCAGGGAAGTGTTTGAGTCACTGTCCCTGAAGGTATTTAAAAGATGTTTAGATTTCTTAGGCACGTGGTTTAGTGGTGGACTTGGCAGTGCTTGTTTAATGATTGGACTCAAAGATCTTGAAGGTCCTTTCCAACCTAAATGATTCTGTGAATTTTTGTTCAATTTTTCAAATGTTGCTGCATTATTCCCAGCTTACGTGACAGTAAGGAAAAGCCAACCAGCACTCTCAATTATTTAAAAGCAATATTCGTAGAGATGTGTTTTTTTCAAGAGATTCTAGTTGTGGTGGTTTTGCTTTCTAAAGCACTACTGTTGTAGGTGTTTTGTATAATCTTGATGAGTAAAAACATTACACAATTACATTTGAGAAAACAATTTAGTGTGCCCTGTACATACTGGGACTGATCATCGTATTCATCAAAATAAAGGAAATGTTCAGTGCAACATCTTGCTGCAATCTTAGTTATGATGTGCCCAAATGTAACTGTCTTCTCTATGATACTTTAAAACCCATTGGTAAGTCTACTGGTTACTTACATTCTCAGCTCATTCTATTAAGCTTAAGAGTAGAATTGAATAGTATTAAAAAGTGACTGGAAGATATCTTAACTCTTGTATACCAAGTCAGGGGAAAGGAAGTGTTTTGTGATGCTGTCAAGGCATTTGTGTACTTTGTGGCTATTTGGTGTAAGCAAGTATGCAGCTATTAAAGGACATTACAACATACAACTTAAATTTAGAGTTTTTTGAATGTGGTGATGTTCTTTTATCACTGAGTAATCCTTCAAGCTTACTGATGAGTAGCAAGCTTGCTGTTTCTGTTCTGCTGTCTTGTTCTGGCTCCTGAAATTTATGATGTCCGCCTGTTTACCGAATAGGTAAAAAAGTAGTTTTCCTTCATTATTGCTGAATAAACCCACTAAGGATTACTCTTCAGTGAATAATGCAAGAGTAAAAAATAATCCTTAATTGTTTTCAATATCTTACATTGTGACAAGGATTGCAAAATAAAACTTCATTAAGGACACTTTATCTTCTGCATACGCCATATCTTAGACAATGTGTAAGATGAAATTTCTTTTTCATGGGTTCAAGAAATTCTTCAGTGACTTCAACAAGAAAAGTAAACAGTGAACTTTCAAATCTAGAAAGAAACTGGGTTGGGAATTAAATGAAAAAACCCCAGTTGATACTGTCAGAGGGATTCCAGCAAAATATAAATGAACCTGATAATATTGCGGTAGTTGTTTTATCATAAGATGAAATAAGATTGCTTTAAAAACATACTCTATTGAATGAGGGTAAGGCAGTGGATTGATATGGTATCTCTTGGTATGTTTTGTCCAATATCACAGTGTTGGCATTCCCCTTTTTCTAGTGTGGAGGATAACAAAGAGGATGACAAAATGGCTGATCTTCTGTCGGATTTCCAGCAGCAGTTAACTCTTCAGGACTCTTCAGTCAAACTTTGTCAGCCTGAGGTTGATGTCAGCCAGACCCATATCTCAGGTACGAGTTAGGATACACTGTAAGGCTTCAGGGGCAGAATTTATAGAGATTTTTTACTCTATCAAAACATTTGTCTTCTTCATTGAAAAGTCATCTTTCAAGGAATTTACACAGTATCTCTTACGTGATCTTGCCTTTATCGCAGAAGCTTTTCCATGTAGTATTACTACTGAGTAGAATTTTCAGGATCAGAGTCATGCTACTTTTAAGTAACTTCTGGGAACAGTGTTGTTGAAGTAAGTGTATTCCAGTTTTACTTTCAGGGTTTTTTTGTTTGGTTTGCAAATACTGATTAAAATCTTTAAGTGTGACTAAGAGACATGTTCTGTGCAGAATATGCATCTTTGCATTTCTTGATTTTATCTGATTCTGTAGATTTTTGCAACAAGTATGTTTTCAAGTTCAGCAAGACTATATAACAAAGCTATAAAGTCTTTTGAAGGTTAGTGATTTCAGTGCTTCAGTTCTAGGACAGTTATCTTGAGATTTCCTTATGAGATCTAAATTGTAGAGAGTGTATATAAGCTATGAACTCTCTTAAAAACAGTTACCTCTAAAGCATGTTTATTTTGCATCATGAATTATCAGTTGCTCTTGGAAATCTTGGTCTGATCCCCTCTGTTCTGGTCAAGGAAAGAAAATAAAGTAAATGAAGCAAGGTGTTCATGGACATCACAGGAGTACAACAGTCACAGACCTTAGAAGCCTGAGGAAAAATTAAACAACACGAAGCAATGGATTTGGCTGAATTGATATCCTGTGTTCCATTTTACATTTTATTGACAGGGCAGGATCAGACCTCTGCGATGTAACTGGCAAACTGAATATATTTACGTCCCCTCCCTAGTATATGGACAATTTTTCATATTTGTTTTTTAACTTTATACGCATAAAGCTTAGGACCAAGATCACATTCTTCACCAGAAATACTGTAACAATGTTTCTTACAGGATGTGCCCAGTATCTGAAGAAAACTGTCTTAACAACCCCTAGTTTACTAGAAACTTAGAAACATGGATGCGAAGATAGACAATTACAGGCTTTGGATGACTGATGACTGTCAGAATGGAAGTTATATATACCTGTTAGCAGATTTGTAAGTCTTGGTATTTCCCATTCTCCAAGGCACTAGGAGTTCACATACCAAAGAGCTTCTAAGTTGCCAGGCTGGTTTGTACCTTGCAGTAATAATCTGCACAACTTTTATTTATACTGGAACAATAATGTGATAGTTGCAAATACAGGTAACATAGCAATTATATAAATTCTCAATAATAAAGCATAGCATTAAGTCAGATTCATGAAAGAAGATGTGTGTTAAATGAATACACAAGCTGATACCTAATGAGGTGTATGTGCTTTTTATTATGGTATCATTCTGAAATGTGAAACTGCAGTTTCATCGAATTTTATGGCAAAACCAGTCTCATTGGATTTGTGGGAATGCAACAACACCTTTTTATAGAAGACATATTTTTTCAGTAAAAATCAGAATTCTGTTAAGTTGCAGTCTCTACCACAGTCTTTACAGCTAGTTATTGTTTAATGTACCTTTGTGCCACTCAGCTATTTTCTTCCTTTGATCTCAGTGCAGTTACACTGAGTAAAATCATCAAGCCTGAAGTGTACCCAGAGATACAGATCAAGCCCATAGGCTCTGGAAAGCAGCAGTAGCTTAAAATAAATTAAGTGTAATTCCTGATGGTATAAGATTAGTAAATAAGATTAATACCCAAGTGAATAACAAAGAGAACTTAGGGAGGCAGAAAGTTATTAGAAAGAATTTTGGCTTTATTTCCCAGAGCTTTCTCACTGAACTCTTAAGGGTAGGAAAATTATCATAGGATCAAAGCACCAAAGTTGTGATGCTTTGATGAGGATTTTGTATTATGTTAGAGAAACTCTGTACAGCAGTGCTGTGTGATACCATTTTCAATCATTGGACCCATACCACAAAATGTAACGGTGATACCATTTCAATTTCATAGTGGATAGTTTGGACTTAGGACCTCCTATCAAATACTGCACATGAGCTGAGCTTATTTAGCTTTTCACGCAAAAGCAGTATGCTTTGAGGTAATGTTACACACTTGGTCAGTTTGAAGAAAATACTGCTTTGTGGGCACTGTGCAATGTATATGTTGACATTTTGGTATAAGACCTTACAGGTGTGGTATTTGTAGTCTAAACATATGTTCTATCTAATCATCTTACCATAATGCAATTTCAACTCTTGCGTTTTGTTGCTTTGTTATGTGACTATTTTGTAATGTATAGTGACTTTTAAAACTAAAGATTTTTTGTTTGTTTGTTTTTTGGGGTTTTTTTGGTTTGGTTTGATTTGTTCTGTGGCATCTGGCTACAATATGAAAAAGTAGGATTTTTTTAATGGAACATAAAAGCCAGACCTGGAATTACAGATAACCTATTGATTTACCGGTTGCCTTCTAACAAGGATTTCTTTTCCCTTTGCAGCATTACCTATGGAAGTACTAATGTACATTTTCCGATGGGTAGTTTCAAGTGACCTGGATCTAAGATCATTGGAGCAATTATCTCTTGTTTGTCGAGGATTTTACATTTGCGCCAGGTATTACAGATAACGTATTTGGGTGAAGCTTCTCTTTGCACTAAGTATGTCCTGCCTTTCCTTCCCATGGACATTTTCATGTTACGCTCCTCACAGTGCTAATCAGCTTTTGAATACACCAGTAAATGGTATGTTAGATAGATAACTGCACTGTAATAAAAAATGCAGCACAAAGTCTTACTTGCTCTACCTTGTTCGCAAGTTAGAGTTGCAGGTCTCCAAAATATGGTCTGTTGTGTTGTCATCCTCATATGGCCGCACAGGGAAGTGCCAGGCTTCAGTTGGCTGAAAATGGCATTGTTTTCTTGGATTTCACTGGAAAGAGGAAATGGTTTTCAAACACTCCTGGATTAAGTAAATTAGTCAATCATTTTAAATTATGAGCTATTTTTGTTCAAGAAAGTTTCTTTCAGTTGCATGCAAACCAAATAATGGAGTGTGTTACTTCAAAATATAAAAGCTAAACAAGGTTTGTAGGAAAGTTATGGGGTTTGCATTTTTCTCATTTTCTCTAGAGATCCTGAAATCTGGCATCAAGTCTGTTTGAAAATATGGGGCAGGAGCTGCAATAAACTTGTTCCATATACCTCCTGGAGAGAAATGTTTTTGGAGAGGCCTCGTGTTCGATTTGATGGTAAGCTGTGCTTTTGGAAATAGTTGTAAGTAACTGTGACAGAAACAATCAGGTGGGTTTGATACTTAGGACACTGTTAGACCTAAGCTGAATTTGTTTGTGCATTTGAATTTGTAGAATATCTGCAAAGGGAAAGGAAGGATGCAAGGGATGAAAATAAAAACTTCGATGTATTTAACTAACAAAAGTATACTCAACATTTTTTTGATTGTTTTTTTTTTCATCTTAGGTATTTTATGTCCTTAATTTTTGTTGATATATCTTCCTCTTCTATAGGTGTCTATGTCAGCAAGACAAAATACATACGTCAAGGAGAACAATCTCTTGATGGTTTCTATAGAGCGTGGCACCAAGTGGAATATTACAGGTAGAGCTGTAGTACAATGAGTGAGTGAAATGTTTCTCTCTCTTAAGTTCTTTAAATCCAGCCCTTGATACCACCGACATTAATCTTTCTGTAAAACTGAATGGAACTGCTACAGTGTATAAAGCTATGTATATTTTTTTGACAAGAGGTCTTAAGAAATAGGATTTATTATGACAATTACAAATGAGCTTAGAAACACATTTCATCCTTCGTTATCCCATGTCACGTGGATAAAGCTTTAACAGTAACAACAGTAGTACTCAGCTGTAGATTTTTTCCCCCAAACCACTTCTGCTTTACATTTCTGATATAACACATGACACAGTTCAGTAAAGAGCATACACATGATCATACAAGAATTGTTTTTTAGCTTATTTGTAACCAGTTGTAAAAATCAAGAGGCTGGACTTTCTCAGTTTGTAAATGCTTTGCCATTTGTTTCCTCAGCCTGTTTTTCTGCTGTTGTTCATCTTGCTGTTCCCAGCATTTATTGTTCCGTTCTACTCTCTGTTCTGAGGCAGGAAGCTGTTCGTAGAAATCATTACATTTCATGGCTATTCTATAGTCTCACAAACATTAGAACTGTAACTGAGTAGTGTAAAAACTGGTCAGATCCCAGAACCTGGAAAAGTTCCTAGGACATTGTCCATTCTGTACTGAATACTGTAACTAAGATTTTGTTGCATTGGTCTCAGTTGATGCTAGAAATGGAAAAACTTACTTGAGGTCAGTTTTGATTCCAAGATAGCTGCCTTGCTTTGATAGAGGTCACAAAACTTCTCAACTTCTGCCCTCTTTCATAACTCTTCATAATTTGATCTTTTAATCTTCGAAACTCTCTTTTGATTTCTGATCTCTTTTTTCTGTTATGTGTGAAGAAATGTGTTTTTGAGTGCTCTTACCATTTCAGGTAGCAGCCTGTGATTTTAAAAGCAAACAAACAAAGGCAGTAGAAAAATTATATGTTTTCTAGGTTTGTATTGTGTAATTATGTTTTTGCAGGTATTTGAGATTCTTTCCAGATGGTCAAGTTATGATGCTAACAACTCCTGAAGATCCTCAATCTATAGTTCCTCGCTTGCGGACTAAAAACACAAGGTTACTGAAATAAAATATTTGGCTCTACAATATTCATTTTGCTTTTACCTAGCAACTTCTGTTTACCTTTGTCTCAGACTGTGTCCTGGCTTAGGGAAACACAATGAGTAAAAACACAATGTTATTTATATTGCGTTATGGATGTTTATAATTTTTTCTAAGAACTACCAAAAATGTTGGTCTTTATGCAAAGATATCTTTCATTTTAGTAGCTTGATATTGTAATTAGATTTCCTCTTTGGATTAGGTGATTTTAAATTTTTAAGGGAAGAAGATGGAAGAATACATGCTATTAACTTGATGGATTTAGAATGATTTTAAAGACACTGTCTAGTTATTGACTGCCTTCTCACTTCCTTGACTGAAGGAAAGTGAAGATTTTGGTGGAATATGACTAAATTATTGCTTCTTAATGTTTGCACATAAAAACATAGGAAGTCATTTGCAACTTCAGAACAGATTTGAGCTGTTCGCCAGAAATCTGAAAATATTTAGCAGCAGGCTAGATAGAACCAATAATAAGAAAATAAGAAATAAGGAATAATTTCCTTAATTATGATATGCAGTCAGTCTTCATTTCCTTGCTGGTATTTGTATTAGAAGTACATCACTCTTTTGAGACACAGAATATTTTTATGTCCTTGACATTATCCTCCTTTTAACCTTCCAGAACGGATGCAATCTTGCTTGGTCATTATCGCCTTTCCCAGGAAACAGACAATCAAACCAAAGTATTTGCTGTAATAATGAAGAAAAAGGAAGAGGTAGGTAGAAAAATAGAGAAGAGGAAAAATGTGTCAAGGAGGGGGCTTTTTAATAAGTTTTTTCTCGGGCTGAATATTTTATAGGACCCAAGGATTTGCATTACACCAAAGGATTAAAAATTGTTCTAATTTTTTAAACTGTTTAAAAATAAAATGTAAATAAGCATAGTGATGTCTCATATTTTTTTCCCCCCAAATCTGTAATAATCTTTTATTAAGGCAAATAGGTATCTTCACATTTGAAGAGTGGTTCTCCCTTTTAGGCTTAATTGCCATTTGTGGCACTCTTAGGTGTCAGCATTGTTAACAGAAAGGAAGGATGAAGCATGTAATTTTCTGAGATCTGATTTGACTGTGTGTAGTTAGCTTCCACATCATTAACAAATACTGCTTGTCTAGTTTTATTTAATTGAGTTCTGAATTAGTTGATCAACTTATTTACATCACAAAATTTTCCAATTACCAAAGTGCCTGTCAAGAGAAATTTGTGAAGAGTTAGAAGTGTTACAATGAGTTTGCACAGTCTGGGTGGTGTCTTCCCTGTTTGCATTGCTTTCTGTGACATCTGTGTTTTTGTATTTTCAAGCAATACCAGTACTTGCTTTTAAGTGTGAGTGTTTAACAATCTGGCCTCACAATTACTTAGGCCTCAGGTTAAATAGTTGCATAATGTTCTTTGTAGGTCATAAACTTCTTTCTCTATACAGAAACCAGTTGACTACCACAAATATAGGTATTTCCGCCGCGTTCCTGCACAAGAAACAGATCACAGTTTTCATGTAGGACTACAGTTGTGCTCTAGTGGGCGCCAGATGTTCAACAAACTTGTGTGGATACATCATTCTTGTCACATAACTTACAGGTGAGTAAATGGAGAACAAGAGCAAAGGATACTTACCTGCAGAAGTACATGTGATCTTAATTTGTCCAATACTAAGCACAGAAGATGTAAAGACACTGAGACTTAAGTGGCTTTAACAAAATGTCCTGAAAACAGTAACTGATCCTGATTTGATATATGATGAACTTTTACATTAAAAAATCCCAAGATTTTAGTTACCTGTTCTAATGATAATGGGAAGTTTTCTAAGTAGTAGTGCTGCAATATTTTAGCCTTTTAAAGGATTTATGCACAGCTGATTTCAGAATTGAATCAGGGTTGAATGGTTTAGTGTGGTGCTACTGAAGGGGTGTGGAAAACATTTATTCATTAAGGAGTATTTTTTTTTCCACTGTGGATGTGCAAGCTGGAGATGTCTGCACTCATCACATGAGAACTGTAACATTTGCGAACTATATAATTCAGCAGTGTAGAATATGGATGTGTGACCAGCTGTTCTGATCACTAAGCAGGCAAGAGCCATGACCACTGCACTTGCAACCTGATGCTCTAAATTACTGGCAAGTTGGCTCTCCAGATGTTTGCTGTTGGGTGGATTTAGGCCTTGTCTTCCAGTGTTCTTAGTCTCTATATTCAGTATTTTAATAGGGACGTAGCTCAGCTGTGAGAATATAAAATCTAGGAAGTAAACTACTGGTGGTTGAAAGTATAAATAACTTCTTTAAACAGAAAAATTGCCTTTACAAAAACTAATATTGTCATACCTAATTTATGAAGAAGTGGCAATATTGTAGACATTCTTTTCAGCATGAAGTTTCTGTACTGCTCAGGTTCTGCTCTAGCTCATTATGGTGGTGCCTTTTTGAAACTAGAATGAAGATGAGTATAAAACACAGCTAAGAGGATCTATGCTTGTCAGTGATGTTCAGAAATACTTGGGTTTCTTCTCTTTAAAGTTTTGTAAACATACAAGTTTTTGCTGTCACTTTGTATTCAAATTCAGGGTTCTAAGTGAAACAAATGAAAGGGGATATTTTTACTTCAATATTGATGTGATTTTAGTGTCATCCTGTACTGTTTCAAGTCTTGGAACTAATAGTAAGAGTTAAAAGGGAAACTGGTTTCTTGGATATGAAAGTAGAAGTGAATTCTATATAGTGTTATTCAGCGAACATGCAAATGTTTTCAGAACAAGGCAGTACAAGAGACACTTTATTCCATCTGGAGTTTGGTGCACCCACTGAACTGTACCGCACCGATTGCATTATTGAGGGACTTAAACAGCAACTTGTATCTAATTTAATTTTTAAAATGCTCTTTGCAGATCGACTGGTGAGACAGCCGTTACTACTTTCGACATTGACAAAATGTACACCCCCTTGTTCTTTGCACGAGTGAAGAGTTTTACTGCATTTTCAGAAAAGCCACTCTAAGAAACACCTTCTCCTCTCACAACTTTTGCATGAGTAAAAGGTTGTAGCTAATAAGCACTTAAGTCATAAATGTGTATATATTTGGAACATTTTAAAATTCTGGGTAATTTTATGAAGGCAGTATGTTCTATTTGATTATGAATGGCTGAGATTTTGTTTTCAGATCAAGCTTACACCTTTTATTTGTGATAAGAATTTGATAACAAAGTTTTGTTTTGTTGTGTTGGTTTTGGGTTTTTTTTAAACAGATTTTATAAATCAGTCTGCTTAAAATGTGAGTCTTCATCTGCCTAGACATTTGATTTGTTTGAAAGGAATCATAGGAAAATCTCACTGTCCATGGGACAGTGTGTATGGTCTCTGGTGAAGGCTTGAAGTGTGGAGAAAGTTGTCATCTCTTAAACTGTGTGACTTAAAAGAACTTCAAATAAATGTTTTCTTTAAATGAAACTTATTTTGTTTGCCTTTAAGATCTGACATTCTGTCAACATCATCCTTAAGGAAAATCAGTCAAGGGCAAGCGTGAAGTGTAAAATTTAACTGCAGAGGTGCATCCCCACTAATGCAGTGGTGTCAGTTGATCATGAATGTAATTTGGTCCTGGTAGAAGTTCAGTGGAGCTTGCCTTCTCCACGGGATTTGTGTGGAGGGGAGAGGGATATGGGCAGTGAGTTGTTTCCTTGTACTGTAGGATGGGTTTGCAGGTACGTGGCCCTGCTTGGAAAATGTCACGGCACAAGGGTGAAATGCTGGTGCATTGGCCAGGTCTGAATGTGCAGGTAAGCAGGGCTCTCTTGGACAGGACTGTAATGTGTTAGAACCCTTCACCTAACCTCGCTACAGATGCTGTAAACCCTTTGAGCATTTGTTGTACTAACACACATTTTGAGGCTGCTGTAGACGTTCAGGTGCTGTGTACTGCTAATCATGAAGTGTACCTTGAGGTTTGGTGCAGGTGCTGTACGCTGCTTCTCCTGCATATATCGCTTGGGGGTGTAGTGCAGACATTGTAATGCTGCTTTTTATGTGTGTATCTTGGATTCTGAAAGAACTGATGCTTTTTAGTGTAGTTTTTTTTAAGCCATTTTGCATAATTTACCTTTGACCATCTTGTTTCAAAATACTGACCTGGACTTGAGGACTAAAATGTGAAAGCTGTGGAAAGAACTATACTTGTTCTATAATTAATAAAAGTGTATCTTTGCAAGGAGCTACATGATTAAAAATACATCAATAAATCATGATTTTAAACATGCAATCCTACTGGCAATTTCTTATTTTCCAAGGAATCATTATTTTCATACAGTTAATGGTGATTAGTTAGGAGCTACCATGCATTAAGTGTCTACTAGGCAAGATTGACATGTAGAATTATCCTCTTAATGACTTTTTATTACATTACTTACAGATTATCTGAGGAAAATAGAGAAGTTTTCAGGTACATGAGTTCTGAATGAGGATGTGTATGTCTAAAACTTCATTATTTTTCTGGCTAGTGTAATAAGACTCTGCCTACAACCCTATGTCCTTTGCAGTTGCACTGTTACTTAATACAAAATGTTTAATAAGAAGGGTATTGCATTCTCATTGCTGAAAGGAAAAAATGACTGCCTAGAATATCAGCTTCATGTTTTGAAATATTGCCAAGTTTGTAAGGAGGGAAGGATGTTAATTACCTTAACTTTTGTTGAGGGTAAAAGATAAAGATTGGTTTCTGCCTGCTGAGAAATGTCAGAAGTTTTGCCAGAAGAGTCAGAAGATGATGCTGATTCTTAGTTTAGGTACAGTTTTGTTCAGTAATCAAGCTGAATATAATACAAGAGCCTTTCCATTCAGAGCTTTTTTGACTTGGTTGCTTCTTCTGACCTTTTGTTTTTTCTTGCCTTGGGCATGTGTTTGAAATATAGTCTGGGCGTAAAGGAAAAGTTAGCTAGTTACAAATTGAGATATTGCTTCAACAGAAATCTGAAGTAATGGTTATTTTGAGGTTATATGAAACATGCCTTCACCAAGAAAATTATGTGAGCCTTCTGTCTGTGAGACTGAGCTGTGATAAATATGCTTGTTCCTCTGCATTTATCTGTACAAGAAAGTCAAGCTTTTTCTCTTTTGAAATGGTTTATCAGCAGATACTACTACTGTTTGTTCACATCCAGCTATTAATATAGTACTTGCTTCAGTAAAGAGTTGGTGACTAGTTGCTTTTCCTTCATTCTATCTAGTGGTTCTCAGTAGTCCAAGGTTTTAATTACTAGAGGCTCTGTACTCTTTTGATTTACTTTTGTTGTCCTTTTAATTAGCATATAATGACATTAGTTGTTATAACTAATTTACTGCTTGGAAATTGTCATTTACTAATTATATTAGTAACTTGAACAAAAGAATGTATACACCTATAGAGTCCTTTTTCCCCAGGGTTTATTGAAGGAGTTGAGTTCCCTTATAAAAATGAAAGGAGAGCTACAAGAGGTGATGGAAACATGGTTCTTGGAGCTGTAGATCTCTTCTGTGAGTTGGATTAAAGACAGTAGAGTGCATAGATTTGTGGAGAGAAGATGCTCAGGTGATCAAATGTTATGGTGATCTGTATCAGTCTAAGTGGAGATTAGCACCAGTTAAACCTTTGTGTGTAATGTGGGCTGTAGGGATCTAACAGCAGCGCCCTGAGCAAAGGACCAGCAGGTAGATGTTTTCCAGCTGCTAGTTCAGCTCCTGATTCACTCGATAACCCTGAGCCAAGCTGGTCAGAATTTCAAAAACATTGGTGTTTACACAAGGTTCTTTGTTTAAAGAAAGAGAACAATAGAGTTGGTTTTGTTTTTTTTTTAATTCAAAAGAATTCCCTTGGAACGTGTCCCAGTGTATTTGGAAACCTTTGTTGATGTTAAAATGGCAGAACTATTGAGGTGCACTGCCATTTTTTCTACTGTCCAAGATGATAAAAACATAGATTACATACATCTGCAAAACAGTTTAGGTTTCAAAAATGGATGTTAACGTGCTATTTAGTATTAATAGCACCTGTAAAGAAATCAAAGGCTTCCATTTGGTAGTCACTCAGTTTGGATTCAAGCTTTGTCCTGTAAGCTAAGACTAGCAGCTTGCTTATTAAAATTACTTGCATTATTGTTTGCTTGAACAATTAGGGCTTTGCTTTGCCTCTGTCCTGTCCAGAGTCTAATTCCTGAGTCCTTAAAATAATTGCTAGAACCAGAATTGCTAGTCCTATATAATGTTGACTGAAACAAAGGATTTGGAGGAGAAACTAGAGTCTGTCATTAAATGGAACTTCTGGGGATGTATAAAAGTGGTATTCTCTTAGCTAAAACTGCTTTCAGCCCATTTGAAAGAGTCCAGGTGCACGATGCGTATGTGAACCTATCTTTCAAGACAGTAAGAGGTGTTAAAATTACATAGAATTGTAGAATACCCCAAGTTGGAAGGGACTCATTAGGAACATCAAGTCCAGCTACTGGCCCTGCACAGGACACCCCAAGAGTCACACCGTGTGCCTGAGAGCATTGTCTAAACGCTTCTTGAACTCTGTCAGGCTTAGTGCTGTCACCACTTCCTTGGGGAGCCTTTTTCAGTGCTCAACCACCCTCTGGGTTAAGTGTAGTGTGATTTTATGAAACACATGTTCAGAGTGTGAATAGACAAAAAAACTTGAAACATGACTGCTTCTGAAGACAACATTCCTGTATCTTTTGGAATTGACAGCCTTTCTTGGCAATTGCGAGTTTTTTTTGCGGTTTGAAGATATCTGTAGCACATTCATTAATTTAGCCTTGGAATACTCTGTGAGATATAGCTGGATATGATCCAGAGCTAAGAAAAGTAAGACTATTAAATCCTGCCTACTTATTCTTTAATGTGGAAGTCCAACACGAGCAGACATTTTTTCTCCACATTTTATTTCTGAAGGAATGAATTTTGCCTTTCGAAGATGCGTGCAAGCACTGTGATCCTGACACGTTTCCATATTCAATTTACACACTAAGTAAATTTATTTTAATTAATTCTATTTCTGTAAGGGTAAGAGATTGCTGAAGTTGCTAAAACAGAAGTTCTTCCTGTTTTAGTCTGCAAACTTTTTTTTTTTTTGCAAAGGAGTTTACTTGATTGATTTCTTTTTTTCCATTTCATTTTACCTCTCCCGGAGGTAGTGCTACCCCTGCAGGTTGTTGCAGTTTAGTACTAAATAAGAGCTTCAGGATGCAGCTTCCTGATGTGTTTACTGATGCTGCTGGCATTGCCGCGGTTCGGCCATGAGGTGGCATGCCACAGTCTGAAATTTTCCTTTGTACTTCATAAACGAAGTGTATTTATTCTTCCCTACAACTTACTCAAAGTTTGCGAACATTCCAGGAAAAATAGAGGAAACGGAGCAAGCAATTGTTACACATTACGTTTAGCCTGCCTGGCGTTCATCTCCTTAGGTTTCTGTGCTAATAAGACATCTGCAATAGCACAACTGAATGGGAATAAACAGAAAGGCCAGTTCTTCAAAGGGATTTTAAGTATTGGAATCACAGAGTCACGGCCTTCAAATGGGATCTGAGAGAGCCAATATGCGAAGCGGGAACGTCTTTACGAAGGATGATGCACTGAAAAGAAATGTGTTTAACCACTGCCACTTGGAGAGTTACTGTTCCCCAAACGAGGGATCATCATTTCAGTCCCTGCCCTGCTCTGAACATTTCTGTTCAGAGTCCAAGTTTGCTGGGGCAAGGTTGGTAGCCAAGCAGACCTGCTTTTGGGGGCATTTGGCCATCCTGTCCTGTAGTACCTGCAAATAATCTCTCTTGTAGAACAGCTTTAATATCTTCCCCAGAAACCCTGTAAAACTGATAAACATGAGTGGGAATGGGGTGCCTCAGCTAGAGCACAGAGGTGAACCCATGAGCTGAAGGTGTGTTTACCTTCAATGCTGATCTTCCCCAAAGTTTGATGTTGCATCAACTGATATCTTTGGGTAGCAATCCTTTCTCATATATTTAGAGAGATACTGTAGGGGTTTCTCGCTGCAAGGGGCATTCAAGCAACTCCTTTCTATCTACGCTGTTAAGAAATTGGTTTTAGGTCTAGGACTTCACAATTCAGTGTCTATTAACCTGGTTTGGCCAGTTAAGATATGTTTATAGGGACATTAAGTTTTATTAGCTCTAAGATGTATATTTGAAAAAGAAGAGTACAAAATATTGGTCCCATTTCTCCTCTTTTCCCTAGAGCCCAGTTTCCTTCCCTTCTAACTTAACTGTATTCACAAAAACAGCTGGCCTTTACTTTTAAGACAAGGGAAGTAGACACCTCCAGGCTGGTGGGGAATGGGATTCAGTGGCTTCGTGTAGAGGAAAAGACAAATCTCTTTTAAAGGAAATTTGTTAAATATGTATGAAAGTAATAATCAATTACAATCAGTTTTCAGTAAGTGTATATGTATCAGGGGCGTTAGGGTTTTTTCCCTAGCTCATCTATCCCGATGGCCTTCCCACACCTCACTGATTTTTTTGGGGTGTGGGGGAATACCTAAGGAAAAGATTGTTCCTATTATTCAACCTTCAAGAAGGCCTTTGAAATTCAGAGTACTTACCACAACTTCTGTCCTTTGAATCAATGAACAGGTCTTTGTTTTGTATGATCTGACGCCTGCCTTAAATGACAAACGTGAATCTAGTGGGTTGGTTCAGTTCTGACTGGAAATTTAATCACATGGAGAAGAAAATACTGAGTACCCTTAAGTTCGCCTTGAGTACACATATTAGTAATTGGCAGTGTCTAGACAGATGGTGATCTGGAAAGTAAAGTCTGAGAAAAATAAACTTACAGATATTAAAGTCAGCCGCATTTCCCAGTGGGAATAAAGTGGGAAGATTGTGGGGGGGCTAACTTTCATAGAAGCTGGCAACACAGTTGCCAGCAGTTTTGTTTGGAACCTGCTCCGTCTTTAAGAAAGTGTGCCTTTTTAAACATTTCACATAAAACCCCACCAAAGTCTGTAGAACCTGAAAAACTAGCACAAAAACTAATCTGATTATAAGATTAATACTTTTCTGGGTATATGCAACACGGTGAATCAAGTTTTTCCTCTTTCATCTTGAAGGACTCAAATTAGAGTCTTTTATGAGACCAAAATCATACAGTGTATTGTCATTGTGTCATTACTGTTCACAGGAATTAAAAGAAATAACAATGGGGTGCACTGTGGATCATCTGGTCATCACTAAGCTTCAGTGCAGCAGCATTCCTGATCATTTTATCCTGAAATTGTAATTCAGTTTCTCATCAGGCCTTGAAGATGGTTTGCTATAGAACAATTGTAACTTAAACCAAGTTTAAACTTACGGCATCTGAACAGAGACAAGATTACTGTTACCCCAGGTTTATAGTCAAGCCTAAGTTAAGGTTTTCCAAGAGACCTAAAAGAACAGCTGCTGTGATCTCCTTCAGTTTAATGCTCTTTGGTCTGCTGTAGTGCTCTTCAGGACTACCAAAATGCAGAGGCATTAAAGTGATGAAAGGTTGAAAATGTGGACAAAAGTAGGAATCCCCAAGTTTTTCAGGAGCCTTTATGTTTCAGAAATGTGCAGAGGATGCCTGCTGGTTTGGACAGCATGCAAAGGGCTAAATGCAAGGTGGACTGAAGCACAGTGGTGCAAAATACATCTTTCTATGCTACCTGCCCTGGGGGTGGAGCGGCCTCGCAGTTGTGGGGACAGCCCAGATAGTGGGGCTCATTCTTATGTAAGGGTCTGGGTTGTTCTTGGGAGGATACTGGCCAACCTGTCTCCTTGGCACTGGCCCTATGTCTTCATCATGAGGTTAATGATGCAGAACCTGGCCAGGCAATGCTAACTGTGGCTGTGCCCAAGCCACATACGTTTCACATAGAAGGGAGGTTGACCTGCACAAAAGTGTGTGAGCTTAAGCCTTCTCTCATTTTTTTCTGAAGCTCAGGCCTGGGAGGAGGCTTGATGCCTTGGAACAGGCAAGAGTTAAAAAAACCCCAACAAAACACGACTCTTACTCCCCTGCCATAAAACTGCATTTGTCATCGTAACTAGGATGGCAGGCTGGGACAACAACTGCTAAAGTTATAGTAATCATGGAGACAGAGCATTTTGACCAAAAAAAGACCATGTTGTATAGTTTACCTGGATAGTAGCAACTAGCTGTGGGAGCAAATATGCCTCACCGTGCATCAAAGCCTGCCTGACTTAGGATTCCAAGCCCTATTACTGCTGCAGTTGATTTTTATAGAATTATTTGGGTTGGAAAAGACCTTGAAGAACTTTGAGTCCAACCATTAACCCAGCACTGCCAAGTCTGCCACTAAACCATGTCCCTAAGTGACACATGTACATGCCTTTTAAATAACCTCCAGGGTTAGTGACTCAAGCACTTCATTGGGGCAGCCCATTCCAATGCTTGATAACCCTTTCTGTGAAGACATTTTTCCTAATATCCTGTCTAAACTTACCCTGGCACAGCTTGAGGCCATTTGCTCACATCTTGTCACGTGTTACTTGGGAGAAGAGACTACCACCTCACTACAACCTCCTTTCACGTAGTTGTAGAGAGCAGTAAAGTTTCCCCTGAGCCTCCTTTTCTCCAGACCAAACAACCCCAGCTCTCTTAGCCTCTTTGTTGCCCTTCTCTGGACATGTTCCAGCAACTCAATGTCTTTCCTGTACTGAGGGGCCCAGAACTGAACACAGCACTCGAGGTGCTGCCTCACCAGTGCTGAGTACAGAGGGATGATCACTGCCCTGGTCCTGCTAGCCATGCTATTTCTGATACAGGTCAGGATGCCACTGGCTTTCCTGGCCACCTGGGCACACTCCTGGCTCATGCTCAGTCACTGTCAACCCTCATGTCTTTTCCCACCAAGCAGCTTTCCAGCTGCTCTGCCCCCAGCCTGTAGCACTTCCTGGGGTTGTTGTGACCCAAGGGCAGAGCCCATCACTTTGGTCTTGCTGACCTCATACAGCTGGCCTCAGTTCATTGATCCAGCCTGTCCAGATCCCTCTATGAAACCTTTTGGCCTGTTCCCTAACAAAATGAAGGATTAAGCAGTCATCTTGTCAAGGCTGACAGTTTCCACCAATAACTTTTGAACTTGCTGACCAATTTCCAAATCAATTTGACAGATACACCAAAGATTCAGTTGTACCAGGTTCCAATGGGTTTGATGAAAGTAGATGAAGGACGAAAAGAGACACTTGTAGTATTTCCATGGAGAAAAAGCTTGCCATATGTAGTCTATTTTCAGTTTTTATATCATCACAAGCAATCTTGATAGTACTTTAATAGTTTTTTATGCTGTTCCATTATTAGAACCCAAAGAACTCACAAGAGAGAGTGGCAGAGAACTCTTTGGTCTGTTTGTTCATGCTGTATTCACCCATGCCAAGGCCAGACATTCATTCTTTTTTCTCCTGCTCTCCTCCTGCCCTCCAGCTTTCTTCTGAGTGCAGGAATCAGTGGGTCTCCAGTAACACCATGTGCATAACCTTGTCCTACTGTCTCTCACCTCTCAGACTGGAATCCCATTCCTTTCTGTGGGGAATTAGGGAAGTCTAGAGGCAATGACCATAGACCACCCCTTTTCTGCCCTGAAATGTACTGCTGCTTTTGCTGTCAGCTTGGAGGGCCTGGCCTCTATGGGTCCTGCTCTGCCCACAGCCACTCCTGACTGGGCTGAAGATCATGGTTACCCCCTGTCTGTGCTATGACTTGAGCAGAGGAAATCTGAATGTTTGGCAAACAGCTTTTCATGACACCACATGTTTGTAGTATCCACAGACGTTAGGTTGATCACAGCTGTTCATGTGGTAGACATTGCTCATTGCTGTAGGTTGCCAGAGTCCCATGTAAGGCTGGGATGCCACCAGCTCACCTTGCCACCCACAGGTACCAGACACAAGGCCAGCAGTATGTTATTGCCCCTCCACTCTCCACTTGGTGTTTGGAGCAGGGGAAGGCCACACCAGTGGTCCCTGCCATGTTCTGGAAGGGACATTCTGCTGGAGGTGAAGGGGTGAGGGACCTGATCCTGACACAGGCATTTGCTATCTCACCTAGAAGAGCTGGATTCCCTGTTGCCATATGACTTTGGCCTTTGCTAAACAGTTTTCACCAGTCACAGAAAACACTAAGCAAAGAGGACGCTCTTGTGCTGTGGTTTGTGTTATTTGTGACTGACTGTCTTCAGAAGAACGAATAGATTGGGCAAGTCTTGGTAACAGAACACTTAAACCATGTCACTAATGATACAATTGCTAAATGATGTGAAGTTTGAATCTTGACACAGCTGATTCTGAGAAATGGATAACACTTGTCTGAGGCATGCCCTCCAAGGCAGTTTTGCTTCCTTGGTTACTAACTGGAAACAGAAGGAATGAGCTCAGAGTGAAAAGCTGGCCACAGACTTTCCTGGTTTGCCCTGTCCTCTAAGACACTATCTGTGCCGTACAGGAGATCATCTCACATTGCTCACAGAAATCAAATAATCCAACAAGGAGAGCAAAGGATGCTTGTGACATTCAGATTGCTGATGATGTTGTCTGCAGGGCCATAGAGGCTGTGTCCTGTTGCCCAATGTATTCATTGTATGCCAGACCTTTGGATGACTTTCCAGATGTGCCACACTGTACACGGATAATTCAAGCAACAACATCTGGAGACCGCAACTGTCTGGTATGAGAACAGCTATGGCTGATCCTCACTGTTCCCAGAATCACAGAATAGCTGAGGTTTCAGTCCACATCACTGTCCACTTAACAAGCCCATACTTCATTAGCTTGTCTGTGAGAATGTTTTGGAAGACTCTGCTGAAAGCCTAGCTAAAATCAAGATCTAAAAACATCCAGTGCTCCCCCCTTGTCCACCAAGACACTCATCCCATTGTAGAAGGCTCTACTAACGTCTCTGAGGTTAGTTAAGCATGATTTCCCCTTCATACATCCATACTAATGGCTCTCAGTCACTTTTTGGTCTTCCATGTGTTTGCAAAGAGTTTTCAAGAGGATTTTCTCCATCACCTTTGCAAATTTTGAGGTGGGGCTGTTCAGTCTATAGTTACCCAGGTCTTCCTTTCTGTTCTCCTTGAAGACAGAAATGGCATTGCTTTCTTCAGAGCTTTCAAGGATTATTGAGAGTGGCCTCATAACAACACCTGCCAGCTTCCTCAGTGCTCAGGGAGTGCATCCCATCAGGGCCCATGGACTTACATATGTTGGCTTTGTTTAAGTGTTCCCTGACCTGTTTCTCCTGCATTGATGGTGAGTCCTCCTTGCTGAGCAATACTGGTGAAAGTCACCTTGTGAAAGCTGAAAACATTTTAATGCCTGGGAACTGAAGCCACTCAGAGGCACTGTACTGAATCAGGGCCATCCTGCATAGATTGCACAAGTCAGGTCCAAACTGCTTCAGGTGTGCAATTTCAATATCCTATTCACACTCTGCTTTGATTGCTGATTGCATCTATTTTTATTTTGAAACCAGCAGACTTTCTTCGTTTTCACTTCTTAAATAAACTTCACCACCTTCCCATCCTCCTCCGCCTCCCCTGAGTCCTCACGCCAGACATGTAAAGCCTGTTCCTGGCACAGACAAGCCATATTCCTGCTGAGATCCACTGTGTTGGCCACTTCTACATATTGTCTGCGATAAAGTAAAACACTAACTTCTTGACCATAGTTATTAAAAAGCCCCAAATTACTACCTTGAGGAGAAGCAGAGCAAAAGTGCCAGGAATACCAGACACACAGATTAGTAAACACCCCAAAGGCCAAGAAGGAAAGCAAGGCTCTCGACAGTGACTCGGGATGTATCCCCTAAAGGTTCCTTAGCCACAGTTCTTTCTACCACCAGCACTGTGACACACTTTTTTCATTTAAAAATATAGAGAAACTATTTAGTACCGTATTTTAAAAAATAGTCCATAGTCTTGCCAGTCTCCTAAAGGGCAGGAGCTTTGTAGAAGGGCTTGAAGAGGGAAATACCTGTCTGCGCTCAGTCTGATCTGCAATTCTTTTCACATGCAAAGGCAGTGACCTCGGGGAGATGAAGGCCAGAAAAAACACAGGATATGTTGCCAGTGCTGGAAAGATGTGGGTCAAATCCCTGTTCTGCCTTTCTCATCTCCTCACTGGTGTAAGTGATACAGAAATATTTCCCTTTCTCAAGTTTATATTCTCAGGATAAATACACTAAAAAATGGAGGTGTCCAGCTGCTGCTGTATTATTGAGATAGTTCCTTACTATTGTATGTCTAGATTTCACCTTTAAATGCTGCAAAAAACCACAAAACATAAAAGCTGTGTTTCTGTAAGGTACAGTCTGGCTAATAAATGGTTCTGAGGAACATTGCTGTAGTCCTCTGATGGCCTCAGAGAAGCCCTTATATAGAAATATAGTTGCTTTGGAGCAAGCACAGAGATTACTCCTAAAGAATTAGCCTTAAATACTGAGGCTGATGCTTTCAGAGCTAAGACCTTGGTAAAGTAGTGTAGATCATCTGTGCCATGTATAGATATTTGTGTTAGCTTTGGCAGCAGCTACAGCCATCAGAAACACCAATAAGCCAGAACAAACCATTTTTCCTGTGTAATCATCCGCATCCTGATCTTCTTGCATCTCTGCTGCCTTCCTAATGCTTTGCTGCAGCCGTACCTTGCAGAAAAGCATCTTCTGTACAGAGAATAAGGTTACAGGGTTGTCTGTGGGTGGATCCTCACAGATCAATTGGTGTTTCTTCATGAAGCTACCCTGAATAACCTCAGTGTTCAGTATATTTTCTTAAAATAGAGGATAATGTGTCCAGTGCTCTTTCACCTCTGATTCTCCCTCTACCCTGCTCTTGTGAGACCACACCCAGAGTGCTGCATCCTGGTCTGGGCCTCCCCAACACAAGGAAGACATGGACCTGTTGGAACAAGTCCAGAGGATGCTGCTAAGTTGATCACAGGCCTCTCCTATCAAAGACAGGCTGTGAGAATTTGGGATGTTGGAGAAGAGGAGGCTTTGAGATGACCTCAGAGCACCTTCCAGTACCTGAAGAGGGACTACAAGAAGATTGGAGAGGGACTTTTCACAAGGGCATGTAGTGATAGGACAAGGGGGAATGGCCTTAAGCTGAAGGATGGTAGGTTTAGATTAGGTATTAGGAAGAAATACTTTGCTATAAAAGTGGTGAAACACTGCTCAAAGAGGTTGTGGGCTCCCCAGCCCTGGAGGTGTTCAAGACCAGCCTGGATGGGGCTCTGAGTTAATCTCGTATAGTGGAAGGTGTCCCTGCCCTGGGCTGGGGGGTTGGAACTAGGTGATCTTTCGGGTCCCTTCCAACCCAAACAATTCTATGATTCCTATCACTGCCCCATTGCACACAGGACCTTAGAGCTGGTTAAAAGAGGCTTAAAGCAGTGACACATAGATGTTTCTTTTCATGTGTCCCAAAGACACTGCAAAAAGTAAGTGCTGTGAAGGTCAGAGCTGGGATTGGTATCTTTGTATTTCAAGCCAATATAAATTTGGTGCTATATTGACCCACCGTGCTGAATATACCTGAAGTGGAGGGAGCTGCTGCCAGCACAGAAGTCGCTACAAGAACATGAAAAGGTCAAAATGACCCAATCAGCTTATAAATTTGGAAAGCTTTTCTGTGTTTAACCTTAAAAGTCACAGAATCTTAGTTTCCTTATTTTTAAAAATTATTAACCTGTCCTCCTTGAGCCTGCAATGTGTTGCTTCTAGAGACATGCTGGATGTGATGAACGCTGCATAAACAGGGACTGGGTATCTCCCCAAATTGTGGGTCCTGGTTGCAAAGGGTTACAAGCATGGAAGCTGCAAGAAGGCACATCTGTTCTATGGCAGGTAGCTACAGAGTAGAACTGTGATTGCAGGAATAGGTTTCATTTTTTAAACCCTTTAATTCAGACTTAAATGCAAACCAGTGAAAAGCTTCTTACTTCTCAGGCAGGAAGAAAGGTTGGTAGTAATTGTCTTTTAGGGAGATGTGTAGTAATAGTCCTTTAGGAAGCTTGTGAAACTTAGTAACTGGATGCTGTCCTTCTTCAAAGACTTGAAGAAGTGGTTGATCTGCAGGAAAGAAAATCAGACATGAGGAAGAACCTGCTAGCAGTTTGGATTGGGACAGTGAAGCCATGAAACAGGTTATGGGATTGGTTATCAAATCCCTTTTGCTGGAAGGTTTTAAAAACAGAGGAAAGTGGTTGGTGGGTATAAAAGGAACCAGTGGTGCTTTGGTGTGGTAACACCGTCCAAGGAGCCTCCCAGCCACACGTGTATGGTACTACTGCTGAGAGAGAGGTGGTGCTGGCAGCATTGCAGCAGAGAGGCAAGGAATTCAGAGGAGAGGCAAGATGAGACAGAGCCAGATGACAGTGGGCAGGGTCCATGCCCTGTATGGTCCCTCACTGGTGTGACTGGTTTGGCAGTTGCTGAGGAATCTCAGCTATGGGACACGCAGCCCCAGGGGCCCTATCCATCCCTAATCCTGCAATTTACCTCCTGAAGCACAAGCCCTTATGGCTCCTCTTGATTTTCCTTTTTCTGTTGTAGAGGTTGTTACAAACCTCGATCAAAGTTTCCTTCTCATAGTTACTGATGTGAAGAATCATTATAAAACACACAAAGTTTAGAATTAGTGTGGGAATAACTCACAGACTAAATAAAAGTTTGGTGAATTAACAGAAACATACAATAGCACACTGTTACTTTGTGATCTACATTTAGTTTTTCCCACATAAAACAAAACACTATGCATCCCCTGTTTCGCAAATGCAATAAACGTTTTGAAACACTCTATAAATACAATTTGTTCTTGTCTCCTAACTCTCTCTGAACTACACCCTTCATAAGGAGAGTGGTTTCCCTAGTAACTAATACATTCCAAAGTCTTAAAAAAAAAAAAAAAAGAAGGGGGAATCTAAAAAGAAAAACGAGGGGGGAAAAAAAATAAGGTTGACCACAAGATACACCACAATCTGAGGTACTGTTTTTATTGCCACTTGTTTGGTAATACTGTCCTCCCAGCCTCATACCAAAGAAAGGTTTATTTTGCCTTGGATCTCTGGGGCATGACTTGCTTCAGAGGCAGGGCAGGGCATGGCTATGACTGCCAGCTGGGCAGCCCCTGGAGCTGAGGCTGTCTGCCTTCGGTGGTTAAAGGAGCCAGCCATGAGATGTGGCTCCGTACATGACATCCCTCAGCTCTCCCTTGCAGAGGTGGCAGCAGGGATGTGTGTCACTGCCTCCCTCTGCAGGGTGGGTAGGTGACCCCTGAAACCCAGTACAGAGGGCAGCAGAGGCCACTCATGCAGGAGTCAGTTATGGGAAAAGGTAAAGGAATCTTTGCCAAAGATGTCTGAGCTGGTCACTAAGTTCAGGCAAGAAAATTCATATTTGGCACCCTCATTTTTTAAAGAAATGTAGGGCCCTGATAGCTCCTGCTAAAATACAGCTTATGGTAGTGGTCAGAAAAGGGGGTGATGTATGCCATAGATGCTGAAGGATTTGTTACAGTCTCCAACATAAGCAAAGAGTGGCTGGTAAAAGCAGCAAGGCACCTTGAATACATACATATATGAAACTGGGTCCAAACCTGCAGAGAAGGACTTAGGGATGATGGTGTATTGGACATGATCTGTCAGTGTGCATGTGCAGCCCCAGAAGCCAACTGTATCCTGGAGTGCATCAAAAGAAGTGTGGCCAGCAGGCCAAGCGAGGGGATTCTCACATCTCCTCTGCTCTTATGGGATTCTATGTGGAGTCCCCAGCACAGGAAAGATATAGACCTGCTAGAGAGGGTCCAAAGGAGGGCCATGAAGTTGATCAAAGAAAGGGCTGGATCACCTCTCTCATGAAGACAGGCTCAGAAAGTTGGAGTTGTTCAACTTGGAGAAAAGCAGGTTTTGGGGAGACCTCATTGTGGCCTTTCAACATATAAAGGGAGTTTATTAGAAAGACAGATAAAGACTTTACCAAGGCCTGTAGTGATAGGACAAGCAGGAATTGTTTTAAACCGAAAGACGGTAGATTTAAATTGGACTTGAGGAAGAAATTTTTTATGAGGGTGGTGAGGCACTAGAACAGGTTGCCCAGAGGAGTTGTGGATGCCCCATCCCTGGATGCCCATCCCTGGAAATGTTCAAGGCCAGGCTGGATGGGGCTTTGAGCAGCCTGGTCCAGTAAAGGATGGCCCTGCCCATGGCAGGGGCAATGGACTGGATGATTTTTGAATGTCCCTTCCAACCCAAACCACTGTGTGATGATTCACAATGTGTGTACAAGGTTGATGCAGTGGAGAAGAAGAAACTGGAAGAGTGCAGAAGGCTATACATGATAGTTGTGGTCCTTGAGGTCATCCATTTGCACCTTTCACAGTCCCACAGGCTTGAACAAACCGTGGGTTGAGGAGGGTTGAAATACTACCAAACCAGAATGGCAGTGAGGCAGACTTTAAGAAGATCTGATACCTTTTATTAGATCAATAAAATAGTAGGGGGAAATGTAACAGTTAAAAAAAAAGGAACAAAGAGAAGCCTTCAGGTATGAAACCCCTCCTGGGGGCTGCAAGGGGAGCTGAAGCAGGAACTGGAGTGGTAGCGCTTTGACATCCCTGGGCCTGTTGCCAGAGGAGGGATGAGCACGGACATTTAAACCCAGTCACCGCAGCGGGTACAGGTTAAACAGCACGTCATTGCTGCAGTAGCTGAGACCCGCCTGGTGCCCTCCCTGGCCCCCGTCTCCTTCACTTGGCCCCGGGAGCTGGCGGTGGGGCTGTGCCCCCCTCGCCATGGGGCAGGGGCCGCCCTGAGGCCCGGGGGAGGCTGGCAGAGAGAGGCAGCCGCTGCTGTAGGTCAGCGGGGATTTCTCCCCACAGGACCCATCTCCCGAAGGAGCGGTGTTAGGCCCGAAGGAGCCGTGGCCGCCCTTTATCAGGGGCAGGACGTGCTGGGTGCTGAGGTGGGCGCAGCGCTGGGGCGAAGGGGCTGTGCAGGGGACAGCAGGGCCACCGCACGGCCTCTGGGTGCTGGGGACGCTCCCGAGGGATGGGCTCCGGCCCCAGGGCAGCGCCCCTCGGGACCCGCCATGCTCCCCAGCCCTTGGGGCTGGTGGGTGCCCAGAGCAGCCGCTCAGCGCCGGCTCCTCGGGGCTTTTGCTCACACGTCCCCCGAAATCAGCAGGCGGCACGAAGGCATCTGGCTTGGAAAGAAACAAAGGCAACGCTTCTGGCATCGGCGTTGCACCTGTCAGAGACTTGGGGAAGCAAGGCGTGGGTTAGTAAAACAAGGTGTACCCTATCAACCCTCCTCTATGAGCCTCACAAATGCATCCAATTAATACAGGTAACGAAGCAGAGGGTGTAGCAGAGGCTCTTTGTAGGGGAGTGACCCTGGGCTTCAGGGGCAAACCAAACAGGGCTCCCAGCTCATGGGACTGGGTTTGTTTCACCAGGTTTTACCCAAAGCCTGTTTTATACTGAAAGAATTGTTCAGACCTCGCATTCACAGCCCTTGTGATCCACTGCCAGCATACACCAAGGAGGGACCTAAAAATTAAATGATGCTAATGCACTTGACACCACAGAATTATTTTTTTCCTATGGAGTTTCAAAATGCTAAGTATATGATTTTTTTTTAAACTGATTGTTTTGAAGTGATCTTTTCACTACAATAATAAGCTTCATTTTTTTCAAGACTCTATTTCTAAATAAAATTTTCATATATTTACATATTTTTACACTGCTAACAGAAGTTTCTTTCAGGGAGGGATCAGTACACAAGAATTATTCTCCTAGGTCTTTTGTTCTGGATATTTCACAACTTCTATAATTGCCCTAATTATTGGATTATAATTATGCAAACTTTAATTCCTTTCAGAACGCTTATTCTGTGCTGTCATTTCTGATGTGTACTTGCAAGTCTCTGTTCTTTATAATTCTGTGTTTTCACTTGTTTAGTTATAGTGATTCTTTTGGACTGCCAGAGTAGCAAAGCTTCTTTCAGCATTTCTCCACTCACCATGAGAAGAAATTCCAACAGTCTGGTGTAGGACTTAGCCCATCTTTAACAAAAGACCCACTGATGCCATAGAAAGAACATCCTCTATATCACTTGCTCTATTCTGGGCTCACCCTTTTTCTGAAGTTCTCCTCCCTGGTCTCTTGTGAGCACATTAAAACTGAATTCTTTCAGAATATATTTTTGCAGATCGAGTGGCACAGGTTCTGCATGTCAAATCAGATTCCTGAATTAGTGGTATCACATCCAGTTTTGTCAGAACACAAATATGGTGGGTTATTCCCAAGGAAAACCTGCCAGAGGGCCATGAGCTGGAAAGCCACCTGAGGATAAATGGTGTAATTCTGACCATTTCAACCCTGGCAAAACCCAAAGGGAATGAGCAGAGGTGGAGAGTGCCTTCACTTTTCTGCAGTACCTTCTCCATGTCAGTGAAGGACCTTGGGACACATGTCAGTGTGGAGAAAACAAGACCTCCTCCTGTCTGTCCAAGGTAGGGCAGTGCCTCCTATATCTGAGGCTGTCCTCACAGCCCTTGATGGTCTGCAAGTGGCCAAATCCTGGTCAGGGGCAGCTGTCCTGCAGGAGAGCATCTCTCTCCCTGATGGATATTAGCTCTGTGGATAAAGGCCTGCTACTGAAGTAATTGGGTTTTCTCAAGTAAAGGCTGGGGGACTGGGGGAAGAAGTAAGGATTTCTGAATTTGCCTTGTTTTGTCAAGATATCCTACACAGTACATAACAGGCATATCCTATAGGTAAGTATTCTGTACCAAAAGCCCTTTTCACAGAAACACAGAATGGGTCAGGTTGGAAGGGTTGGACCACAGTGGGTCATCTGGTCCAACCTTCCTGCTCAAGCAGTCATTCTAGAGCACATTGAGCAGACTTGCATGCAGACAGTTCTTGAATATCTCCAGTGAAGGAGGCTCCACAACCTCTCTGAGCAATCAGTTCCAGTGCTTGGTCACTCACACAGTAAAGAAGTTCTTCCTCATGTTTAGGTGGAACTTTCTGTGCATCATTTTTTGCTCATTTTCTTTTATCCTGTTGCTTGGCACCAGTGAGAAGAGCCTGGCTCCATCCTCTTTTCAAATACTTGTAGACATTGATGAGTTCCCCTCTCAGTCATCTCTTCTCAGGGGTGAACAGGCCCAACTCCCTCAGCCTGTCCTTGTAAGAGGGATGCTGCAGTCTCTGTTGCCCTCAATGGACTCAGAGAGTAAACAGTTTGTGTCTGTGTGTATGTGTACACATAAACACACACACAAAGCTTCCTCCTGAGTTCAGTTATTGCCAAAAGTATTTCCCAGTTTTCAATTGTTTATTTGTTACAATTTTCTCATGGAGTGGTGCAATCAATATTGTCAGTTAAATCCAATTAAAACCTGCTAATACTCTCCTTCAATGCCAATAATGATTAGACTAAATATCTAATTGCTTTATTCCCATATTTCTTTGCATTAATTTTATTTATGGAGAAGCACTAACAAAGAATTTGTAGGAGATTTTTCTAAAGGTAACTGTTGCATTTGAAAATAGGAAAGAGCTGGTGCTCTAAAGCTATGTCCACGCAGCTAAATGAAATGAGGCGGAGGACTGTCATTGGTAACAAGGACCAAAAAGCACAGCCTGTCAGTGTCCACACTACTTCCTGGCCTTGGGCAAGCTCTGGACCTGAAGTGAAATGATGTAAGGGCTGTGTTGCAGCCCACTGAGGGCTGTTTTTGACAGCATCAGCTTGAGATTCTTAATTGCCTGTGTCTTGTAGCATGATGGCACGTAGCGGCCCAGGTAGGTTCAAAGACAGCTGTATACAGTGAAGGGACCCAAACTGCATTCAACCTAGTCCAGAATTCTGCCAGGGAGTGGTCTCTGGCACATACTGTCCTCCTGACCCATGCTAGGGCATTTTGTCTGTGAGAATGAGTTAGGACTGACCAAATCCACATCAGGAACCACGTGAATGGTGACATGACTGAGCCTGCCCTCCAGCCCTGCTTTATTTACCAGTATGGATGTAATCTCCTGCTGCCACCAGGCCAAAATTGGCTCCAGAGAGGGTACTGGCAGTGGATGACGGTGCTGATGAGGTCAGGATGATCAGGACAGCCCTGGTCCTTCTTGGCTTGGTCATGGGAAGGCAGAACTTGGAGATGTAAAGCCTGCTCCCATCCAGACCCAAAGCCCATGGTAGCCTCCACCATGCCTTGAACCACAGATCTTTGACCCCAAAATTTAATTGATCAATAGTAAAAGTTACCTCAATCTCCTGTATTCTTTTTAGTCTTAGAGAAGATGCAGAAAAAGCTGTCTGAGCTTTTTGAATTGATCTTCTTGCTTCTGCTTCTAGTTTTGTTTCCGGACGTGGATGGTCATGAGCTCCTTTGGACTTTAGAAAGTAATTATGTTATGTTAAAGTCAGAAACAGCCTTGTTATTAAACTTAAGGGAGCAGAATTTGTAGCACAGGCCCAAACCACATATATGGCCTATTTTAATGCTTTGAATTTAAAAACCTTTATTTAATGTGAGCTCAAGTAACAAACATATCTCAGATGAAGTGGCATGGAGTAGAAGTTCTCTGAAACCATAAAACCACAGCAGCACATTTATGTGTAGAAGACACTCCACACACTAGAGCCCCAACTAAAGCCACAAGGTCTTCTGCAGCTTAGCTACAGTGTCCCTGCAGTTATTTCCATTCCTCTCACACTTTAGACATGTTATAGAATTCCCATTTATCATTAATTCCCATTAGCTTTCACTGAGAATTCATTTTATTTAGCCTGCACACAAGTGAAAGAATGGAAAGCAGGAGACAGTTCAGTAGTTATGGTACTAAACTAGGACTACAGCTTCCAGAAATAGTGTTCATTATTTAAATATGTGCATACACTGTTTTCCAGATATGTTACATATAAAGCAGAGATAGCATTTTCCATAGACAGTCCCTTGGGTACAGCCAATTTCTGCTCCAAGACAGCCTCATGCTTATGCATCGTACCTTGCAGAAAGAGAAGAGATAACATGGTATTTCTGGCTTTCTGAGGATTTATTGGTTCCTATGTACCTGAGGCAAAATGCTTCAAAATCAACACGTTTTCCCAGGAGCCTAAATAGAAATTTTATTACGCTGTAAAATCATGGTATTATAGGCTAATTTAGGCTGGAAGGGACCTCTAGATGTCTAGCTCAACCTCCTGCTCAGGCAGGACTAACTTCAGAGTTATATCAGATTACTTAGGACTTTGTGAAAATTTTTCTCCTTACAGTCATTTGACCTTGTCATATTCAATGACTCTTGTTTCGTGGAACAAAAAAATTTCCTTAATAAAACTTACAAAAACAGTCATTAAAATCAACTTGCATAGTGTTAGGTAGTTTCATACCAACCTGAAAAAATATGAATTGGCCTTCATGCCTCCAGAAATTGGTAACTGGGTAACCTCCATGGCCTCGGCATGAAAGGAGCCGCAGGGGTCCATTGCAGTTTGGACAGCATTTCCCTGGAGTAAAGACAGTAGGAAACACTTTCTATACAACAGCGAACAGATGAATCCCATGTGATACAAGGGTTCATTGGTGGTGGATTGCCACTTCTGGTTTGGGGCTCACTAATTACACTGAGAAAAACTATGAAAAGCATTCAAACCTAAGCAAAAATGAATATAAAGAGATTCATAACTGCCTTTATTCTGACCATTATTAAATATAACTGTCAACAATTATGTCTATGACAGCTTTATTACAATTTTGTCATTTATTATCATGGTCAGTTTTAGTTGTTTTTCTCTTGCCAGTATTTGAAATGTTGTATGTGTTCTTGTCTTGACTTTTCTCGAGGATGTTGTTGTGGCCTCAGTGAGTGCATGAGTAATACCTTTCCTTAGCCAAAATGTACATCAGATCCAGAAATCACTATGTGCTAGCTCTACTGAGCAATCACAATTGTTTGGAACGGTCTCGTTAAAAAATGTGCGTGCAGCTCATGTTCTCTATTTGTATTGTCTTGCTCCAGTGACATGACTGTGAGGCCTATTTTCCAGTCATCATGGTTTATGAGCAACTTCGTTCCTGCAAGACTTGCCTCCTGAGTTACTCCTGGGCCATTGCAATAATGAAGTCAACACTCAGGTCGGCAAGAACAGCACAGCAGGAAGATGCCTGCACTGCAAAGCTTTCTCAGTAGCCTCTCTCATGGGCCTGAGAGAATCCCTAACCACCAGCGATAGAGATGAGAAAAGGATTAGGAAAAAAAAATTAAAAATAAAAGAAACAAACAGACAACTACTCCTCAACAGTAAGAAATGTAAAATGCATTGTTCCAAGGAGTTGCATTGAAATATAAGGAATGTCAGAAGGAAGGCTGGATAATCCAAAGGGTATCCAATAATTTGTTTTCTTTTGAGTTCACTTATGAACTGCCATATAATGAAAAGCTGTGTTCATACTCACGCTGTTGTTTTTGCCTGGCTTTATCACATATGGCTGGTCTTAGGTAGATCTTCCTTCCATCCAAAGTTGAGCAGTCATTGCCACAAACCACCACCCCGAGGCAGGACTTTTTTAAGATGCGAGAGTTGTGGTTGTTGGTGTTTCTCATTGCCCAGCTGCTGTGGTGCCTCTGAGCATTTTTATCCTCTGAGCTATAGATATGTTTAACATAGGAATCTGGCCATTCTTGAAACCAGTCTATTTGTCTTACATCCTGTGGAAGGATCAAAGCAAGCCACATTTTAGGGGAAGAGAAGAGCATGTGCAAGAGCCAAGCAGAGCTGGTCCTCTGCTGAGTGTCTTCTAGCCTGGGTGACTCCAGCACCCCAGCAGGTGATGCTGGTTGTCAGGAGGGAGCAGTGGAGGAAACACAGGAAAAAAACACAGTTCTCTGTGGCTTCCCAGGAGCCCCAGAGCAACAGGAAGGCCTGTCCAGAAGGTTGTTCTTACTCATCCATGGGTCCAACTCAGTGCAGGACCTCCTCAGGAGAGGAAGGTGAGGTGCTTGATGTAAAATAGCAGAGACTTTCCTTGTAGGCAGCAGTCACCACCTGGCTAACCTCTGTTAGCTTTCATGGCAGAGATCCTTCTCTGCCTTTCAGTCTGCTCAAAGCAGTGTTACACTGAATTGCTTGGCTTGATTTGGCTCAACTTGCTGGAAAAAAGGCAAAACCAGATGGAGACTATGTCCATATTTGTAAGTCTTTAGTTCTGGACTTTGGTTTGCTTTGACCAAATTGCCATGAAAGACTTGCACAGGGATTTTTCTGAAGCCCAAAACAAAAAACCCCGACATCATGGTCAGGTTGTATTTTCACTGCTATGGTAAAAAAATCAAAACGCAAGGACAACACAATAGGAAACAATAAAAATAAAACTGGATCTTGTAAGGGGTACAAAAGCTTAGTAGGAATTTCCTTTGAATTCCTAATCCCAGCCACTGAGATCCATGACAGAATTAAGAACATCAATCAACTCCCGTCAACTCCCATGCTCCCTTGGATAGTGTAGGAAAGGGTGTTACGGAAGCCTCCAGACTGAAATGCAGGTAAAGGTGACCTTGAAGTGAAGGATAGGGAAGAAGACATTCCGAAACATGGAGGCTTTGGGCAAAGAGCACTGGTATAGCATGGAAGAGGCTGAGATCCAGTAAGAAGACAGGGCTGGGAGGTGCGCAGCAGAGCTCGATGCTGAAGGACTGCAGCACGAGGAATCTGGCAGAAACATGCTGAGGTGAGGGACAGGGAGGTGACCTTGGTGTGCAGGGTGTGTGGGCTTTCACTGGAGAGCATGGTTGAAACTTTTAGATAAGAGGACTAGAAAAGGGTAGAGGCAGGCGAAGATCACTATTCTGCCTCTCAGCAAATCTCTGCAAACACAAAGCAAGGTTTTCCTAGGTGCTCCTGAAAGACTGTTGTCTCCATGTGGGAAGACAGCCCGTCTGCCTGGAGCCCAATCTACAGTGAGACTGAGCACCCACGGTTACAAGGCAGTTGTGGGTGCTGTGTTCCCTTCTCATAAAGTACTACCGAGAGCAAAAAGCAAGCCTGGGACATCTCTAACTGAATGCCCACAGCAGAAGGTAACTTTCCCCCCCCCACTTTCTCTGTACCTCATGCACCAGTGGGCTAGAAAAGCAATGTGTCTGCAGCATTGCTATTTTTCATGCATCAACAGCTCTTTCAATAGTAATTTTAAGGAATAATGCATGAAAATGTCAATATTTTCTAGCTTTTCATAAAAAAACTCTCCACACCTCGAGGTGAAAAAGAGAATAAAGGCAATGAGGCAGAGATGACTGAGAAAGCATTTAAGATCAGTGGTGAAGATGACTGGTCAGAACTAAATAAAATTCTAAGACACAGACACATACCTGAGGAAGTTTGATGTCATTGATATCCCAACTTGTCATTTCTCCATGCTGGGAAGCCGAGTCCTCCTGCTCCATAACAGGTTGATCTGCACCTTTCAGCATTTTTTAATTCCTCCCAAAGTTAGCAAGAAAGTCTCTCCTGGCTGCTTTTGAAGTTGCCTGGCTGTCAGCACTCTCAAGCAGTTTACAACCAGGAAGCTGTTTCCTGAAGCTAAATGATAGAGAGGCTGCTCATTAAAGATAAAAATCAGTGTTCTTCTGCCAGAAAAACTTGTTCCATTAAAAGTTTTGCAAGCCAGCAAGGCAGTGGAAAATATAGCTTAGAGATAGCCTGTGATGTTACAGAGACATCAATTGCGGCAAGCAAATCGCGCCTGTGTCACCTGTTTTGCTTTGCTCGATCTCCTGTCATACCAAGTTTACAGTCATGTAACTCTGCCCACAGGCTTTTTGTACATCTGATTCAACTCTGGCTCAATATTTCCAGAGCCAAACTGATCGAACAGCTTGGCAGCTATTAAGAGGTCTTTGAGTCGCTGCTTACCCATTAGATATGTTGTGCATTGCATGTGACAAAGGTAAGCAACAAGAAGGGTCTGCTTCACCACTTCAGGTGAAGTAGTGCTCAACTGTTTAAAACACCGTTAGTATCTGAGAGCTTACCAATTGCATGGGGGAAGTGTAGAAAAGGAGGTTGGGCTATCTGCATTTTCCTAACTCAACAGTAGACTGAAGAAAAAACCCTCCACCAAGGTATGTTTGTTAAATCCAACAGGCTTTGCCTGAAATCTTACAAAGCAGGTGGTTGCCCTATTCTGAATTTCAGTACCAGACAAGCTTAATAACATTGTGCTGGTTTTGTCTCTATAGAGTTAATTTTCTTCACAGGGGCTAATATGGGGGCTGTGGTTTTCATTTGTGCTGAACACAGGGCTGATAATGTAGTGAGGTTTTTGGATTTGATCCTCAGGGATCCCATGCATGAAAAATGTTGTTCCTTTTGCTAAGGAGAGAAAAGGCAAATCAGTTTTCTCGGAAACTGGGAAAGCTTCAATGTTTTCAGGAAGGTCGCTGCAGTTACACTGTTTAAGGATTTATTAAAGACAGTACTGAGTAGTGGAAGAAGTGAAATCTACTTGATGCAATTTTATTTCACAGACTTTATTAAGAATAATTTCTTTTATTGTTATTTCTGTCTCTGCATATGCGTAGTCCTTGGAAGGTGATTTAGCCTTCATGTCCTTATTTTACCTATTTATAAAATACCCGTGATCTTAATTTCTTATGTTGTATTATCACCTCTGAAGAAAGAGTTTGTGGATATTTGCAGAGCACTTGAGACATTTGGCTGTAGGATGATGTTCTGGTGGCACAGTCAGAGCCCCACTGCCACATGTCATGGCTCAGACTGTGGCAGTGGGGGTGAAAGAAGCCAAACATCCTCCATGGAAAAAGACCCTCACGGAGGGTTGCCTGGTAGGCAGCAAGAGCGTGCTCAGGAATCTGAACTGAGGCTGCTCTTAGAGAGCAACTAACAGGTTCAAATGAGGCATTACACCAGAGGAGCAGGGATCATAACCACTCAGAAATATAAACAGCTGTAAGAAAAATCAGGTGTTCATGTGTTTTCATACTGTGCTACAGCAAGGATGGAGATAGGAAAGTCAGGGCAAACAAAATATGAGCTGCATTAGAAAACAAATTCAATTTGCTAAACAAATGACCCTTGACTACTGGGTGCTCTAAAACATGAAATGATTTGTTACACAATACAAAATGATAGTCTCATTGCTTTTAATGTTACTGTTCAGATTGAGAACGCTTGGAAATTGATTTTTAATTTTCTTCATTAGAAAAAATGGAGTATTCCTTCTTTATACTATATTGATAGAGATAAAACAATAATTAAATATTCTCTGAAAGATTAATGAAAGACACAGATAATTTCATAATAATACACACAAAAAATGAAGTTAGAGAGAATCATATGTATTTAGCTACTTGCAGGCAAAGGCTGAAATAGTAGCAAAAACTTTAAGCACTAATTGCAGAATGATGTGGCTTATCAAATTTTTGACTGCTTTGTGTGTATCTTTAATTATTATTAAAATGTAGTTGCTTTATAACTTGTTGGATCTGAAATATGTTTTTCCCCCTCCCCTCCCAATAATTTCTGTTTGAAGGATACTATTTAAAGTATTTTTTTAATCATATAGAACTGATTTCAATTAACTCATCAAAGTAACTGAGGCAGTTTCAGAAACACAAGGTGTCAGACAAAGAGAACCAAGCCTTTGGCATACATAAAGCCTGCAGTGAGGAGCCATACAATCAACTATGGTATTGCCAATTCACAGACCATAATTGACTTTTCATTTACAATACCGTGCAAAAAGATCAGTCTTTCCAAGAAAAAGGAAAGGTTCAGGGCATAGGAAATGCATAGAAGCTGGAATTGTTCACTCTAGAAAAGAGACATATAAGCAAGGTCACTATAAATATTAGGTAAAATACAGAAGAGTGTAGAGGAAGCAGGGAGTGCTTCTCATTTAAGTGCCCAAGAGCCCAGGAGCAGAGTGAAAACAATTGGTAAATTGAAAAACAAGGCAAAGAAATGCATTTTTTGATCACTATATAATTAGTATCAGTTTGTCTAATGAAGACTTTCTCTTCTGTGTGAAGAGCATAGCTCCAAGTGAAAGGTTTGGGACCTGAGATCTTTTCAGTCATCTCTTTGGGATGCTTGAGTGTATGCAAGTACATATTTACTTTATTTCTTGGCAGCTCTTCATTAATGCTATGAGGTTTAATGCTTTGGCAATGAAGTCTAGCTTTTTATTCGCTTTATTTATCTCAAGGTTGTGGGTTTGTTCCCCGTATGGACCATTCACTTAAGAGTTGGACTTGATGATCCTTTTGGGACCCTTCCAACTCAGAATATTCTATGATTCTGTGATCTTCCTGACTGTATAAAGGGTTTTATATAATGGTGGATTTTTTGTTTTCATTTTGGTTTTGTTTGTTGGTTTTTTTATTTGCTTTTTTCCCACTAAGATCATAAATTCACATGCTTGAGCTGAAATCACTGGCTTTTATGGATTATCTAAAATTTTAGTTGGAATGCTTTTTGTGGGTCATATGCTTAACTATTACAATCTCTTAGTGACAGCATTATGACGTAATTAAAAAAGTTAATTTATGGTCATTCTGCTTTCTTATTTTGATAGTTTTCAAAGCCTAATGCATTCACTCATTTTGTCTCTTTCTCTGACATTCCATTTCTCATCTTGCTTTTGCATCTGGTGCGAATACATTTAATTTTGCAGTTCTGCCTGTCATGAACATTACATGTATACAAAATCTCATCTCATGGATTGACACTTGCTTTTCTCTTCCTTGCAGTTCTATAATTTTCCCTTTTGTCATTTAAAGAATGTGTAATTGCTAAATAAGTTGTCTTTCATATCCATCTGCTTCAGAACAGGATTTTGGTATCTCACTATGATTATTGTTTTCCTTGTTCCAACTCTGTTGTTGCAATCTGCATTCTAATTTTTATGTTGTAGGAACTGACTCATTTCTGATACCTCTGACAGCACATGCTGCTTTTCTGCATTGTCAGGTGGAGTATCATATCTACTGAATCCATCCTCAGCTGAAGGTAATTCCAAAATAAATTCCTATCAGTTAATCTTGCCCTAACTTCAGAACAGCCACGGTTTCTGGTACAATCAGATGCTATAGGTATTCCCCTTTCTATAGACTACATTATCTCATAGATTCAAGTGTTCAGCAGAATTATAAAACTTCAACTAATTTGATCTGCCATACTTTCAAGAATGAGAGGAACTTTCCCACTTTTTCACAGCCTGAACAACTCCCATCCTGTAGGAGAAACTGAGTTTTGCTCTGGTCACTTGCTTTGCAACAGGGCATAGCTTGCTTTATTCCTGAAAAATCATAGCTATTCTTCCCATTAGGCTGGACTCAGCATCCAAAGGATGGGGGGAAATTTTAACAGTGACACAAGATCAGATCTATTACAGTTTGGGAAGTGCCAGATTATGCTTGACTATCTGATTCCAGATGCTCTCTCTGTTGCTTTTAGGAGAAAGGAATGCCAGCTATAAGCCTAGGCTTGGCAGTCTGGTGTAGCTTCCTGAGATTGTTTCTGTCACACCTTGAAATTCCTCAGCTCCCTCCATGCCATTGGCCCCATCTGCTGCAACCCAACAAAAACTGCTCCAGTATCCTCTATGCAAACATTTTCTCTGGCCTTCATAGCAGTCCCCAGCAACTATTTATGTAGGTACTTGTGAAGGCCAGCTGCCCTTCTGCCTTATGGGAACTGGAAACAAGCCACATCCAGACAGATATGCCCACCCACGTGGGAAGTCCCTGACTGTACTGATCAGGCAACAATTATTGCCCCTTTCTTTGTCAACATTATGACCAATGTGCTCTTTTCTCATTCAGTGTCCATCTATCATGTTAGTGCACTTCTAAGCTGTCTCTTTCTCAAGACTGGCTTGAAAAAAAAATCTGCTTTCTTATAAGTTTTGCCTGTCCTTGCTGTTGTATCTCCTCCAAGAGTAGGGAGCCTGACTGAGTTTCTCAGTCTTCTGAGCTGGCGTCTGACACCCACAATATCCTCATGGGAAGGAATTCACTCCCACATTTTCCTTCCTCTACAAAAGGCCTGTGCACTCTCGCTGTATTTTCTCCTGGTTCTAGCTGTGGTAGTCACTTTGCAGACCTTGTTTCATTAGCTTGGATCATATTAGGAAACCTGTAACTTCAGTTGTGTAATCCAATGGCGCAAAACAACACCTTGTTCTCTAAAAATCCAGTGGCCTCTCTACTGCAGCTAAAGTCCTCCCATGCTAACAGATGAATTTCCTAGAAGTGATGACAACAGCTTGTTCCCCATGTTATATCTCTTGCCCCACTTTCTTTCTCTACTCACACTCACCTATCTCCCCACTGGAGAATGCACAGTACAGTGTCTACAATACCTACAGCTTTTCCAAGTTGTTTCCACATGTAGAATAATAGGCAGCAAAACTAGTAGCTTGGGATGCCTGCTTTGTTCTTTAGCTCTGAGTCTGACCTCCCCTCTTCTGCCTTGCTTGAGTCACGTTTGCAGAATGATTGAGTAACTCCTGCATCCTGAACCCCAAGCTCACCAAAGGCTGGGTATGTATCTGTAAAGCAAGGTAGCTGGTTAGGTACTGGAAGCTGTGCAGCTGCATTACCAGGTTGCTGTTCCAAGGTTACTTAGCTCTGCTGGCTGTAGTTTTTCTGTCTGGCACTGCATCATGACAGGAGGATTTCTTTCTGCCTTTCTGCTGAGTTTGACAAACGTCAGAGCAGCGTTGCTATAAAAGTCCACCCACACGAGAGGCATGGTATTGCAGGTAGTTCCATGTCTGCTCCAAACAAACCACTGCCCTCTCAGAAGATGGACTCTGCGTTTGAAACTAGATACAGTACAGTTTTCAGCATATTTAATAACACAGTGCAGCAATTTTGGGGTAATTTGATGACACGCTCCAGTGATTGCCTATGTATCCACTGTCATGCTGTGGCAGAAACTGCAGTGGGAGTCTGATACGTACCCCTGGGTTTCCTTACACCTCATGCTCCTTTCAGCACAGAAGGACAAGCCTTTCATTTTCTCTGCATTTTGCTTGTCCATTTGTCCTTCATGAAGATGAAGCCCAGCAGCTTTTCTGCACAGGTTTTCTTACTGAACTAAAGCCTCTGAGCTTGTGTCTGTGACCCCAGGGAGGGAGGACCCCACCCTGTGCAGCGGGGTCCTGGTCCCACAGATCCAGGGACCTTGCCACTGCCACTGACATGGAACAGCAGAGATCAAGGACAGAAGGTACGGCATGGTGTGCATTGACCAAATGCAAGTTGTCATCAACTGTCCTGAAATCCAAGACCTTGGCACCAGTTCCCCTCTGTGGGGCCACCAGGAGCAGGAAAACAACAAATGAGAGGTGGCAGCAGACAGGAAACCTGTGTGTTTGGGTAGAAGCCTATGGGGACACCCACAGCCCACATATGGCAAAAACACTTGCCGATTATGTTGTGTTATTTGTACATCTTAACCATACGGAAACAATGGACCCGTGGCGCTGTACAGCTCACTCCAAAGCACTGATACTAAAATAATTTTACTGCTGTTTTCTGAGTTACCTTTCTTCTAGATGGATTTTAGCTAGTTGCTTCTTTGGGAATCACCTCATTTTATGGGAAAAAAGTGCCATTATTATTGTTGTTGATAGACAAGTGAAAATTGCTTTTTACACCCTTCTCCCTTCCCAATTACCTTCAAGGCTGCTAAGCAGAAGTTCTTGCAAGGGGAGAAAGACAAAAAAAGTCAAGATGTTCTTGTTCGTTCCTTCCACAGGATGCGGATGACTCTAATTCACCTTGAAAAAAGCAGCAAATTAATCTGGAAAGCTCCAGATGAGGAATTACAACTTCAAGAGTGCTTCTAAAATAGTGGTGTCCTAGTGTTCTAACTGCCAGCAGTTTTCACACCCTCTTCAAAAGCTTGCTGCCTGCACCCTGGTCGGAAACAAATTCCCACTATCCCCTCTTCACCACAGGGTGAACCCTCTCTCCTTTCCATATGGATTGATTAGAGATTAGTCCTCTGGCTTTGCAAATGATGATTTGCATTCTTAGCTGCTGTTCATCCACTTCAGTTTGCTGATCTTCCTTCTCATGTAAAATGTAAAATACTTGAAATGTCTAAGTTTTAAGTAGGTATAGGCAAGAGATGCTCTTATAAATTACCTTGTGCATAAAGATGATGTCTTCTAATCTTCCTACTACTGTGCATATTTGGGGCACATAAGATTTCTATTATGTATTGACACCTAAGGCAGTCAAATAACAGAAATTAACCCCAAGAAGTTTTTGTACAGAAAATAGAGAAAAGCACCATCAAGTAAAGAGCCAGACTGGCTACTGGCATAAGACTTGGGCATGCAGCTTCTCTGAGGCACATGTGGAAAGTGAGGATTGGGATTGGGTATCAGGCCTTTAGTGAGAGACCATCCCAGAAATAGAAACTGCTTCTGTCAGCAACAGCTGAGCTCACCAAGGCTTTCTTTTTTGAGCTATAAAACTCATTTATACATAAAGAACTTATGCAAAGGGGCTGTTCAGCAATGGCTGCAGGAGTGACTACAACATCTATTAGTCACATAACAGCAGGAAAAGAAAAAAGCCAGAAACACAAAACTACTTGGAACACAAAGTTTAAGTGGTTACGCATTCATGGAAAGCTGCCTCTTTCACTTCCATTCAGCAAACTATTCAGAAGTTAAAAAAAAAGCTGAATCAGTCATCTCATTCAGAAAAAAACATCTTCTTAGGGAAAATAATCAAATAAATAGCTGGATTTGGGAAAAACATCCACTGTTACTATCATATCCACCATGCTACGCAACACAGAGGGAAACAGAGGACAAGATGGGAAAGGCTTTGTGCAGGTGCAAGATGCACAACATGCCCTTACACATTGCTTTGGTCCATTTTCTATCACTGTCTTTGACAGCCTATAGAGATTGTTCACAAGGTAAAATTACTTCCAGCCATCTTTGAGCCCTTCCTTGGCTAAACAGGCCCAGTAAGTACCTCTGGTTAAAATGCTGTGGGGCAGTCAGCTGCTGGTGTCAGTTTTCCTGCTTTCCTTTCTTTCTTGATATTGGCCCTTTGTTAGTATGAAACCAGAGCTTTGCTGTAGTCTACAGACAGCAGAAGTCTTGGCCTGTCTTTCAGGATCTTGAGAACTCAGCAATTTCCACAGAGGTGGCACGGAGGTACTCCAGCATAACTTCGGGCATCACCATGTCACCTAAGCTGCTCAAAGGGCAAATTCTCATTTGAATCACTTGGGAACTGGAAGCAACAATCCCCAAGCACTAGTTTGAAAGGGATGAAAGGCACTCAAATTGTTTTATGGACAGACACTGTCTGCTTATTCTGGATGTTACTAACTCCTGTTTCATGTGCTGTGCCTTTGTATTTAGCACAGATGCATGAAATTTAAAAAATACTCCAGAATTGTAAAGTTGGGAGTAGCAAACTTTGAAAGTCACCTAAACTCACTACTTGTCTGAATTGCTTCTTTCTGCTCCAAGCTCTGTGCAGTTTGTGCCCAAACACACAGTGTTTTTCCAGTTTTGCCTTAGGGTGGATTTTTTTTTAATAGGACAATGCTCTGTAGTGACCTTAATAAATAAGAAATGGACACTATGTTACCAAAGGTCTCAAAAATTACATTGCAAAGTAAACACTACACAGCTAAAATGTGCTTTATACTCTTCAGTGGAAATTGAGTACCACCCCTAAAATGATTGGAAAATCTCAAAAACAACTTGCCAACTATTTTCAGAGAGCTGAAATTGGCTCTGTGTGCTGAGATCATTAACAAGACCAAGAAAAAATGTATTCAGTGCAATTTCTCATCTATTAGGTTACTTTGCCTCTCCAGCAGTCTCCAGGGAAAGCCTCTGGCTGCTTCTTAAGGTCGCTGAATCATTTCACTACAATAAAAGATCTCCCTAGCTGGAAATGTTGGAAAGGCTCTCCCTGCCTCTGCATTGCTGTATCAGTGAGTCACTTGAGTCACCTCATGGGTGAGCATGCACCGCACCCAATCTGCCCTCTGCCCTGGGCATCTTCTTTTCTTTGTCTTCCTTCACGTGCTTTTACTTTCACAACAGCATTAAGCTGTTAGAGATCTGTGTATTTTATAGTCTATGGACAGAATAAGAATAGAGACCAAAAATTAAAAAACAAACAAAAGGCAAAACCCCACCAAGCATGATTCAGGCTGCCTGATCTTGGGAGTCTTTGACTTTGCCACTTGTAGGCAATTACAGGTAGGAGTCAGCAATGTTCCCTCGGGGCTGTGACAGAGCAGGAGAACAAAGTGTCCCAGGGCAGGAACAAAGCTGTCTTCTGCACCACTTGAAGCTTGGAGACAGCAACTATTGACAGTCAGGACTGAAAGGCATGCCAGTTTAAGAACAGTTGATATGCATGGTTTAGCAGACCATGTAATCAGTAACAGAGAGAATTGTAGGTTCCATCAGCCAGGGTTCTGTCACAAAGAGTGGAAGCTTCTCCCAGCTGTGATCCAATCGAGCAAGGATGAAGAAGACCAAAATACCTTTGATAAATGCCTTTATTTCCCTCAATAGGAGATAGCAGGCTGTTGGAGCCCTTGGAGAAAAAAAATTCCAAAAACATTACCTGCAAGCCCTTGGCAACATTTTCTTCCCTTATCCCCAAGTTTGCAAGACATTTCTCTTTCAGCTTTGTTTTCTACTTCATCTTTATAAATTGTCTTTCTTTAAAGCTCAGTTCTCTATTGGACTGAATCCTTGCAGGAAGCACCACCAGGTTACTAATGCGGTAGTTTAGTAGTGCTGGTTACAAACCAGGCTATCTCTTAGTCACTCTCAGAGTTCACCTATGCAAAGTTCATATGCTATAAAGCTGTCACTGGCCTTCCACTGCAGCAACTCCCGTTCCAGCATGCTTGGCTTGGGCTGAGTCCAAGGTACTGCATTCCACTTTTTCAGAGTAGCAAAGCTATTGCAGTCGCTTCCACCCATAAACTAGATCTCAGATGTCTGTCTCCTCTGGCTCTCTGCACTGCCATGATCACAGAATAGTTTGGGATAAAGGGTCCCTCTGGAGATCACTTACCTCACAGCAAGGCTAACTTCAAAGTTACAGCAGGATGCTCAGGGCCCCACCAGTTGAACATCTCCAAGGACGGAGATCCCACAGCCTCTCTGGATAGCCTGTGCCAGACTTTGACTGCTCTCATTGTGAAGAATTTTTTCCCTTACATTTAATCTGAATTTCCCTCACTGCAGCTTGTGCATTTGTTCTTTCATTGTACCTCTTGATCTTCTGCTGTGCTCCTCCAAGAAGATGCTACTCATCCTCCTTATCACCTTCAGGCAGCTGAAGAGAGCAGTGAGTTGTCCCCCACTTTACTCTGCATCTCCCTGAATCTCAATGGTCTCTGATTGACAGAGTACCCAGAAACACAGGTGCTTTGCCAATAGGCATCCTCAAAAAATGAGGACAATTGAGATTTCAGACATACTAAGTACATACAAGCCACTTCCAGATATCTCAAATTGCCTAAAATCCCAGTGGAATCAGGAAAGAAAGGTCACCTTCCCTGAACATTAGTGGGCTGGGTATCCAGCCTCACTCAATTAAAAGTTAAACATGGGATGCTACCCTTACATATTTCATTCTCATGCTGCTAAAGACCCAGGTAGGATTTGATCTGGGATCTTCAGTTTCAAAGGACAAAAGAGTCAGGCCAGAGTATCCTCTAATTTTGCATCTTGCAGACCTCTTCATTTCCCCACCAGATTACATTATTTTTAGAACATGTTCAGTCTCCTTATGACCTGGTTTCTTCACATTATACAATGAATGATTAACGTATAACCTTTCCCTTGAGAGGAACCCGCATCTCAACAGTCAGCAAAGTTATTACAGTTCTGCAACAAAAAAGCACTTCTGGTCCAATCATAAATATGTTTCTGATCATTATTTTGAGAAAAAGTTGCTTCACTGAAGCGATTTGATCTTTCAGCAGCTAACAGGACAAGACTTGCTTTTACAGGCAGCTGATTTAGGATGGCAAATATCAAGCAGGTTTCTGGACACTTAACAATGTGTGTTTTCTTTCAATTTGTGTTTTCATACTGCTTGTAGGAGAATATTTTTGTGCTGTGTTTCTCTATAGATCACTTTGACAGACATGGACACATATTTTTTCCATAGGGAAATAAGCCCATATTTTCAATAAACTAACTGAAAAATATCAGCTACCATAAAGAGCAAGGAAATGCTGTCTTAAAGCCTCAGTGACACCTGGGGTTCAGCCAATGGATATGGTATTCCCTGGGGGAGGGTTCCCAGGGAACTTGTCAGACACTGCAATGAGTGCACCTGAAGGGACATTATATTAATGCCGGAGCATCACCAAGGAGAGAGAGAATGAAAACTCGCTCCCAGATACTGCCCATTTTCACTTCCCCAGGGGATGATCCAGCAGAGCATAGTGCTGAGGAAGACCAGTGGGAATGAGGGGAAGACCAGCAACCCTTTTCCTTCCTCTTCCATTGCCCCCACACTTCACTGTATTTCAATTTTCCCCCAGGATTAGTCTCAGCTTGTGCTGAGCTTCCATTGTCCGGGACAGAGGCCAGCTGTCAGGAGAGAGGTGTTCCCACACAACCTACAGCTAGCCAAATTGCACCATCTGAAAGGCATCAAGGAAAATTTGCATGGCCAGGAAAATTTGCAGCATTTGTTTCAACATCAGTATTGGCATGCTATTCATGCTTCTCTGATGACAACCTATTTCTCCCTCTATAGATATTTAAATGATTCTGCTCAACAAGAGCCGTCAAGACTGGAGGCAAGGGTTATAAAATGCAGAAGAGCTTTCAGTAGACAAAACATTACCAGGTAGCCTAGTCCAGAAGTGCTCCTAGAAAAGAGCAACATCAGTGTATGTGGTGGAAGCCCAGCACCAGGTTTCTGTACAGACCAGAGGAAGAGATGCAGCGTGATTGCCAGCGGAACCGGTAATCATTTGACCCAGACTAACATTCCGATAAGCAAAACCATGCCTAGGTGGTGGATGTGGCCATTTGACATAAGGCCAAAGGAAAAATGGAGTAAAGTTTCTTAGTGCTGCTTGAAGGAAACCTACCCTTCCATCAAGCCTGAGCTGCCACTGCTCTGCAGAGAGCAGGGATGGTTTTGGGTGTTCATCAAACATCTTCTGCTGAGACAGACAGTAACTGCAGCCAATCAGCGTTCTGACCTGGTGGCTTGTTCTCATCAGTGCAGAATCTGACTTGCCTTGCTGAAAATGAGAGCCATTCAGTTCATATTCTCCAGTTTCTCTTCCTGTCCCGCTGCTCGAAACTGCCATGAGAGCATCCTTCTTTCTTGACTGCTAGAGTCTATCTTCTCATTAGCTTTTTCTTCAGGCAGTTTGTGTGTGCTCTGCTTACTGTGAATATTTTCCTATGAACTGGGTTTCCTCATTTTTTCCTAACTAGCCTTCTGTTATTCTGAGGTGTCAGAGCAAGGAGGGTGCTTTCTTCTGTAATACAGAGGAGCTGCTGTCCTAGCACCAGCCTTCATGGTCCTCTTCCAAGGCCAGACATATTGTGGTTTGCTCACCTAAATTTATCTAATATAAATCATGCTAAATACTGAATGCCATTAAATAATTACCAGCCATTTGTATGTGCTGGACAGCTGGCTATGTATTATGTTAATAACCATTACAGGCTAAGCTTTAACATGAAAATACATTTGATTTGAGATTTTGGCTGAGTTGGAGTGTTTATTCTTTTTCTTTCCTGCTTAAACACACAAATTCAGCTGTACCTATAAAATGCTCTGAAGCAGTCCTGGGTATCAGGATACACAGATCTGCATTCCGATCCTTTTTAAAAAAACAGCTCTTGCTTTTCCCCGAAAGCCAACATTCTCAAGGTTATTTGTGCAATCAAGGTCAGGTGCATCATAAAAGCTATTATGTAGGATATGCTTGCCTTTAATCTCCTCCTCCTTTATGACCCGTTTCCAGACTAGGAAGTGCTCTTGATTACAAAGTCTTTGCAGGAGTGAAATAAAAGAAAACATACTGATTTATTCTTGTATCTGCTATTCAAAATCAATTATACTCTGATCAGCTGTACTGCTACTAGGAACTACTGTGCAGACGTTTCCAGTACAGGTCAGGAGTTCTGTCTACCTAACACTTCCCTTTCTGCCCAGTTCTCCTCTAAACATGGTCTTTGAAGAACATACTACAGTGCAATTGCAAGTAAAAGGTCTCTGGCTGTGAAACCTGTATCACGATATAAATATTGATCCACCATCCTCGCCTGTACTAAATGCCGGCATATTTGTGACTGGTGTCAGCTCCTTTTTTATGAAATCCTCCTGGTTCCAGGGTGCAGGCAGCAGCAGCCTGTCCCCAGCTGTCACCGCAGAGGTGCCGCCGGGAGAGGGCATCGGCTCACAGCGCATCCCCTCGGGTGCGCAGCCCCCAATTATCCCCGACCCGGCTTCTGGTCCCCGGTGCTCGCCGCACCCACCGGGACTCACAGCCACCTCCTCTGCTTCTCCCGCTTAGCCAGAAAGAGACTTCAGTCCTGGGTTTAACCAGACCTGACTATTGGAGGACTTGGTTTAAAATCCCAGTGCTTACTCACACCATTCTTAAACCTCCTCAAAATCATCTGCCTAAGAGGTAAATCACCTCTGCAGGTGTTGCTTAGAGCTGCTCTCTCCAGTTTTGAGGCCAAAAGGCAAAACTGAACAGAGTCGTGTTTGCGTTTTTTGTTTGATTTGTTTTGCTTAAGTATAATTCTGTAAGGGTGGGATGGGTGGGTTTAGATTGTGAGAGGTTTGAGTGGAAGGTATTTGTTCTGTTGGTTTGGGGACTTTTTAACTTCTACTTCATAAAGTAAAATCTCACACTGATTATCATTTTTTCTTGCCAGATGTAGCCAGATAGTTGGCCCCATGCTTTTGAAGGTGTCTGAAACCTTTTATGTTACTCCTTTCCAACCAAATGAGAGTTAGTTTTTAATTATTTTGGTTTTCCTATTTTGCAAGGAAACCTTAGGCAAATACTGCATATTGAAAAAACACTGAGAAACTAAGCAGAGAATCCATCAACAAATTGCCAGGTCTGGTTTCAGGCGTTCTCACTCGTTTGAAAATCTACTTGTATAGCTTTGTAACAGTGGGACTGGGCAGCAATTCTTTCAATCTACTTAGCATGGAAACCAGTCAGCTGTAAAGATGACTTCTTAAGCCTTTATTTAAACTTCTAAAGACAGAAGGGTCTTTTTCATGATGATTTGCAAAAATCTGTACAATTTAAAAAAGAAACACAGCTGATAATAGTTAGCTGATAATAGTTATGCCATCTGTATGCATGGGAGGTATTTCCTGGTCTTTTCGGCAAACTCATCACTATTCCACTGAGCAAAAGTGCATTTGCATCGAAGATGTCTCAAATCCCTACTAGCTCAGCACACCAAGAGCCGCTCTCACACTCCCTTCCAAACCCAAGTGCTGTGGGAAGCAAAGCAAATTGATAAATTAACAGAAGATCTTTCAGAGAGGCAATCCTTTCTAAATATACAGCAAGGTGTTAGCACTTAGACCTAGAAAGGCCCTAAAGCATTGATTGAGACACTGTTGATTTTAAAGGAAACAAGGCAATTAGGTAACTGCATAGGCTACAGATTTCTTTTTTATTTTCAAAAGGCTCCTATCTCTGCTAGGTGAGCTGAGATTCTGATTTCCTACAACAGCTGGTAAAATTGAATTAGTAGCATTTAGTAAACATTTGGCTTCCCGTGGCAGACAGAGCAGTTGATGAAGACATGTTTCCCACTTGCTAAGTGGGATAGAGACACTGTGTGTCTAATCAATTACGTGAATACCAAGATATCTTGCTTCAGTATGTGTGGAAGAAATTTCACTTGGTTTCACTTTAAATACTTTTACCAGGTAATTTATCACCACATAGCATTACCTGTGCTGCTGGCTAATCCTAGTGGAAACACTGTGAATGTCCACTTAGACAAGTCCAAGGCAGTAAAAGTGCAACTGTGCCACAGGGGTCATGCACTCCCCATTACACCAGCTCAGGAGAGCAAATGCACAGGTGTAGACAACTCATATGGATTCAGTTCCCTTGAAGCTTCACCTGTTTCCAAATGAAATGCAAACAGTACGATTTTCCATTTCTTATTGTCACATGGCTGGACCATCTCTGTTTGAAAAGCTGGAGCTGCAGCTGCCTCTGAAGGGTGTGAGGCAATTCCTCTCATGACAAAATTCAGGACCTTTCTCCTGAACACAGGCTTCCTTCACACACTGTGCCACTGCTGTACCTTCTCTCAGCAAGCAGGAGGTTCCCCCACTGCTTTTACAAACTTTCTAAGAATTATGGATCAGATTCGTGGAAAAGGTGTTGCTTTAACTTGTATTAGACTTGGAAAAAACACAATAAATTCTTTTTAAAAAGCAATTGCTTCACTCCAGGGAGCATATTTTCCCAGACTACAAGAGTTCTAGATGTATCATGGTGGCCTTCAGGCCTTCTGGTGCCATGGTATCTCACGAACATTGGTAGACCTTCCTTATAATCAAGGAAGCTGCCTTCTGCCCAAACTACTGGATTTGTAAAAAGACAAAGTGCCCAGGTGGCATGGGGTGACCTTGGTCACGTGTCAGACAGCCACCCAGCTGCTCTCTCCCTGCTCAACAGGACTGGGAGCGGAAATAAGATAAAAAGCTTGAGGTTTGAGATAAAGACAGGAAGGTTACTCAACAAATAATCAACATGGCCAAAACAGGTTCAGGGAAAAATAATTCAATTTATTTCCAGTTAAATAGAATTAATAGAATGAATAGTGAGAAACAAATACAAAAACCAAAACGCCTTCTCCCTACCCCCTTCTTCCAAGGCTGTTTCACTGCTTCATTCCTGACCCCTCTATCTCCTCCCTGCTCCAAGTGGTGTGGGGGTGGTTGTGGCCAGCCCATAGCAGCTCCTTACTGCTCCTTCCTCCTCATGTTCCAGTGTGGGTGCTTCTCATGGGCTGAAGTCCCTTGAGATAAACTTGCTGCAGCGTGGGCTCTCCATAAGCTGCACTTTCTTCAGAGCACATCCACTTGCTCCACCATGCAGTCATCCATGGACTGCAGTGTGGATATCTGCTTTGGCACGGTCTCCTCCAGAGGCTGGAGGGGAATCTGCTCTGGCACGCGGATCACCTCCTCCCCGTCCTTCCTCTTCCACCTTCATGTTACAGGGCTGTTTCTCACACTTTTGCCCTCACTCCTCTGCTGAGCAGTGTTTTGCCCTTTCTTTAATACACTTTCATGGAGGCACCGACAGCTGCTTTTTGTCAGAATGCAGAGCAGGACACCAGGGAGTCCCACCGTGTGGTTCTGCAACCTTTAGAAGTGGACAGTACCCCGTCTTCAAGCAATCCCCCAGACCTTCACACTATGCATGGGAAAAATGCTCCACTAACAAAGGCCCTATCCCTATTTCTAAACCTAGGTTGACTCTTGGGTAGCTTATACCCATTTGTTCTGTGTCACACACTTAAAATAGTTCATTCTCCTTCATGCTATCATTGTGATGTCTGTGTCAGGTGCAAATACATTCTTTCTCAACCCTGCTCTTGCCAAATACCCGTTTTGCAGGACTTCTCCATTTCTCTGACCGCCCCAGTAACTCTTCTGTACAGTGCATTCTTTCAGAATCAGTTTTCTTGACAGCAGGTGTATTCATCAAAAGGAAGTCCCACCAGAGCCTCATCCTCCCACTCTAGCACATTCCTCCTTCTACTAAAAATGGACCGATTAATAAGGCTTTCCCCCCCTTTTTTTTTTTCTAGTAGCAGCTATGAGTTGTTGATGGTTCTCAAATATCTTTCCTTCTCTCCTCTTCAGTCATGTTCAACCAAAACTCCCACAGAAACAGCTGAAATTCTGTTACTTGTGCCTAATGGGGATTCACACTAATCCCATCACTTACTGCAGCCATCAAGGTCATCTGGTTGTTGCTGTAGGGTATGTAATCTTCCCCGGCACTGATAGTGCATCCTAATGTCATCTCCAAATATTGCTGCAAATAGTCCTGCTTTTTATACCACAGTTCTGTCCTAAGACATTTTTAATGAGCGCCATTCAGCCTGAAAGGATTGAGACAAACCAATTGCTCATCAGTTGACCTTGCTTGTCTATGGATCCTGTTGCTGGTCATCACACCCTCTAGTTTAGATAATAATTTCCAAGATTAAAAACACTACCTATTCCAGATGGATGGAAGATGTATTTCCTTTATCTACATGGTACTTTTTATTAAAAAACAATATGGATAAGTCATGTGTGATTACTTCCAGAAACGCTGTACCGTTTTCTCCCATTTTCTTTTTACTTTCTTGTACTCAACCATTCTTCCCATTTATTCTGAAACCTTTCATCATACTGAAATCAGATATCAAGTCTACCAGCTACCACTTACTGCATTCTTCCTATAGAAAATATAGTACATACATTTTATGTCCTTCAAACATAAAACGTGGGAATTCAAAGGCTGTTACTTGTCCCAGATCAGGTAAATGCACTGGAAGCTCAGCCAGGTGGGCAGACCCAAGGCTCCTGCCCTGGTCCATCAGTTATGGTAAGATGCTGTCTGATCTAACCCTTGTAGACCCATCCCAGACACTTTTCAGTTGCTGCTGAAGAGTGTAGAAGAGTGGCCAGGAGCCACAAACTTCTCCATGCAGGTGTAAACACTACTGATGTTCCAAGATCACATATCCTGCCAGTTTTGGACAGTCAGTGGGTCCACATGGTGCAAAACAATGGTAAAGCCATCATGTTTTGCCACTGACCTTGAAGGTGAGGTCTGAAGCGCAACAGCCCAGTCTCCACTGGCACAGCAGGGAAGGCCAGGTTGGTGCTGTAGCCTCTGCCTTCTGGGTACATCCCATAGATTTGGCTTGTCATCCAAAGAACTGCACCTTACTGAGCTTTATTAGAAAAACACTCAATTTCCAAGTTGAATTGGCATGTGAAGAGGAAACAGTCTGAAAAACCATCCCTGGCATTCAGAACACCCTCCCAGAGGAGACCAGCGTAGCATAAAACCTCTAAGCCCTTCACAGGACGTGTAAAACCCATTTCCCTGGTCCATGATTCTTGTTTTAACAGCCTGCAAGTGAGGAGCAGACAGCTGTAAGTCCATCACCAGCCTGCCTGGGATTGTTTCAATGTCCTGATTAAACACTAAAGTTGGAGGGGGCTCCAAAACAATCACTTCAGGGCAAGAGGAGGTCTAAGGAAATTTCAAAAATGCTCCCATTCTGGAGAGAGGTATTATTGCCATTTTATAGACAAGATAGCTGAGGCAGAAAGTCCCTCTCAGATGTGTCAAGCTTTGGTTCAGGCACTCATCATCTTGGAATTATTTTGGCTGCTCTGTATTCAGTGAGTCAGTAATCCCACCGGGAGGTTTAATCCATCACACGGACCAGTATTTCTACAGTCAGGCAAGGGAACAGCGTTTAGTAACAGCCAAGGGTTCTTGTAAAGAATTTGTTACCAAATCTCCAGTATACTAAATGTCTCTGAATATCTGCAGCTGTTCTTCCATCATGGTGGCCCCTCCTTGTCCTGACACATGGTGGGGTAATGCATTAAATTGGTACAAACCCACAGAATTCAGGCAGAGATCATCAAAAGTGTTTTAATGATTAAACCATGTCAAACATTAACAATGAAGTATATTCAGACGAGCCAAGGGTTTATTTCTAGCACATTTAGACAGGCTATTTTGAACATTATAGCTGCTGTACTGAGCTATGTAAAGACTCTGCAAACCAGTACCTAGAAATGAAGACACACGCACAATCTTTGATAATGTAAACATAAAAGACACTGTCTCCTTCAAAACAAGGAATGAAAATCTAAAAGGCTAGTAGGAGAACTTATTAATTCCTTAAGAGATGTGCAAAAATTTTAAAAAAGATTTAAAAACAATTAAACATGTTAAAACTGGCATTTATATAAATATCAAAAAAACAAATAGTTAAACTTGAGCAATGACCAGCAGAATGTCTTGCACAATTCAATTTTTCAGAGCTTAATGAATAAAGTATTCATAAGCCAAACTACCATGGCAGACACCAGAATACCAGCAATACCAGCATACCAGCAACAGATACTGGCTTTGCAACTGACTCCTCGTATGTGCAAGGCAGGATTTTACAAGAAGGAGTAACTTTAACCAGCACTCAAACCAAATCCTCAGGTAACAAGCCAAAACATTACCAGTGATATACACAACTCACATTACAGAAACAGACATTTCCAGCACATTTCAGTAACATTTAAAAAACATTAGGTATGACTTAAACTGTTTAAACTTGCTTGTTTTGAAAAAAAACCACCTTTGTGTTAGGCACATTTTAAAAGTGAACATGTGCTACATGAAGAACAGTTCAAATACCAACTTAAATACAGACAATTCCATCAGAAAAGCGTCTTTCTGTCTCCACTTTTAAATACACTTTTGGATATGTCACAGACTTAAACGGTAGCTGCTAAAATGTGGATATGGCTATGGTGATAACACTTGAAACTCTGCCAGTTTCATATTAAAAACCACTCTTCATTTAGCATTTAAGAATCCTCAGAAATAAGAAAGGAAAAAAAAGAAAAGAAAAAGTGAAAAGAATAGATGGGTCCACCCTGTATATGCTCTAAAACCTTAGAGATAGTATTGAAATCTTACTGGACTGTGTAAGCGCCAATTACTTTTACATTAGTGACATACTTCAAATAAAAAAATAAGATCTATTAAAAAGGTAAAATAACTTTTCCATCTCGTTTGTGACTGTTTAGTCAATTAAAGCCAAATATACAAAACTAAATGCGCCATTTCCAATTTCACTGTATCGAGTAAGAGATACGTAACATTGTGTATCACATACAGAACAGTAAAATGATCAATGGATTCTTCTAAATGACTTTTTAATAAAAAGTCAGTCAACTGAAGAGTTGAAACATACCCTAATTTTTAAACCAGCTTTGGGCCCTGCTTTTTAATTTAAGGCATGTGTGTTTATCTACTGAAACCAGCATCATACAAATTACCTCTACAATCACATGCATGATCTATAGTAAAAAAAATGGAGGTTTAGATTACAGTGTTTTCAAATTGTGAATCATAATTCAGCACCTATCATATTGACTAGTAAGGCAACAGCAGTGTCGGATAATATGATAATACTCCCTTCCACAGTCTATAGCAGGGTCAGTGACAGCCCAGAATTATTTTTAAACTTTAACCTACTTTTATGTTCTGTATACAGTTTCTAGGGTGTTTGTTAAGTCCTACATAAATCACACTATTCTAGGCAGAAATAGTTACAGTAGCCATTAGAGTATTAGTGCACAACTCTCATTGTGCTTACAATCAGATGATTTTGTTGTTGGGGTTATCAAAATGGTTTTTCAGTTTGGTCTTCAATCCTTCCTTTGTTTCCTTTGTTTCACATTGTTCTCAATGGAAGAAAAGCTGTTTGTGTACCCGTTCGCAGTGGCCGTAGAGCCGTTCTGATACTCTTTCCTCCTCGAGGATGCCTTCTTGTTGTAAGTCTAGAATATAAGGAAAGACACATGGTTTTGCTTAATTAGATATAAATAACCACTTCCTCACAGCAACTCTAAAAACACAAAAGTAAACTTGCTTTCATCATTTTTAAAGACCTTGTGCTGGTGGTAGAGTCTAACAAGCTCTACCACTTCTTGTGTACGAGACTATACTATGCCTTTCATTCATCACAGCAAGAGAATTAGTTCACTTGAAAAGAAAAAGCCTTGGCAGTATGATGGTAATGTTATGTTATTTGTAAATGAGAAACAAGGGAAGTGAATTTATGAGCAGACTACGGCAAAAGAATATACTCAAAATGACAAGTGAGGAAGGACGTTTGAGGCACTGCAGGTGACAGTACGGCTGAACAAAGCCAGAACAAGTAGGTAAACAAGGAAAATGAGGGAAGTTCAGAGATAGAAATGTGACAGGAATTTCCACTGGCCAACACGAGAATCAAAACCTAATAGGATCAGAGGGACTCTGTCTAAACAAATTAGTGAAAAAATATACATAAATTAGTTTTTTTCAAAGGGGCTCAGCTGCTCGACAAGATCATGTTTCCCAAAATTTCTGTGTGAAAGGAAGTTAAATGGTTAAAAGCTAAAATATTAGTAAAATTGATGAAGAAAGTCAAGTAATATTTGTAATATACTATCATGTTTAATTAGCATGTTCATATGCATAAAGTGATAGGAATCATGGGACTGATTTTAAGAAGTACCAAAAGATCAGATGGGGAAGCCTGCAATGTTTTCCCACTACGAATCATTCTTACCAGAACCAAAATGCTCAAATCTCTCAAAAGACATTTAAAATGTGTAAAAGAGTTTGCTTGTTTGGGGGCAGCAGGCTGCGTTGGTTTGATTTTCTGAAGGGAACATCTTTGAACAGAGCCCAATCATGAACTGCTCAGAACAACATATACCAAGTCTGGATCTGTTCAAACATGAAATAAGCTTTGTAGAAACACAACTCAAAACTCTAATTTTCCATATAAAAATTCCAAAATACAAACGCCTGTAAAGGTGAACGAGAACCAGATTTCTATATGTTGGGAGTTTAGGAAGCCTCCCTCGATATGAAACAAGCATTTCCCCTTATAAAAGCAGTAATGAACAATTCCTATGGGTGCTTCACAGGTTCACATGCTGCTGCTTTATTTCAGACTGGAAAACTGTTTCTTACATAAGGCTCTTCCTCTCCCTTACCGGCAATTAAAATTGCACTAGTAAGCCACTTTTTGGTGCCACTCTGCTTACTGAAACTACTAGTTGTCCTGAATTACAGATACAAAACATCAGACAATTTGAAAGTGGAGAGTAGATGAACAAGTGTAGTACTTTAAGAACCCCATGCATGTTAGTGGAAGATAGCAAAACCACATTTCAAGTGTATCTTTCTGTAAACAGCTTTCCAGTGAGATACAGCCAGCAGAACGTTAGAAAGAGTTGACAAATGTTACTTTTACCTGAATATAGAAATTTGTGAAGAGGATAATCAAAGAAATCATATAAGAAATCTGAAAATACAGCCACCCCTGAGGAAATGCACATGGCCAAACAACACCACAGCTGGTCTGGAAGATTGTCAGGACGAACTGAATCTGGGAAGAGGGGGAAAAAAAAAAAGAGAAATGGAACACATTAATGGAAGGAGGAAAAAAATCCATTAGTGACCAAGGCCTCAACAGTTATTTTCAAAACAAGTAAAAAATAAGTAATATTGTGTGTTTAACAAGTTTATCTTTTCTGTAAACCTGAGTCAGCAGACATTCAGGTTGTGGTATTCTGTCCTTTAAGCCTGTTTATTTGATTAATATTGTTCTATTTCAGAATTGTAGAGTAAGTAATGTAGAATTGACTTACAAATATCCAAAGGAACAAGACCATCTTCTTCCTAGTGAGAGCTCAGTGGGGTTTGACTCTACCATCCTAACGAAGTAGATCTGCATCTCACTGCTTCAGTTGCACAAGATTTGCGGTCACTTGATGTACACACAGACCATGCAATCCTCTCCCACAGACAGGAGCTGTCTGACATATGGCTCCAGTGGAAGAATTTTTGTGGTAAAGGCTGCAGGGAAGCTGGGGGGGCGGGGAGTCAGAGAGGAGGACTGGGGTCGAATTATCTACAATTATCTCTTTTGGAAAAAAAGAGTTTGGGCTTAAGTGCTGCAGAGGACCTTAAGCAAAATTCATCCTTATGTGAAGGCTACCAGATTAGGGAATGTTTATTTAAAAAGTGAAAGACTGTTTGTTCTGCTCTGCTATTTTGCTGCTCCAACAGCTATGCATGAAGAGCAAGCAAGGAAGTGAAAGCAGCTATGACAATAGCCAGGGTAGCAACCGAAGCACTGAGACACTGCACTATGTAGCACTTGAACAACCAGCATGAAGAATAGAGCCTAAATCTGGAAGGAAAAACAAAAACAAATCCCAAACCAGGGCAACTGCTCCATCCCTCCCAGGGAAAAAATTGAGCCCACAGCTATAACACTTAGCTATCCTTCAGGAAGGAGTGTTAAAAAAATAAGGATGTTGAGAATCAACACTCTTGAATTGCTGGCAGCAAATGCTATTAATCATCAACAGAAAATGTTATTAAAACTACTCACAACTCTGAGAGGGTGCTAAGGGAGGATGGGTGGGAGGGACATTAACAAAAAAGTCTGTCTCTAGGCTTCAGTTTCCTCCCATACAAAATAGGGAGGACACATCACTAATGCACATTTCTTTATGGTGTTCTGACATGTACACATGGAAACCTGGTTCTCATGCAGTATCACTACAATATGTGCCATATATTTTAATTTCACTGCTCTTTTCACCTCCTGTACACAGCATTCAGGCTTCATCACTGTACACGTGGGAAACAATGCAAATGGATGCAAAGAGTCCAACACAGAACTACAAGAGAAAAAATCTGCCCATTTAAAGTGCAGAAGGAGAGCAGAAATATTGAACAGTTTTTAATAAACCATTTGCAATTGGATGCAAAAATGAAAGAGAAAAGCATTGTTCCACAGGACTAGAATGGGCTTTGTTAGTTCTGGACTGCACTTGGTTTCTGGTCTGTCATCAGCCTGACCAACCCAGCACAGGGAAGAGTGTGTTAGCTCAAGTGGGCTTGGAAGAAAAACTTCTCCCTCCTCCCTGGCTACTGAGTCCCAGAAAACCCAGCACCACAACTCCCAAATACATCTAGCCATATAATGTGGTGAGGTGAAGAAAGATCCCACAGATCTCAGCACTGATTCATGTACACCATCAGCCCCCAGCGCCCCACGATCCTGAAAACAGAGCAAATGGACATGCAGGAACTGGATTTCTAAGGTGATTTAAGCACTACAAGATGTAGAAGGTACTAGCCCTCATTCCCCCTTCTTCCACTCCCTGCCAAAATTTCCTAACTCAGTAAAGACAAAAGGACCTCCCTCAACATGAATACAAGAGCCTGCTGAAGCACTGAAGAGCAAATCACTCACCAGCTGCCCCTGAGTGATGTACTTCTTCCACCACAGATAAGGACGCATTGCTGGAACAGCAGACAATCCGTAGTAGGAGTACATGAGGACATGGATAAAGCTGTTCAGTGTGGCACCAAAGTAAGCTAAAAAAAGGGCAAGGGAAAAAGAAAGTACACTGCATTATCGGGAAGGAACATGCTGTTTCATGGAACCTACAAAAATAACAAGTTCAAAATGTTACTATTTAAAATATGATTTCTCTTAGAAGAAAAGCAAGAGGATTTTTTTTCCACTTTGATTTTTATTCTCCTCACCCAATAGAGTAGCTGAGCTGCTTTACAGATATGTACTTTATGCCAGCCTTCTAGTTTATTTCCTTAAGTCACTTTTTCACATCTACATTATGGTTTTTCAAGGGAACTGAGGAAACTGATAAAAAGGAGGCACACACATACCCAACAACTGATAGCTTCACCCATCTACTTTTAGGCTTATTTCACTTCCTTCCAGGAAGGAGCCTATTTTGTCATTTATAACCAAAAACAATAGATATCTTCACAAATGCAAGTTAGGTATTTTATCTGCCCTTGTTTACAGCACCTTTAGTCATTAAAGAAACTTCTAGCTTAACGCTGAACTGCACAGAACTGTGATGACCAAGCAGAACAAAAAGCTTGGAAGAAGAAAAACACATGGCTAGAAGGAGCATGAAAGTATTTTCAAGACCACACAAACACAAAATAGACTCCTAAGTGTCTCCAGTTTTGACTGCTATATAAACAGGGATTGACTTCTTTGGAGAAGAATATGTTTCCAGATGCACACTTTTTATAAGTTCAGTGTTACTCACTGTTGTGCTGACAACACAAAACAAATACGAGTTTCTATGTTGTTTGGCTCAGAGAGCAGACTCCTGAGGAACGCAGCCTCTTGGTCTGCACTGCCAGTAGTTCACATCCACTGGATTTGAAAAGGTTTCTCAAAGTGTTCAACAAAGTCCAGTATCTATAAACTGCACATCTGAACCACAACTAAGTCATGCTAATGCAGTTTGGAAACTGGCTGCCTGCTAAATGCAATGAAAGTAGAGAATCAAAGCCAGATTGCCAGAGATTAGCAGAATTTAGACAGGAAAGAGACATGGAAGTCTTCCACTTAGAATGCATTTGGTCATGTTCATTAGTGCTCAGGGAACAAGATTTTAATTGAAATAATTTGTTACGGCTAGCGGTATAATGAGATTAAATTAAGAAAGTAACATCTCAAGTGAACTTGACAGATAAAAGGACAAGAGTCACTATTAGCCATCTTGCAGCTGAAACAAGCTTCTGGTCCTGACTTCAAAAAGAGTATTTTTGTATTAGAGGGTCTGCAACTACCACAAAAACAGAGACCAAGCTTGACGGATATCTGACCTGGGCTATTGCAGCTGATAAATGCCACACAAATTCTTCAAACTACATAGACATTCCTTTCCTAGATGCTGTGCTGGCAGCTTAATTCCTGCAACTGTCTGCAATAGTTACAATTCAGCAAAGCAGCTTAGTATGCGACAGAACAAATCCTGCAGCTGAAGGTAACCAGAGATGTTTGGTTTGATCACAAGAAAGCCAAAACGAAAACTGTGTTGCAGATGTTCCCACCATAATCCAGTACTTACAGTGACCACAAGGCACCCAGTTCATAACAAACCACCAGATGTTCAGCATTGTTGCATGGTGGTAGACATGCAGAACAGTGATCTGATGATTATTTTTCCTCAAAATGAAAAAGAAGGTATCCATGAACTCAATGAGTTTGGAGAAATAGTACCACCAGAGGACACGTATGATCTAGAAAGGAGGAAACAAGTTTTAGAAGCATTGCACATTGTGGGGGCTTTCAACCCTTCTGCTATCTAAGTAATTAAAATACAGATTCTGTCTTGCACTACTTGTATTGAAGACACTGCTGGGATGTTCTGTAATGCTTCTGCCTAAGGTTCCTCTGTAGGAGATCCAAGTACAACCCCATAGCTACAGCTGAAAACAAGATGACAAAGACTGTTTTATGAGACTGTTGCTGTGCACCTGGGGTGTCCTTGGAGAAGCAAGAAAATATTTAACCAGAGCTGGTGCTACAGTGCTCTCTGTAAAGGAGAGGTCAGAAGGGTGACCAGAAGAAATCATCGTCACATCTCAGAAAGAGAAGGGGAGTCACAACACACAGTGGCCAGACACAGTCTGAAGACCAGGTCCTTGTTTTTTGACCTGCGAAGACGTCAAAATTTACACATAATTACCAAAATACTAAGCATGAATACATTGTAGATTAATTATTACGTTTGACAGTACACTGTCCATTGTATTGCAAAAGGAGGGAAAAAAAGCATATAGTTTAAGCAAAATCTCCATAATACTGTTCTGCTCTTCAATTACACTCAAGTGGACAATTTGAAATGTTACCAGCTATAAGTCTCAATTATAGTACCTTCATATCAGCTTCTCCTCCACTGTGCGTATCCTGACAGAAGAAATTGTATCCTCCTTCCAATACTCCTGTCACCAGCTGAGCAAACAAAACAAAGTGTTACTTGAGGAGAATGTTGAACCCCATGACACCTGTAAACCTCCATGGCAGCTCTGCCCACACATGTGGTGTTGAGAGATGCATGGGCACCTGAGTGTGGCACTAGGCTGAATTCAAGTTCCAAGCGGTGATCCAATCACAGTGGAGAGTGAATTCTTCCAATTAGGGTATACCAGGATATAAATAGGTGATATGCCCATTTATCCCACACACATTCTCAAGAAATCATCTTGGCTGATGATCTCATTGTTGGAGAAAGTAAACAATCAAAGTAAAGTAAATGTATTTTTCTTCTGATTATTTTTGGAAATAAAAAGTTGTATTTTTAAGAAATTTTATACACAGAGATGTGACTACAATTTTTTCAGCTATGTAACATGGCAGATCTTCAGCTTTGCTATCCTTAACAACTAACAACAGAGGTTTCACTGCATTGTGATTCTTTAAGATTTTTTTGAGCAATTCACTCATTCCAAGCACATTACACCCTTCCCAGTATAAGTGACTTCCTCTGCAGGATATGCCACTGCCCAACTTCCTGGCATAACAAATAACACCTCAAACATAATGGAATTACTTTTAGTAACAATCAGCTATTAGTCATGAGAGGATCATGGGGTGTCTGTTGTGGTGGGACTAGCTGAAATGTCCAGATAAGCAAGATGCAAGCTGGATGTTCACATCTCACCCTTTCATGCACGGGAGATGAAGGGATAGGTTGAGGGTGAAACGGGAAGAGGGAGCAGGTGCAAGGACATGAGCAGGTTCCCCTTTAATATCTCAGCAGGAGGGATCACTGGACATAGTTTAAAAAAGATGTTTTTCCTCTTGAGAATAAAATGAAGATAGGAGTAGCAACTTTAGATGACTTCTAAGTGAAAAAAAGAATTGCTAGCTATTCCAAAAAACAGTTGAAAGGCAGGGACAGATATCCTGCACAAGCAGGTTGTCGTTTTTTGGCCTTATCTATCTATGCTCCTGCAGGATAAAAAAACAGCTTTGCAAAGCCACTGTGGAAACACCTTGTACCGTAAGTCATTTTAAATGATCCTTTGATTAAAGGACTACAAAAATTGGTATGACTAAATCTTGCTCAGAACTGTGAATAAGAAGCTAATTTTAAAAGGTACAATACAGATTATCACTCAAATGATCTACCTTTCCCTAATGTTATTTCTTTCATGCCTCATTTTCCCCCTAAATTAGCTTTTAAAACACCCAGTCAGCCTAAGTCATTATTTTTGACCTTCTGAGATAGAATTATTACCTCTATTTAGGGGGGAAAAAAAGGCATCCAATTATATCATAACATATAGACTTAGAATTATCTCCTGTATTAGAGATAAATCAATAGCACCCAGCCAGAGCGAGAGCAGGGCAGCCGTGCACATCAGGAGCAGACCCAGGCAGTTTCTCTACCCAAGCAGCAAAGGGAAGGCAGGCACAGAAGGACTCCTCTCACGGCTGTAAGGCAGGCACGGCTGTGCAAAGGACACCACTTTAAGAGTGGTACCGTGCTAAAGGACCAGCCATGCCCCAGACCAAGGTTTCCTCCAAGCCACTCTCAGAGTACTGAGGCAAAGACTGTGGCCTTGCAAGTGCCCGCCAGTCCCTTAGACAGAAGACCACATTGTGCTGTGATCATGTTGTTAAGAGCTTACAGATGTTTTCATACAGTTCTCATAGTTCAAGGAAGTGTTAGAAATAGAAGGATAATAATTGTTTATATTGTAATTAATCCAAACAGCATCCATCACTAATGCTGCACTCCATAAACTTCTCTCTTCCTACAGTGAAACCCAAAGAGCTTTCCCTGCAAGCAATATAGGTTTACCACTTAAAGCGTAATGCAACCACAGGTGTCTGCATGGATCCCACCCCTTTGAAGGGAACCAAATGCATCAGTGTGGCTGTAGGCAGTAGCTTCAGCTAAACCTGAATATTCCCTTGTTTCCGAAAGAATACATTAATATGCTAGGAGCTGTAAGACTCTCATAGCCATGGGGGTTTAAAAGATAGAAGCAAAGCAACATTTGCAGGAAACGCTAACATCTTTTATCATATAAATAGTCAGCATTGCTACAAAAACAACTTAAACCTTCCCTTTCCAGAAGGTAATTGGTAAAAGCTGCTACAGTTGCCCACAAACTGCTGCTGCTGCCCACAAACCTTGGTCAGTGCAACATGCAACACGTAAATAATCCTTTTGATCTGTTACCCAGCTGCTCTTTTGCCTTTTTGTACCCACAATACTTTCAGCAGATGCTGGAAGGCTTCAGAAAACAAAACCAATTAGTCACTCTGAGAGATGACCATGAATGGCTCCCAAATAGCTCCATTACACACAGGTGTACAGCCCCAGGGAGGTGCTCACCTGCCACCACAAAAGCAATAAGGAAGGGTCAGACACTGCCAGCTAATGCACTCGAGTCCTTGCTCATGCTTGTGATGGTCTGCTCCCTGGATGGCCATACTGTCCAAGCCCTTCTTACAGCCACTGTACAGCATGTCTGAAACTGGCCCAGCAACAGGCTGGTGGCTCCTCAGCCAACCCAGCCTTGAGACCTTTTCCTGCCTGCTATCCCTAAGAAGTCCTTTATCTTCAGGTTGGCAGGAGCCCAGGCTCGATGTCACTTTTGTACTCAAGCAACTCACCTTTCTTCTCCTGCCCTGCAGTTTTCTTTTTTCATATTGTTTTCATTTTGTAATTCCGTTGCTGAATTCCTTAAAACACTGTGGCATCTGTTTTTTTATCAACTCTGCTATCAAAATAAACCAGCACACTAACACCAGTCTGATTGGGCTGTAGGAGAGGTGCTACTGGGGAGCATTTTGTTTTTTCTCGTGGTAAAACTGAAGTCTGAAACTCACTGGAGAGGGGCAGATAAGGGACCCAGCACCCAATCACACTGTCAAGGCGTGATGGGTTTACGAGCTTCAGAATAGAGCTAGATTAGAGTGAAGAGAAACAGAAGTTCACGTCTGATCAAAGCAAGCAAATGCCTGCAGAGATATGGAATTTTATCTTTACATGAATGCAGTCACTCCAGGACAGAGATAAGGGTTTCAGGACGGTAGAGAAAGAAAGGGGAAAGAGCAGCCTAGCTGCCACCCATGGCTCACGTGCCACACACCTCTTCCTTCCTTAGGAAGGAGTCCCCTCCTTCCTAAAACGGTGCGGATCTTAGGAGGCTTTTCCTACAGCATATGAAACACCTCCCTCATCAAGAAAATCAAAGACTTTTCTCAGACTGATTCAGTAGGGAATTAATTTTTCAGATGAAAAAAAAAGACAGTAAAGAGATCACTTAAGAAAGAGAGCCCTCATCATTGACCAGTTTTCCCTAATGTAAGCCTGGGTGGTCCAGATCACATGGCTAGTTCTGCTAACAAACACCCCCAAAATAACACAGGTCTGTGTGCCATGTAACTGGGTAGCTGGCACTCTCCCTTCTTTGCTGAATTACCCAGCTGAGACTCGAGCAGAGACACAGGCCCTACTCACAGAATTGCAGGACAACTTGACTCGTGATGCTGGCACAGAACGGCGACACGGGTGGAAGCAGTGCTACCTGTGCTGTTCCAGCTGCTCCCACGGCTCCTTCAGACACAGCCATGCAGGACACAGCCCACCTCCTGTAGCCCCTTTGTCAGCCACCCCACTATGCACCTTCTCTGCCACGCAGGAGGCCACCTCTTGCTGCCCCTGTCTCAAACAGGAGTGTTATTTCTCCTCAATGCCCAAGCACTGTACATTTTTACAGAATGAAGTATGGGAGTGACAAGTCAGCCTGGGAAAAAACTCTTCCACTCCCCTAGGTCTGCCTTGCCTTTTATACTGTCTGGAACAAGTGCAGTCCACTACTTTGTTCTGCTAGTACTAAAGCCTGGTCATTAAGTACCCAAATAAGTTACAGCAAGCACACAGAAACTATTAGGAATTCCAAATAAGAAATCTAAGATTTCTAGTGATTTTAGAACAACGTTACATTATTTTACATCAGTAGGTCAAATGGTACACATATACAACACCTAGAATTATACAAATCCTACAATGCAAAATTTCCCCCATGCTATTGTTTACAAACATTCAGATGTAAAGGTCAGAAAACCAAGCAGGTCATCCTTTTCATCCTGGATGGGAGGATGTCTCACTTTAACATCTTGTTTTGGTCATATAATATGTAAACTAAGCTGTGATGCTATAAATCATGATCTGAATCACCACAGCTGTAAGTCAGGAGAAACTCCAAAGCTGGGCTTCAGGTGTATTGTACACAAGCTATTAAAGCAACTTCTTTTCAGACTGGCTACTAAACAGGTTCATAAATAGTGATGTTTTATGACTTTCCTCACAGCAGGACTGAAAAAAATTTAGTCCAACTGAAACTCAAAATGACAACAAGAAAGAGAACAGGGAGTTACATAAATATTTTGAATGCTGCTCATCACCATTTTCTCCTAAAAGTAAGTGTCCTGTGAAGTGCTACTGATACACGGCTAATCCTTTAAAGCCAAATTTCCAGGACAGAAGAGATCCAAGTGAAGGTATCACATGCTGTGCACCAACAGAGGCAATTGTGTAAGGACTTCAGCTAGAGAACATATCTAGAGGTGCAAGAACCCGATTTTTTCCCTATGCCCTTTGGCTCTCTCCCTGCAAACATCAAGCAACATGGTGTTATGCGAGCATGAGACTCTGCTTTGCAGCGTTTTTAGGGGATCAGTACCTTGTTGCAGAGCATTGCTTGCCCTCACATCCAGCTGGTAAGTGCTGCCAACCACATTTCATTGCAACTATCATGAGTTTAATGTCTTCATAATGCTCCAGCTTCATGTATGCCCATTTGTAAAAAGAACAATGCTAATGAACACTTCCATATGGATAATGTTAGATTAAAAGGAACACTTGCTTTGATGTAAAGCATTTCATTATACAGGAAGAAGGAGCCTTAATATTCACTGTATTTTAGTTGTCTCATTGCTTCACAATATAAAAGCTATTCATCTGGTTACAAGTATGAGGACAAGAAAAAGGCATTTATAAGGTCAACAGTTCAGATATTTCCTCTTGTTTAAATTTATCAACAAGTTTTGTAACATGGCAGAATGCTACAGTAATTTGGAAACTATGAGTATTATTCCAAGTATTCAAGGAAAAAAGATTGGCTGTCCTGAGAGATTTATACACACTTGGTACAACTGAGGGAAACACTACACTTGTAACCCTCAATAACATAACTGGAGGTTAAAACAACAGATCATTACATAATTGTAAGTAATATCTGGGTAAAATAATGCCAATGTACATGGAAGTCCACATCAACGCTAAGTTTAGACAAGTTAAATAGATTGACATACATTTTTTTCTACATTATAACATCCTGACAGGGAGGTTAGAAATGTAAGCACATCAAGAACACAAGTTGTTCCAAGTACCTACTGAATCCAAAACTGCTCCCAACCTAACAATTCGGTATCAAAGTTCTTAATAACCCAACTCAGTAATTTTTGACTAGACAATTCACTACACAAGTAATGTTACATTTAAATCTCTTTGTCTCTAAACACTCACTTTGTAAAACAATGTAGAATTAACCACAAACTTAAAGGAGAATTACAGCTTGTATACACTTCTAAGCACATGCAAAAAAATACAGTAGTTTTAGCCCCAGCTTGTATTTGAAAAGAGCATATTGAAAGAATTGAAAAGAGAATTTTGAAAACTAAGTATCTCCTCACAGAAAGGAGAAATACTTTGGTTAAAAGCAAGCCAAGAGTATTCTGTACATTAAAGCGACACAGTAATTTTCTGACGAGCTTGTTATTTAGACTACCATAGTTCTTCATTTTCACTTGAATAAGAACATACAGTTTTGAATAAATGCAGCTAAAGGGCTCTCTGAGAAGTGGAAAACTTTACACTGCCTAAATCTTTGAGTTTTTAAGAAAGAAAATAAGTCCACAGAAAGTTCAATTCAGTTGTATGTTTAGATTTTAAGTTCCAAGAAACAGATGAATCACAACGAGGTGATTTCAGCAACTTTTTTTTCCCAGCACAAGTAAGAGGATGCAAAAGAAGCTTACAGAAATAGATGTGAGAGTGCATGATTAAACACAAGTAATGAAACACGTTTTTCTCTCCAGATCAAGCTACAGTTTTGCTATGAAGTACTTTGCACAATCCACCAGCACAATCACATTGAGCAAGACCTCCAAGCAAGGAGGCGTGACTGAAGGAGTGGCCGGGTTCATGCTGAAAGATCAGGCCTTCCCTTTCCTCAAGAAAAATGCATTTCAAACATTGCTAACCAAGGTCAGCAAGGATGTTTAAGGCAAGGTTTCACGCCATCCTTAGAGGTAACATTACAACTACAGTTTTCTTCCCAGAGGAGTGACATTGAAAACAGCTGCAACACTTCTGCAAATGCTACCCCAAGTTTAGGAGCACTGTCCTCAGAGATAATTTTCAGCATAAGTCAGTATAATTAAAGCAGATACCGCAAAATAGCCCAACCCCTTTTCTCTTACCTCATAAAACATATACAGAGAAAGCAGTGTAAGTCCAAGGTTGTAGACCACTAGAATACCCCTGCATGAGAATGGCTGCTTATTCCGCATGTACTTTGGTCCTAGCCAAACAATTAGTAAGTACAAGACTGAGAAGACAAAGGTAGGTGTGTAGTTTTCCAAAAGAGGCCATCCTTTTACTCTGGGGTCTGAAATGAACAAACAGAAACATACAATCACTTAGATTTTGTAAGGGGAAGAAACCAAAGCATACAAAAAGAGCTGTACCCAAAATGCTTCCAGCACTGGAATACCAGAGAAAGATAAAGGAACTGCAGCAAGCCCTTCTATTAAGGGCCACATTGCTAATTACAAACAATAAGATTTTAATTGTACGTTGTTAAGGAAAGCAGAAATAATTCTCTTCCTAAGACAAAAACATTCTCAAGTTATGATCACTATTATTTTTAAACACTCATTACCATTCAGAACTGTCACCCACTTGAATACTACAGAGGAGCTTAAACTATAAAGAAAAGCTTCAACAAATCTTTGTCCCTTATTTTCTCAAACCAACCCTTCCCAATGGTGCACCCCTTATTTCCTACAGAGTCAGCAAACCTAGGAGTGAAGCAGATACCTTTGTGGTTATCAGTGGATGATCCTGATAATTATTTTCTAATCATTACTAACACAATTAGACTAACTATATGCTACTAGAAAGAATTAAATTTTGGAGTCAGTGCATGAGCAATGAAACACAGAACAGTCAGTCCAGACTGATAACCAGTCCAGCTAGCAACACACTGACTTCTCAGTGAAAGCACATAGATCGCACAGAAGGAGAGGATTTCAGGGGACACTTGGAACTGAGTGATCCTTCTGAACCACAACTGTGTTGGCCATACCCAGCAACAGCACAGGATTTCACTCCTCTCACTAAAGTCTGCCCAAAGTACTGAAACCAAGTTTACCAAACTACAAATGAACAATTCAAATACTGCTAGCATTCACAGTCCTGACTTAATTTTAAAGGAGTCATATGTGGATTCTGAATGTAAGAAATGAGGCCTTAAAATGTAGGTTGGGTTGGGGAATTGTTTGGATTTGTCACCTTTATGGTTCATTATTTTTAAAACACAGCAAATAGAGACCATACGCCAGTAACTCACAACAAATTGTATCAGAACATCCAGACTAATTTAAACAGGCTTAGTATGATGAGAGGGGCAACAAGAGCACCAAAGATACTAATGAAAGCAAATAGAAAACACACTTTGAAGAATCAGAGGCTTGTTTCACCTCCTGTGGACTTTGTCCTGCAAAGAAGTGGCTCCACCACTGGAGTCTCACTGGGACAAAGAGGCAGAAAAGGCATTCCTGCAGCAATCAGAAGAAGAAAGCACAAGCCTCTGCACAGCACTGCTATGCACACTCCGTATGAGATGCTGACATTTAATCCCCCCAGTCAGAACCAGGAGGAACGGAGCCATTCCTACCCAAGCCCTCAGCATGAAGCCACTGCCTGTCCTGGTCCTACCACCTCTCCCTTCCTCATGCTGCCCAGGATTGCTGTTCTCCACCTGTAGACTTTTTCCCAGTGAAAGACCTACCAAGAACATTGCCTCTTTAAAACAGAATGGTTTTAAAGCAGCAATGCTTTCCAAAAGCTACAGATAATTGTAGTGAAAAATTCTGGAGCAGCTCTAGTTATGAGTACAAGAGTATTTTTATTTAATTAAATGCAAATTGAAAAGATTTTTCTAATAAAAGCTATTATTAAAATCTAAAAAAAAAAATGGCAGCAAAAATCTGAGCAAGGTAAATCAGTCACTAAGAGGAACAATATGATCTTAACTGATAGTGAGAAGAACAGCCCCTATAATGGTCATAGCTGAAAAATTAGCAGGTCTCCAGATTCAAAGATCAGAAGCACTGAATGGACTTTTTTTATTACACTGCCACGCATTTTGATGCTTTGCAATCTTAAACAAAGTAGTCATCTGTCAATGTCAAGTTAGAGGAAAGATATTTCTTATGATCTAGTAAGATCAGTTTTACTTTTGTGTTCAACTTTTGAGAAATCTTACCTCTGGGTCCAAGCCAAACATCAAAGTAACTATTGATTGTTTTATCCAGAACTTCCATTCTACAACCTATTGAAATGGAAAGAAGAGGACAAAGTTAGTTCTTCTGCTCACAAAATGGTTTTATCATCTGAACACCATCTGTTAGGGTTAACAAAGAAAATACTAGTATGCAAAAATTACAGCAAACATACTGGACTTTCTCAGCACACACAAAGTACATAAAGCTTATTTCAGTCTTAGAGTCATTGGTCTATGAGCTGTATTTCCCACTGAAGTATTTAACCATAGATCTAGATACACAGAAGTTTAAAATCATGAGTTCAGATTAATCTGAAGTTCTTTTTAATTCTGTATTTTGTAACTGCAAATAAAAAAATGGAATCTTTCAAAATCCCTCAGTGAAGAGGAGGACTGAATTTTGAGAAAACCAGCAACACTGAAATTTTCAAATAAATACTAATAAGCTCTTTTAACAAAGAGCCTCAAATAGCTGGCAACAATAGCTGTGGAGGAGGGAAGGGGCAAGGAAAGTGAAAACTGGCTGTGCTATCACTTGCAGATAGGTGACTGATTACAGCCCTGATTAACAGCCCATAAAACCAAAAGATCAACAATCAGCACTGACAGAGAGGGCTGCAGAGGCCAGGGAGGAAACACTGCAGTTCAGGGCACCTCCAGCTCCAGAAACTGCTTACTGATAAAACATTACCAAATAAAACTCATCCAGCATTAGTAGACTGAATTCAAATGTCATCTGTCAGCTTTTCACATGGCCACTGTTTATTGGTAGCACCTGATCAATACACTGGGGTACTTAAATTGCTGTACCTCCCTAAGGTTAAAGAAGGAAAGCAGCAACACTTTCCTTGAGTAGGGACAACTGTGCACGAAGCTGTTCTCAAGTGAAGAGGAAGTAATTTTCTTGATTAACAAAAAAATAAAAAAAAAAAACAACCCTTTCAGTTTCCTCTTTTCAATCCAGAACTATATTGACTTTTCACTAATTAAATTTTATCCATTTTTAACAGACTGGTTTTCACTGCTTGATGTTTCTCCTTCCCTAAAGTACTAATATTAAGAGCAGTCTTTAGTTATGGGGAAATAACATTAGCAACACAAGCTGTCAGCATACTCACAGCACAAACTGAAACAATTACACAAAGCTTACATGTAGTTGTCCATAACAAAAAAGTCATCTCTATTTTTTTTTCAGGTCTAGCTAAACGAACATCTCTCTTCCCCCTGTGAAAACCTCACCTCTAGGGGTTTTCTGATTTATGCAAGTAAAATTAATAGTATGCCCTCTGGTTTTAGTCAGCAGGGACTGAAACCTCCATTTCTTCCAGGTTAGCAAGAAAAGCCAAGCAGGATGCAGACAATGCTCTCTCCCTGGTCCAAAGCAGGACTGGGAGCCACCCAGCAACTGCAGGGGCTTTGACTTCGCATGGGCCCAAGAACATACGAGGGGCTCAGATATGTGCATTTACATTGTGTGGTCTTGGATAGAGAAGCCCACATCCCTTCCACCGCAGGGCCCCAGGCAGGAGGCTGATATGCTCACTAAGGACTCTGGCAGCACCACAACCCACCGTTCCCTGCAGGGCTCTCAGGGACACACAGAATAGACTTTCCTCTCTGCATTGAACCGCTTTGGACTACACAAAGCCACAGAAACATCCCTGGAATCTGGTCACCAGGCACAAACAAAAGAACTTGATCAAAATAGGCAGAAGTGTTAAAAGTATTTTGTAGTCCCAATTCGTACTGGTTTTATTTTCTGACTGAAGAAGCCCAGCCCAAGTAGGCAAACACTTCACAAGAAAGTGCATTTTTGGGATTACATCACCTCACCAGGTATAGTACACAAACTGTGAGCATTTGTGTGAATGGCCACAGCACTGGCACATCAGTGTTCTAGGATTAAGGAAATTTAAGTGAGAAAGCCTATCCTGTGTTATCAGAAGCATGAACATCAGGAAGGCTGTGAGAAATGAGTACGTAATGCCAAGGATAAGAAAGAGAGCTAGAGAAAGTACCTTTTTTTTTTCTTTCACATCATCTCTTCCCCCCCGCCCTCCTCCCAGCCCCAATCTTCAGCTATTAAATATTGGCAGGAAAAGCATTCCCTGGCAGATAACTCATCTGGTTGTTTGAAATCCCCACTTACACAATTTGTCTGTTGCTCCTTTGATCCAGTACCGACTGATCTAGTTACTCAGCACTGCATCAGCCAATAACCTGCATCTGCATCTGACTTCAGCTCCCCTTCTCATAGGCGAAGGCTTCAGATCGGAGAGTTTGTTTCAAAAAAAAAAGGTTCATTACACAAAAATGTACCAAAAAACTCAATTCAGAACTGACTTGCTACAAACTGTTGTTTGCTTGACACTAAAAATGTATATATGTAAATGAAACAACTAAAAAAGCAGAAACAAACTCTGCCTAGCTATAGCAAAGATAGGAAGAAATGAAACTCCATATTCAATCCTTCCATAAAATTGGAAGAAAAACTCATTCTCCAAGAGAAGGAGTCTTTCTGCAGAGGTCTCAGCTTTATTGGGCTGGTAACCCAAAGCAGCTTTTTGAGCCAGCATTATCAGACAGCATATTGTAAAAGGCACAGCAAAGGAAAAACTACTCCTGGTGTCGATTTCCAGAATTTGCAGAAAAAGAAATTGTTTCAAAAGGAACTCATTTGTGTAACAGAAAAACAGAAGGAAACAATCTGCTTTTGTTCCAGAGGGGGTCATGTGAAAATGCATCAAGTCTCCTGCCAACAGCCACACAACATTAAACACTGCTTCAACAGCAGCAACTACAAGGGTTCTTTTTTAATTGGAATAGTTAACCAATTCAGAGGAACATCAACTCTCAGAAAAATTAAACCAGTGGCCATTTGAAACACTGCAATCAACATGTTTTCTAATACTGAAAGTAAGCAAATTCTGCAGCTGACCACAAATACAAGCAGATCAGCAGCAATGCTCCTTTACCTGGAAGTCATCCCACAGCAAGGCACACTATTCACAGAACCACAGAATGGTTTGGGTTGGAAGGGACCTTTAGAGGTCATCTAATCCAACCACATCTACCACGGGCAGGACATCTGCCACTTGATCAGGTTGCTCAGAGCCCCATCCAACCTGAGCTTGAATGTTTTCGAGGATGGGGCATCTACCACTGCTCTGGGCAGCCTGTTCCAGTGTTTCAACACCCTCACTATCTTACATCTAGTCTAAATCTGCCCTCTTTTAGTTTAAAACCATTGCTCCTTGTCTATCACTACAGTCCCTATTAAAGTTTGTCCCCATTTTTCTTGTAGGCCCCCTTTAGGTACGGAATGTCACAATAAGGTCTCTCTAGAGCCTTCTCTTCTCCAGGCAGACCAGTCCCAACTCAGCCTGTCTCCATAGGAGAGGTGCTCTAGCCCTCTGACCTCCTCTGGACCCACTCTAACATGACCTTGTCTTTCTTGTTTTGGGATCTCCAGAGCTGAATGCAGTACTCCTGGTGAGATCTTATACGAGCAGAGTAGAGGGGGAGAATCACATCCCTTGACCTGCTGCCCATGTTCCTTTTGATGCAGCCCAGGATACAACTGGCCTTCTGGGCTGTGAGCACACATTGCCAGCTCACGCTCAGTCCCTTATCCACCAGCAGCCTAAGTTCTTCTCAGCAGGGCTGCTTTCAATCTCTTCATCCCCCAAACCATACATGCTGTGAATTGCCCCAGCCCAGGTGCAGGACTTTGGTCTTGTTGAACCTCATGAGGTTCCCATGGGCCTACTGTCTTGAGCCTGTCCTTGGGACGGCACCCCAGGCATGTCAACCACACCACTCAGCTTGGTGATGCTATCAAACTTGCTGCGGATGCACTCGATCCTGCTGTCCATGTCATCGATGGAGACATTAAACAGTACTGGTCCTGTATGGATCCCTGAGGGACACCACTTGTCCATGAGGACTCAGCTGCTGACTACTACCCTCTGGATGTGATCATCCAAGCAATTCCTTATCCACCGAACAGTACACCCATCAAATAGGTATCTCTGCAATTTAGAGAGAAGGATGTTGTTGGGGACTGTATCAAAGGCCTTACAGGAGACCTGACAGAGGACATCTGTAGCCTTATTCAGTGCCTACAGTCAGAAACAAAAAAAAAGATCCAATTATGATGGACAATACTTTTTAAAACATGTACCTCTATATGCCCCAGTTATTTTTTTCTTACCCAAGTTTCTACAATAGACAGGAAAGAAACCATCCTCTCTGCTACCAAATTTTAGCAGTGCAGTAAGGCCCCTGAACACCAGGACAAGTTGGATCAGAGTCTGGAAACATTCAGGCTTACCACCTGAAACATTTCACTCCTCCAAGTATCTAACCCAGAAGAAACACCTATCTGATGTTTAAAACAAAACAGGATTTCTGGACTTCAGTTCTGCAACACAAACATAATGAAGGCTAAACTTGCACCTTGCCCCAACAGAATCAAGCCCCACCATTTAAGCACTATTTTCAATAATCCTCTGGATTTTGACAGACAGTATTTTTTGGACATCCACAGGTCATTTTGTATCCTTGTTTCACTTCTGGCACTAGGAGCTGAGACAAGCACCATGCTCCAGCAGGCAACCGTGTGTCTGGGCAGAAGCTGTGAGCTCTGTCCTGGCCACTCAGTCCAGGCATGGATAGCTCTGGTGCTTTTTCGTGTGACAAAAATACACTGCGAAGCCTTTTCTTAAAGTATATATATTTTTAAGTTTATTTATAAAAAGCATTTCCTACAGGCTACAAGTATTGTCAACTTGCTCTTCTAATGCATATCATCACTTTGAGGAAAGGGCTACTAAATACTGAAGGATTTTAACCAGCTCCTGCCCTTCCAAAGTAAATTCTCTTCTATGCTTTCCACAGAAAACACATTCTGCGGGGTTTATGCCAAAAAGTAATTTAAGAATTTGTGGTCACATTTTAATGCTGTTTCTTGAGTTTCTTCTTGGAGTAACTTCCCAGGTGCAAAGATGATGCACAAAAATACAAAGGTTTGCCCTCTGTTCCATGGCACCATTTTTAAGCAAATCAAACGGCAGCAAAAAAAAACATTTTGAGCTGAAAGCTCAAAGCACTGAGAGCCCGTTCCCTTTAAGCAGGATCCTCCCGCTCTCACTCTGCTGCTCAAGAACAGCCTGAAACAGATCCCAGATTTTGCATCTAAGTGCCTGAACTTGAGTTCCAAAAAAATCCCCAAAATAGGCATCTAAATAATTGTGCTCGCTTCTGAGAGCAACCCGCTGTGAGGCCTGGCTGCTCAGCCTTCCTGGAAAACAGCCACTTTCACCGTTCTTAAATTAGGACTTCAAAGTCTAATTTTAGGCACTTGCTTTTGGAAATCTTGATTTGCCTTTTCTTGTTTAAGTGATGTTTCCCTGCCACTGCAGAGGTGACTCCTCTTTTTCCTCCTCCAAAAGTACAAACCTCCTCTAAAAACCCAATGATCACACTGCTGTTTACTTTTGTAGATGTACTGGAATTGAAAATGCTCGGCTGCTTGAGAACTGGAAAACAGCACTGATAATCAAAGCTGTCAACCATTTTCTGTCTATTTGCCAAAGCTGTACAGTTTTCCCTTTCTATTCCCAAAGCCTTAACCACCCCTTGCATGTATTCCCTTTGCCTTTCAGCTTCCTGCCAACCTCAGATTACCCTTTTTCCCCCATTCTGAATACCCTCTTAGGTCCCAAACATGCTAAATGTTAGCAATAAAAAGCAGTTCAGAATAAATTATAGTGCATATTGATCTGAAAGTGCAGGCATTTATGGGAAACCAGGTGAAGCATATGTGCTGTGGATTTTGCACTTTAGTTTTATTAAAACACAAGAAACTATTTTAAAACTTCATTCTGCATCTGTATGTCTAGCAAAGTGATGCAGATTTTTGGCCCCCTTGCATCAGCAACAAACCTTCCAGCTTGCTGCTGACACATCAGGACCCACAGTGCTGAGCTTTCACACTGCCTGGCAGCACCAGAGTAAGGAAGTTTAGAGATGAATCATTTGTATAAAATTCAGGTAAGCGTAAAAAATGCAGGACAAAGGAGAGAAGGCAGTTTTGAACGGTTTAACCTCAACGGGATTTCAAACCATCTGGAAATGCAGGTGATAAAGGAAGACTTTGGCCAGTTAACTACAGGGGGGTAATTTCATGCCACTACTTTTCCTACCATTCCACCTTCCAACAAATCCTTCAGTAATGGTTACCTTCATACATAAAGACAGTCATGGCAATTAAAGTGTTTTACAGAATAGAAACAAATACAAGAAAGGATACTGCAGGACAGAGTAACTAGTTGTGCTCAATACCCAATACCTTATTAAATCAGAATCTAATGATCTTTAGATGAAAGAGTTAAGACAAATTGTAGGTCCTTGCAGTTTTATTCACGCTTTCAGTAGATCTAAACTAGCTCAGATCAGGATGCTCACATTAGGATGTTCACACAAAACTCTTTCCCTTGCAGTAAACATCTCTTGATATGGCACGGGATTATTTCAGACAGAGGGAAAACACCAAGGGCAATGGCCAAGCAGGAAGAGCAAGCTGGAAGCAACCACACAAAGACACACATGGAAGTATTAAGAATCACTGGAAAATGGGTCACCACTGCCTCTCCATTGCAGAAAAATGCATCCAGCATCCACCTACAAATAAGGATCTTTCATGCTGCAAAGTCCCCTTTAGCAGCAGCAGAACTGGCACCCCTTCAGCATTACGGTTTTCCCAACAGAATGCATTTCCTGGAATAAAGTGTTCAAGGGTGTATCCTGTGCCCAGCCACTGCACCTGTATCCCTGCACTGAGACACTGGAGACTTCCTTGCTGCTGCCAGCTTATACCCCCAGTGCTGTGAGAGCAACACAGTGCAGGTTGCAAAAAGTATTTCCAGAAATAAAACAAGGAGGGAGAAAAGTCAAAGCACGCAGGTTTACTCAACTGCTGTGTTTGTAATCGCTTGAAACTATAAAATGTGCAAGGACACTGCACAGAGAACTTGCAACTGGAGTTCAAGAACTGCTTCCTTTTTTCATGTTTGTTTTTTTTTAAATGGAAAGGAAACAGAAGAGAGGATCTGCAGCAGACTAGGTTAGATGGAAACAGGGAGAATATGTACGTGGCACAAAAGCAGTAAGTTGACTTTTTTTGTAAGGAAAGCCAAAGCACAGCATTTTCTAGATAGCTTTGCTCCACAGCTCCCCTACCCAGCAGTATGACAGTGTTTATTAATGGCTACTCTGAATCTGAAGCTCCCTCGTTTTACTGCAACTCACAATGGAAAATTAGCCTCTGGAAGCTTGGGACGCTAAAGAGAGCTCAGAAGGTGAAGGAGTCAAAAGCTAAGTCCAAAGGGCTATAAGGACCTTAGCTTTCATTTCTGGTCTCATTTCTCTTATTCAAGTGCCACCTGCAAGAAGGTCTGAAAAACTCTTCTCCCCTTTAATAAAGGGACTCTGTAATCTCTGTCTGTGTACTTCAATCAAATCAGCTTTATACTTCCATAGGAGAAAAATAAAGTTAGTGTCCCCAAAGCCTACTTTAATGAACCTTCTTGATCAAAAGGCTGCGTTTTCTAACAATAGAGCTGATGAGACCACAACCAGCAAGATCAAAGGATGGATAGAGAAGCCCAGTCTTGAATGACCATTGCTAACAGCAGAGTTCAAGAGCACTGAGTACCTTCAAGACAGTAAGCTTCAATTTACCTTTCCTTTAAATGCCCACATCTCATAATTAAGTAAAACTTAGAAAGCAAGAAGTACGGGGGGGGGGGGGGGGGGGGGGAAGAGTTACAAGTGGGACTGTCCCTCCACATGAACTCATGAACTCTCATTTCCTCGGTTGTGCCACAGCTGTGGCACTGAATCTGAGCACCGAGAGAGCCTTTGTCACCAGCCTGCCCCCGCCTCCTGCCAACATCCTGCTGCAGTGAGCTCTGAACCCAGGGGACACCTTGAGAATAAAACTCGAAATATAGGACAGATCTACAGTTCTTAGTTATCTTCTTTGCATTTAGTTCCTTGACACATGAAAGTTTACTATCTAACCCAAGAAAGTACTTAAAATTCTTCTGCAGGTGTGAAACACTGTACAAAGCAATAAACGCCTGCATGCAGCTATCCAGTAAACAAGGTTTAGCTATAAAAAGGTTATCTGCAGTTCACATGCTGACCAGATACAGGAACCCAATAAAAAGCAGAGAAATTAGAAGATCATGAAAGCTGAGGATGACAGTCACAAAGGTAATGCTACACCATGCAAATCTGACTAGTACAGGGATAAGCATACACAAAACCTGAATTAAGATGCCCTGCTAAGATGTGAAACTACAACCCCTGTGTTCAGGTGGGTAACAGATACCTTTTGGAGGACCACTTCTGTTTTGGAAAGCAGATCACATTGAAAAAGCACACAAGTCACCCTTAGGCAAGTTACAGTACGTTAAGTATTTATTTCTGTACTTACTCTTATTTCCAAAGCTTGTGGGGCAGTACCTGGAGTGCTATGGGAGAACTGAAACTCTCTGGTGGGCCCTAACACACATAAAATTACATGTAATACACTGAATTAATTACATTCTTCAATAAAAGTGAAGTGAATTTCTACACTTTTACCTAAAGAAAGAAAATATGTACACTGACAACTGTAAACACACTCACTTCCCTTGCTGCCGTTTCTTCATACGGCCAGTCATGCTATGGTAAGTCAATCTTAAGACTTTTCTATTTTCCTGCTGTACCTCCATGAGACATGAGTTAATCCTGTATGGCTGCAGCTGTATTAATACTTGGTGCCTTCATTTTAAGATGTTAAACATCATGCCAGAGAGTACCATCATACATAGTAAACAATACTAAAAGTCAGGCAAGTATGAAAAACAGAATCACAGAATTGTTAGGGTTGTAAGGGGTCTCTGGAGTTCATCCAGTCCAACTCCCCTGCCTAGGCAGAGTCACCTAGACCAGGTGACATAGGAATGGGACATAGGCATTCAAAAGCCAGGTGGGTGTTGAATGTCTCCAGAGAGGGAGACTCCCCCTGGGCAGCCAGTTCCAGTGCTGTCACCCTCAATGGAAAGAAGTTCATCCTCATGTTGAGGTGAAAATTCTTGTGTTTAGTTTATGGCCATTGTTTCTTGTCCCATCACTGGGCACCACCAGAAAGAGTCTGACACCATCCTCCTGGCAGCCACCTTCGAGATATTTATATGCAATAATGAGATCCCCTCTCAGCCTAGGCTAAACAGGCCCAGCTTTCCCAGTCTCTCCTCATAAGAGAGATGCTCCAGACCCCTCATCTTTGTGGCCTCAGCTGGACCCTCTCCAGTAGCTCCTTGCTGTCCTTGTACTGAGGAGCCCAGACCTAGACAAGGTATTCCTGATGTGACCTCACTACAGCAGAGTAGAAGGGAAGGATCATTTCCCTCGACCTGCTGGCCACACTCTTCCCAAAGCACCTCAGGATGCCACTGGCCCTCCTGACAGCAAGGGCACACTGCCAGCTCATGGGCCACATCTTATCCACCAAAATTCCCAGGTCCTCCTGTCCAGAGCTGCTCTCTAGTAGGTCATCCCCAACCCATACTGGTACTTGGGGTTATTCCTCCCCAGGTGCAGTACCCTACACTCTGGGGAACACCACTGACTACAAGCCTCCAACTGGATTCTACTCCGCTGATCATGACACACTGAGCTCTGCCATTCAGGCTGTTCTTGATCCACCTCATTGTCCATCCCTCTAACCCACATTTCCTGGTTTTACTACATGTGCTTCATCCATTCAAAAGCACTGGAGCAAGGGCAAGGTCAGTACTGTAATCTGATGTAATATATCTGCTTTAAAAACAGGGACCAAAACCTGACAAACAGCAGCCAACAGGTTTCCTCCCCAACCCTAAAGCTATCCCACCCTCCGCAGGGCAGCAGTCCTCTGGAAAAGGGGGCACCAGATACGCATCCTCTGCCTCACTGCTTGTGCAAAGTCTGTCTTGAACATCTTCAGCAACTTCCGCATTCCTAAAGATAAGCATCTCTGTCCACATGGAATTTTTCCTACTCACTCCTGTTGTGGTGTTGGCTCACATCCACCAGGAGTCCTCAGGCTAACAGCCACCACATCATATCATCCTTGCTCTAACTTCTCCATTCAGCCAGGTCCATAGATAGAAAGCCATGCCCTGGGCGTGTGGGGTGACAAGGAGCAACCAAGAACAGACCTGACACTGCTGCAAAGGCTGCTTTCATTCCTTCCCTACTCTCCACCCTGCCTGGGTGGAGGGAACCTGGAAAAACTGAGGTAGCCCCAAAGAAACCAAGTAAGCAAGAAGATCAGCTTTCAGCTGAGCCCATCCCACTGCCTGATTTACTGCAGGAGAAGCACTGGCACAAGGCAGGCATGTGGGTGACAAAGAGGTCTTACCCAACTGAAGCTGAGCAAAACCATCACACTGGACCCAGCAAGGAACCATAGTAAAAACAAAAGCAAATAAAACAGAGACAAGAAGAAAGACAGAGAAATGTTTAAAGCAGAATTCTAAAAAGCTACTAAGAAAAGGCCAAAATGCACAAGCATGATTTAACATATAGGAATAGTTCTAGTGAGAAATAAAAGAATCGCAGAAAAAATAAAAATGAAATAACAAAAGATCATACAGGATATGTCATGAAAAGCTAACTTACAGAGACTGTAGCAGCATGAACTGAGATTATTGCACTGTAAAGAACAAACAACAAAAAAAGTCCCCAACCCTGAAATGTTCCAGGCAGATCAGATTTTAAAAAAAAAGGGGGAGAAGGGACAGGAGAAGGTTAGCCATCAAGAGACCCAACAGACAGATCAACAGCAGGTTTCTTTTCCAAAACAAGGCAACCTGAATGTTTTATTAAGTCTAAGCACAGCAAAACTAGTCCAATAGAAACAGAGCTAATGAAAATAATGCACAGAAAAAAAGACTGAAATAAAAAGCTACACATACAGTGAGTATGACCAAAAACTCTTACAACATACTGGCCAGCCTGCATCTGAGGTTTGTGAGAACAGAGGGGAAGAATCCCCTTTAATTCTCAGCCTTAAAGCATGTTATACTGTAAGAAGAAACAACTTTACTAGTGAATTGAGACACATCTTGAGCAAGACCAAGACTAAATTTCAAGGGAAAGTTTGATTTTCTGATAATACCAAACAGTTTTTACTTAATGCCCAGAGGTTATAATTAAATTTGTTATATGAGAAAAACACACTGCTACATAATTAAATTGTGATTTACACATGGAAACCCAAACTTTTTCCATTACTATGCTCATTGTAGAAAAGTGAAAACCTAACTTAGAGGGTATTTAAAAGTGCTCATATTTTGTCAGGAGTGAAAGACAGGACAGCATTAAGCTGCGTTTCATCAACCACACTTGTAAAGCAACTCTTTAGCCTCTATAGCAAGACTCTGTGCACAATAATTATGAAGATGACAACATATTAAAAGTTGCTCAGCAGGTAAACCCAAACTTTTACATTCTGAGTGCACCTATTTCATATATGTCTTGCATAGATGGTGTAGGATACAGAATAATGATTCAGGCAATGAAACTGCTTATTCATGTTGGCAGCTCTCTGAAAGTTTTCCCCTCTGGACTCTCACCACTACCACAGCTCTATTTTTACTGTATGCTAAAAGCAAAATATGCTTTTGTGCAAAAAACTCTTCCGTGAACCAATTTTTCAAGTATCAAAGACAATTCCAGTGGTTGCAGGTTATTCTTCCACAATGTTTTTTATCTCCTTGTAATATAAGCTCTCCACACTGTGTGTCATCTCTAAAATAAACTGCAGCAAAGGGACTCTTCATTTAAATAGATCTGTTATTCTGGACCAGGGAAGCTAAATGCTCAAGTTCATATACCCATGCAGGAACTGTTGTGTAGTGGAAGAATAGAGGAAGAAAAGAAAAGAAAAACTCCACCGAGCTCCCAAATTTTTGTTAGCATTCTTCTGTCACGCTATTGACTGACAGCTTAAGTGGGAATTGGGTAAGAGTCTGGAAGAGCAATGATGCTGCAAGGGAAGAGGTGTCAAGAGCTGATGGCTGGTTAGGGCTTTTTCACTGGCTCAGCACAAAACCCAGCCCTGCTCCTCTGTTCTGCAAAACAACCTCCCAAGGGCATTGGATTAATACGATTTTAAGAAAGCAAAGCCTGAAAAATAGATATAAACAGAAATATGAAATGTGAAAAGGAGCAGCAAGGAAAAACAAAGTGAGGAAAGGGGTGGAAACCCCCTTAATTTCATTGCTAAGCTCTTTCACAGTTGCAATTAGCAATTCACAGTTCCCGTAGCTGCAAGTTCAAAGATGGTCATCTTCTCCCGAGGCCATGCATTTCTCTTTTGAAGGCAACACAGCACTAAAATACGTAAATAAAGCACTCACTCTGAAATGATCATTTTTTCTACACTGTAAGTGGTGGTTAAAACCTGGATACATCCCTGTGTTCTTACCAAACACATCCTTCAGGACTCAAATGTGTATTTTACCAGCTTCATAAATGTGTATTTTAATACACAAAGTCAAATCCCATGAACACTTAGAAAACTGCACTGTGCTATATGCAACTGATACTTGCTTTGGTGCATTGTGAGTCCGACACGCTTTGTGAAACCAAGAAGTATTCAGTCTGCACAACTCAAACTCACAATAGTTTTGCAACTGTTCAGCTAGAGTTTGTATTTGAGTATTTGATCTAAATGAGTTCAGCACTGAATTTAGAAGGAACGAGTTGATTAAGATGGATTTAAAAAAATGCAAGAAAAACCTCTGAAAACAACATTAGCAGTGTCTTCCTGTACCATAATGCAAACCACTTAGCAGTGGTGATAGAATAACAAATCAATACCAAGAAGTACCAAACAATATTATTTTTGTTCTGCAAGGCATGGCCAGACTTGCAGCCTGCTTTCTCGTGCTTCAAAGGGAGATGATGGTGATTTGAAAGAGCTAAAAAAAAAGGTAGGGAAGTTAGAGGTTCTGGGAACCTGTCAAGTAAAAGAGGATCGAGTATGGCCTCTGGAGAATTAAGTGGGAACCTAATGAAGGCTGCAAAACCAGAGGACACAGTGCCATGGTTTGACCCTAGCCGGCAACTAATAAATGCTCTGGAGCCACTTGCTCACCCCTATGCAGACCTGGTGGGATGGGGTAGAGAATGAGAAAAAGGTAAACTGTGGATCTAAGTAGGAACAGTTTAATAAATGAACTAAAGTTAATCATCAATACAACAAAAAAACAACAGCAACAAAACAATAACAACCACACCACCACCACCAACGATGATGACAAGGAAAATAACAAAAAGAGAGAGGGAGGAATAAAACCCGAGAAAAACAAGTGATGCAAAATACAATTGCTCACTAATTGACTGATGCCCAGCCAGTCCCCAAACAGCAATCAGAGCTTCCCAGCTAATTACCCTCAGTTTATATACTAGCCATGACACTCCATGGTATAGAATATCCCTTTGGGTCAGCCATCCAGTTTGGGTCAGCTGTTCAGGCTGTGCTTCCTCTTGGCTTCTTGTGCACCCACTTGCTGGCAGAGCATGGGACACAGAAAAGTCCTTGATTTAGAGTAAGCCCTGCTCAGCAACACCTAAACCATCAGTGATTTAGCAACATTATTTTCATACTAAGTCCAAAACACAGCACTGTACCCAGCTATTAGGAAGAAAATTAACTCTATTCCAGCCAAAATCAGGACACAGAGCTACTACTGTTTAAACTAACATGACAAGTGATCTGACACCATCGACTCTAAATATGGTTTATGACCATGCACAATTTTTACTTATAAACAAGTAGACACGGCAGCAGCGACTCATGCATTAGCAGGGCAATAATCTACACTAAAACACAGTGGCCCTTCTGTCACTACCAATATTACTATTTCTTTTTTCTCCTAATTTTTAACTGAACAGACAAATGCAGTACTCCTTACTGACTTGCTAAGTGCTGTCCCTCTCAGTCTCTATGTAATGGGTCTGTCACCCTATACATTGCTGGGGTTGTTCCCTTACACTTGTGTTTTCCTCTAACACTGCACTTCAAACTCTTGCAGAAGGTGATAGGGACACTCATCCCAAACTTCCCAGCTCACAGCTGAGGCTGGTGGGTGAGGCCAGGCAAGCCCAGCCACACCTTCTATGGCCAGAGCAAACAAGGGGCTGCAGTGGTGACCACGGTCTAAGCTGTGCCTTCTGGGTGGCACAGAAGTCAGTATTCAATAAAATATGAAAAAATCTGCTCAAATCTTTTGCAAGAGGCTTTTCTGCTTAGGTCTGTTAAAGAGGCAGAAAAAAACCCCACAAGTAGCCAGGCCTGTGGACTGGCAGCTTATTTTCTGACATTGTAGCACCTATATTAATAAAAAAAGAACATTCTGCACTGCATTACAAGTGCAGGTATTTTCCCCATTAACAAGGCTTCATGAATGCAATAAATCAAGCTCACAAGACTAATTTAAACCTTAATAATACACCAAAAGACCACTGTACATGAACAAACCAAGGGGGATAAATGTATAATACAAAGGATAAATGCATGACCCTAATTTAGGACAAGCAGCTGAGTGTTTGCACCAATTCAGAGGGTCTGTGATCAGCTAAGACCAACCTCTCCACGCCAGTACTGCAAGAGTAATGAACCACCAAGCCTCAGACATTCACCATAAGCATCTGCTACCCCACAATCCAAATGTATACAAATAATAAATGTATACAAATAAAAATGCAAGCACAACGATCACAGCGTCCTTCAAAGCCAAATCCCAATCTGTGTGCCTCTACCGACACTGCGCTGCAGCCACCACATGAGTTCTTGCTCAAAAGCACACAGGCAGCCACATGAATAAACTGAACCTGTAGATGCTTTCTGGTAAGAACACGTGCTGTGCACACGAAGTAGCATGCCATTTGAACTTCAACACACAAAAAGGTTTCTTGAGTTTCTTTTTCTAAAGGGCAGGGTGATGTTAAACATTGGAGAATGTCATCCTCCTAACTGGTTAAAGGTTTAATTATTGTTATTTAAGTCAAAGGTTCTCCCTACTGTTTGGCAAGGAGATGATTCTTAAAATGACAATTCAAAACACCAGTATTTTTAAAAGTAACCTGAGAGCAGGAAATATTTCTTCAGGAAAAGGTTAACAGAAGCTTTCTGATTCAATTATGTGCATAGAAATAGCATATCTAAGGGGAAGCCTATATAGATTAAAGTATAAAGACCTATGGTTCCCCAAGTCTTCATCAGCTCAAGCAAACCAAACCTGAGGACACAGAACCAGCTCAATAACTAGATCTCCACACTTGGACTATGTTGATAATTAATGCAGTAAAGGCAAACATAAGAGTAGGTTTCTTTTTTTTCAATTCTAAAAGCTTCAAGATCTCTATTTGAATACAGATGCCACAGTTTTAACTCAGCTGCTTTTCCACCAAGTTATGGTCTGCTCCAAACCTTAAAGGTACAGCATCTAAGGGAAGAAGGCATTTTCCCATAACTAGCACTTGCTAAGGGCTCCTTAGTCACCATGGGCACAACAGAAACACTGCTTTAATCCAAAATGCTTCCCAGCAAGTTTATAACAGCATAAAGGTAAGGAGAGGGGGAAACAAAAAGAAAAAAAGAAAATAGAAAAAAAGAAAGCAATGCAAACTTGCCTGCTTATTGACTAACTAAACATATGGCCTAACACCATAAGACACTTTGAGGTATATTATTTGGCTTAATAAGCTAAACCACATTATTCTGCAAATTAATACTTGTCAGTTTTTGTCTAACACTGGTAGCATCCTTAAGATGACATCAATGAAAACATCCATAAACTAGCATGAAGATGGAGTGTTACCTGAAATCAAGACTGTGTCCTTTTTGAAGTCAAGTATATGTTTTACAGCAGGGAGCCTGAACATGAGCACACGAAGAAAGCAATTACCCTCCAGTCACTGCAAAGACAACTGGCAAGAGGAGAAACAGTTTCCTCAAGGTCACAGAGGGAGAGGAGCACTTTCAGGCAATAATAGAAGAACAGTCACTTTGTTCAAGTCACTGACCCAGTGTCTCAAAGGGCAGGGTTATGTGAGGATCAAAGAGCAGGGCAGAATTTGAGAAAGTAGAAAAAAGTTTTATTCCATGTTTGCTGTAGCTTTGCACAAGCAAGTTTTATCTCCTGTAAATGTTAGTGCAACTCAGCACATTTAGGCATCACCCAAAGCATCTCACTTGGCAGCCAAATGTTCAGTTTGAAGTTTTGACATAGAGGTCAATTAAATCCAGACAACTTCAGCATAAATACAAGTTCATGAAAGGTTTTTATATTTCTACCTGCTCAGCAGGGCACTGGTCATTAACAAGGCTATCAATAATGAAGCACAACCTCTACAGCTAATAATGCTTTAATAAGGGCATGAAAAATACCCAGATGCAAGGGGATGCTGAGGCCAACTCTTAATTCTTGACACTGAGATCAGCATAAGTAGTGTGATTCATTTGCTCACGGAGAAGCAACAACTGCACTTAGCATGCATCTCTAAAATCTCTATACCTGGTAAGGGAGTTTGACTGGCACTGTGCTTTCTAAATGCACAGTGCTTTGTGTTTCACAGGAGTCAACCATTTCACCAAGGAAATCTAATAATTTTCCAAAGCATCCAATACAGCAGGAAAGCATTTACTTCAGACAAGTTTGCTCTTGCACTCTTATTTACCCTGTAAGATAGTGTGTCCTAAATGCCAAAACACAAACAGAGAAACCAAGGCAATAAATTTCAGGAGATTAATTTCAATTACTAGATCTAAGGAGAGCAACTCTGTACACAGTCGACAACAACTCTATGAGTTATTTCCATAGTAAGATCAGAGGCAGCATTTACTTGTCAATCAAAAAATCAATTCATGTCACTGTTTGCAGTACCTTTATCAAACAGAGATCTAACTTCTGTTCAGTTGGATGATAGGGACAGGTTTCAGTGCCTTCAGGAATGCAGATATAAATCACTTTTACCAGTCAGCATTTAGGAACTGCAGGGATGTCAGCTTAAGCAATGCCCTCTTAACTGTATTGCTGCAATACCAAATTTAAACAGCCTTAGGAAAGGTCACAGCAAAGCAATCTGACCTGGAAATACGTTTTTAAACAGACCAACTTCTATGTAATTCACTGATTACTCTTTTTATTTGTCCCTCTGTGTGTTCTTCCATTTAAGGGAAAAACCATTTCAATGCTAGCGTGCATAAACCTTTTGGATTGCAGGATTCTTCTGCATTTTTAACACATTTAAGAATCACAAATTAGTAACTGTATTATATATGACAAACAGCTAGAGATTACAAGGATTATTGTTAGTTTTGTAAAGTGTCTGGATGCACGTGGAGCAGTGTGCTCTGACTGTCATGCAGAAAGCATCAATTTCTTCACTCTATTACCTAGTCAAACAGCTTTGAAAAGCTTATGCTGTATTGTGGAAAAACACGATTTTGTACAGTACAAAAACAGGAAAACAAAAGCATTATTGCAAAGAGCTGAGGCCAACAGCACCCAAAGTATTCCTATGGCTGAACCATTTTATAGATGTCACCCCTATGCAACTAATTCAAGACATGGCAATGAAAGAGGATTGGGATTAAGAGGACAAAACAAATGAGTTGTTCAGTTATACAATGGAGGTTACAGTAAACAGCTTCATTACCTATACACACCTTCACACACTATATGAAGAGCTGCCTAATCTAAGTGGAGCTTAGCTGTGAAGAGTCAACATTTTCCTTGTGATCCATTTTAAGATAGCATGTCGCTCACAGGAGTAAAACAACACGCCAAGAAATAACAGTTTTTGTGGCTCTGCTCCTCAGCAATGAAAGAACACCCCTGCCTCCCTCTGTCAGAAGTCAGAGAACAAACTCTTCATGTCTGGAATAAAAAAAAACAATGCCACCATGAGCCCACATGGTCCAAAAGGCTTCCCCAGTCCAAAAGGGCCTTTCTGGCATGACTTGTTCCAGACGATGACTCTGTGCACAGCACAGGAGCTCTGGCTTCCTGCTGCTGTGACAGGAACCCCAGACTCAGAGCGCCGACTAAGCCACCTCCTGTGGTGCCAGTGGCAAGGTGACACCTGACAAGGCACTGAGCCCACCCTCCCACCCAGTCGCTGCTGCACCACCACACCGGCAGGCAGGAGCAAGGATGAACACCCCTTGGTGACATTCTTTTAGTACTGGCTCCAAGAGGGACAGAAGGGACAACAGTATACAGAGGCACAACACCATTTTTAACAGGGCACTGTAGGCAATTGCTGTTGCTCTCCCAGAAATTTGTCTCAGGTAGGATGCAGACAGTGTTAATGGTGAGATTTGCTTTGTGTGCCACAGAGAGGGCTGCTGAGAACACCAGAAGGCAGAAGACATTTCAACCTTTTGATCTGTATGAGTGGTTTGGCTTTTTGTCTGATCTCAGCAGAAGCAGAAGATTTTGATGTTGCAATGTTTACTGCCCAAAAATGAGGAAGGTAAAGGAATGAGGTTAGCTCAGTACTTGAGAGCATTTAACCAATTACCAACTGAATGCCACTTACAAGGAATATGCTTTCCTAAGGGGGCAGCTCTGGATCAAGCTCAGCACTGGGCTTTCCATATGTGGCTTCCAGACTCGAGCACCAGGTCAGCCTGAAATCCCAAATTATTGTCAGCTCACCCACCATTCCCAAAAATCTGAATCTTCAAATGTATTTCCAAAAATCTGCTCCTAACAAGTTGCAAAAGAATGAGCAATTAAAGGAACTGTCCAGAGGCCTGATGGATTTACAGTATTATTTCCAGTTTACATTTTTTTGTTCTGTTAATCTTTTCTTCCAATTAATTCCTCTTGTAAACAACAAAAAATGAAGGTCAACAAGGAAAGAAGAGATTAAACCAGAGAATTCAAAATATTTTATTTCAATTCTGGCTGTACAAAAGATAAGGAATGCAACCTGAAGAATTCTTGCTGAGAAATGGAAGAAGAATATCAACTTACTAAAAATACTGCAATAAGTAAACTCAGGAACTGGTCAGACAGCACATAAACTAAGAATCATTAATGATGCTATATTTAAGTAGAAAGCATGCATGAGTTTTAGTCAAAGATACTCCATCTGATCATCTACTGCTATGGAAAAGGAACTAACTCACAAAAAGCGCAACTACTTTTTAAAAAGCAGAGTGAGGCACACAAACTATCAGTCAGACCCCTTCCCAGCTTGCAAGACAAAGCCACACTGCATATGCATTTCACTGCTACTCTCTCTGGTTGCATTTGAATGCTAAAATACAAGAGACTTAAGGTAGATTACTTATGATACCACTTAGTCATACAAAACCAAAAAGTAGGGCGTCCAGCACACATTACATACATGTGTGCCCTGTAATAAATTCAGTAAAATCAAGCAAAATTCTGGCATGTCTTTTAATGCTCTTGACCCATGTCAGCTGGCAACAGCATCCTCGAGGGCAAATCCACTCTTAACTTCAGCAAACTCAGCACAGTGGTCCTTTTCAGTTGCTCCTCAGCTCACGTAAAGCTGGGAAGGGATCTCCACCCAGCTGACCCAGCCACCTCCAGGTACCACAAGTCTTCTGATGAAATCCTCCCTCTCTGCGGGCAAGCACAGTCCCCCCCGGGCAGAGCAGATGCCTTGGCTACTTGCTGCTCTGAAAACAGACTATGACTAGTGCACCCTAAATACATGAATACTTTTACAAAAAACCCCAGCTTTTATTGCTGAACAGCATCAGACGCTCACGTGTGCCACAGGCTTACTCTCCCTGACACAGCTTCCACTGCTGTTCGCAGCAGTAAGAATGCACCAGTACTTATCCCTAGCTATGAAGTATTTTAACAGCAGAGAAAAATCTCAGGCTGCAACTCCACGGATGGAACAAGAAGAGTTTAGAGTGAAACACATCTCAAAACTCCTCAGTGTTCTTCACAAGTTCTTACTAAAACCAAATAAATCCCCCCTTTCTACGCTAGCAGCTTAATACTGATGCAGCTGCACCGTCAACCCGCATCGATGGGAGCTGCAAACCCCTCCGCCCAGCCGCGGCCACCGGCGATAATTTAAATCGGCGGCTTAAGGCAGGCCCCGGCAAGGGAGCTGCTCTGGCAGGGACAGCCTCACCCTGGAAGCAACCTGGCCCAAAACTCTGGCGAAGGGCTGTGCCGCCACGGGAGACGCCTGCACGCTCGTCCTCCTCCTCCGGTTTCAGCTGCAGGGCGTGTTTCCATTCGCACAGCGCGGTTCCGCAGACTTCCTGATCGGAAGCATCCCAGCTGCAGCCGTGCCCCTGCCTTGTTTTCGCGCACCACCGCGGGCAGCCGGCTGAGCTCTCTGCCGGCGCTTTTCCTCACAACACCGAGAACTCCGCCGCGGCCCCGGGGATGGCCGGAGCGCCGAGCACGCCGGCGAGCGGAGCGGAGCGGAGCGGGGCAGTGCCGCCCCGCCGCCCGAGCGGAGCCGCGCCTGTCGCCGGCCAGCAGCCCTCCGTGCGGGGCCAGCCACGGTGCCACCAGTGCTGCCCAGGTCTGCAGAACTGGCCTTGTGCCGGCAGGCTCGGAGCACACATCGGTGCCGGAAAGCTCTCTGGGGTCAGAGCCTCAGCTGCTGCATCCCTGGGAACCAGGGGGAGGCAACGAGGGCGGAAAAGCAGCAAGCGCAGGCAGGGAAGGAGAAAACACTTATCATCTGCCCAAGAGAAACCTTCGCATAACCCCGGCTTCTAACGCTGCTCGTGCCCGAGGACTCCCAGGAGAAGGAACACAAAGTTTTTAAGGAAGTCCCTGCAGGGGCATCTGACACACTGACACATTTCCACCGCGTGGCCGCTCGTTTCCCGACGCCTGCACCCCTCCAGCGCGCAGGTTTCTCAGCGGGCCGGCAGCGCTCCGAGCACCGCGCGTCTCCGGGCGCTGCCCTAACGCGGCGCCCGCCCCGCCCCGCACACACACACACACACACACACACACACCGGGCACCGCCGTGCCCGCGGCCCCGGCTCCACACCAGCAACGCGCCCCGGGGCGCCGGGCAGCGGCTCCGGGAAGGAGAAGGACTCTTCCCTGCCGAGCCCGACCAGCCCTTGTGCCGGCACGCTGCCCCTCCGCCCGGCTGCTCCCCCAGCGGGGCCGGCCGGGCGGGATGCACGCCCCGCACGCCGGCCGGGCGGAAAAGCGGGTCCGGCTCCTCCGGGGAGCCCTGGCGGCCTCAGCCCCCGC